>WEKX01025338.1:94423-142899 GCA_013390025.1 Pitta sordida | reverse complement strand
TAATTGAGTTATTCATTTAAAAACCCTTAGAAGGTATGAGGAAACAATAGCTGTGCCTGTATGGATTGGAAATGTGCCATTCCATTGAAATTAAGGTGAGACAATTTGTTTCTGGAATACTGATGAGAACAGAACTGCTGGGGAATGAATGCCTTTTTGAGATAAAACCAGACTAAACAGCTTTAAACTTCCCTTTTCTTGTTGGTACCTGCAGTTCTGTACATATTAATTGAGGCTTTTCTTTTGTTCCACATAAAGAAAGCTTTGTCCATCTGTTTGAAGTGAAATGTTATTTTGTTTAAAATAACTCTTTTTGACAGTTGAACTGCAGTGCATTATTTTAAAAGCATTTGGTCCTATTCTTAGATAGTGTAAAACCAATACTGAAGTTAATAAGAACCACACAGCAGAAAGCAACTAATAATTTACTTCTTTCACTGCACTTAATTTATGAGAGGGCCAACATTTAATATTATCCTAAGGTAAACAATGCCATTTGTTCATCACACAAGTGATTGTGTCTATCCTTTTTGATCTGTGAGATGTGAAGCTGTAGACACTAATTAAAAGGTCTAGGCTTGGACATGATGTTTTTGCTTTACTTTCTCTCCTTCAAAATATGAATATATTCAAGTTTTAAAAAAGTTATTTATAGTTATTCCAGACTGCAATTCTTAAATCTAAATATCATATGTTGTTAAACTCTAGTTTGTTGTTAAAGCACAGTAATCCTTCAATTATCATGGGAGGTCAGTTCCAGAAAGATGTCATGATAAGAAAAATCCACACAGTAGTGGTAAAGATGGTAAAGATGTGGAAAAAATCCTCATGATATATTGAACCCATAAATACTGAACTGTGAAGTAGCAAGGGATTACTGTATATCTACTGCAATTTCTTCAAGTTCAATCATCTCTAGACTTCACTGCATGTCAAAGAATTCAGTACACAGACAACATCATTAATTTAAACCTGAACATCTAAATATTGACTTTATTAATAAAATATTCTATCATCAAACAACAGAGTAAGTTTTCACTACCATTATCAGATGTCCAACGAAATTGACGAATTCTGAAGAAAGATGATGTTGCCACTGCTTTCAAATAAAAGACAAATACCCCAGGGGATATGTTTATGTTTCTTTTCTGATAACGACTAATGACAATTGTACAGAATATAATGAATTATTGCAGGGTATATGAAGTTACAGCTTCAGTTGTAAAGGACATTTCTTCAAATGTGAGCTCGCTAATATTATGCATAACTGATCATAATGTATAAAATCTTAGGCCAAGTGAGTTTTTCTTCAGAGTTGGTCAATATCATCATTGCTGTTTAATAGTACTGACTAGAAAAAGCTTAAGAAATATGGAAGAAGAAAATTCTTAATACATGTAAGAAAAGGAAACTCATGAATAAGAAAAAAAATCATACAGGTTTCATTATTTCAAGAAATGGTGACTAGATAATCAGTGAGTTTAAAGAGGTGCACCCTAATGCATAACATTGACTTTGTTAAAATGAGTGTCTAGAAAATATACTGTATATAATTATTAATATTTAGTAATATTAATACATTGAATAACATTACCTGTAGGCTGATGATAATAGAGGACACTTAATTAAACTATTCATCAATCGTGAAGGAATGATAAATGGAGATATTTGAAATAACTGTTATGTGAATCTTCAGTAAAATACATCTGTCTGAGAAAAAAAAAAAAGGAGTATAAAAATACAGAAAGGATGAGGCTTTTGAGTCTGCCCAACCTCTTCATGAATAATTCTCTAAATTCTAAAAAATCACAAAGCTTTAAATTAAAAAAGTTCAGCATTCTAGCTATTCTAAAAAAAAGATTAATAGGAAAAACAATGACAATTTCAGTGCCACTTGAAGTGTTCTTCAGAGATACAACATGTGCATTTAATTGTCTCCACACTGGATAAACTTATTTCCATGAGCTTTGCCTGAACTCAGCCTAGTTGACCTACTTGCCTTTACCTTGATGGGACAGTATTAACATTTCAGCTGAAAACTGTTTTGGCAGTCAGTGAGAATTGATGATAGCAACAATCAGAACTTCAGTTCTGAAGTCTGTCTTGAGAGAACCTGGAAGGATACATCATTGTGGAAACTGTGGCAGAGAGCATAAACCCAAGATTTCTTTCTCCCATTTGAAAATGGGAGATTTTGGAGGTAGGCGATACATTCATGAGCCTCTGAAGTTAAATTATTTTATTTGGTTTAGGCTATTTAGCTATTGGATTGGAATATCTCAGCAAGAAGAGGAACTGTAGAAACAGAGATATAAAAGAGAACTAAAAAGTAAGTATGGTGTTACATGAGTGTGTGTATGTATGCATATTCACAAAACTATTGTCTAGCTGAATGGTTCAGAATATCAGCATGTCCAAGGATAAGTCTATTTTTTGTGTGGCAACCCAGATCCAGGGAGAAGCAGGATTGTCTCATGTCAACTGGAAAATTGTCCCTACTATCAGGAGCCTTTATTTCATGCAATGCTTCTTCCTTGCCACAGTTTTTCTTTAATCAGTTTCTCTTTTGATCATTCTGTCATAAGAACCAAAGAACACTTTGATCCTATACTAAGAGTATCTTAATCTCATACCTCCAAAATCCGTGTTTTCTCATCATGTGGCCTGATGAGGTGCTGTGCCTCTTTAAAAGTCCCTTGATCCATGCTATCATATCTCAGAAATGAAAAATGGTGCCAAGAACTAGTATTTTCCTTATGTAAATATAAATAATAGACAGGACAAGAATGCAGCTTGTTTCATTAATATTTAAAAGTGTGATTGTCTTTGAGATGTGCTGCTGGAAAACCTGTGGAGCTGATCAGTGGATTAACTTTTACACCAACTGCTGCTACTGAGTGAGAGAAAACCAGTTTAAATTCAACATATTTCTCCAGCAATGAAAGCACCTGTATTGTTCAAACTGGTTCCCCATAAACCTACTCCAACTCCATTTCCCCTGAAATTTAAGGAAGCCTTTAATAACAGTTTTCAAAATATGTGTATCTCTATTCATAGAGCTGGCTGATGAATCTTTTCCTGAAATGATATATAATGGTTTATTGCTTCATCCTAAACTAAACCAAAAATTCATAGAGACCAAATATGTTTTAGAAAAGGATGTCTAAAAATAATTTATTTTCAATGAGCAAATTTTATTCCTTTCTGGTTGCTGAACTGGAAAACTTGTGCTGAAAATCAGTGAATTAAGTGGCAAAAGTAATTTATATTGCCTCCAGTAAAACTTAAAAATATATTTCCACTATGATTTATTCTTTGAATTAATTCTTTTAAGTAGCAAGAAACATTTAAATAATCTCTAGCATAATTTTTTTAATTAGTATACCCTTTCAAGTGTATATATATCTTCGTCTCATGTTGTAGGGAGTTGATGAGTTATGAATTCTTGTACTACGTAGTAACTCCAAGTGAATGAACTAGTAAAGATTTGGGGACCTAATAAGAGAGACTTAATCTGAGAAAGCAAAAAATGTTAGACAACTTGGTAATGTGACAGAAGAGCCAAGGATGGACAATGAAACTGGCTGAGAAACAGGTTAAGGAAAACTCAGTCTGTATCCTCCCTGAAAATAAGTCTCCTGGTTCCAGCCAGGACAGGGTTAATTCTTGAAGTAGCCAGGAGGGGGCGCGGCGGGGACACAGAAATTATCCTTTACCACCTCCTATCATTGCTGAAGGGAAGGGAGAGTGAATGAACCCTGCAGAGAAGGGATTCCTTCCAGAGAGTAAAGGTGGTGGATGGAGCTTTCTGGTGTTGTTTATTGTCAGGGAGGATCTGTGTGAATTGTTTCCTTTCTTGTACCTTTTGTCATTAGTACTTTGCTGTTTCTGTTCTTTTTCTTATCTCATTGCTGTTTCCAGTAAATTGTTCTTATCTCAACCCCTGATTTTTGCTTTTTTTGCCTCTAGTTCTCATCCCCATCCCATCAACAGTGGGGAGGGAGAGGGGAAAGCAGGGGAGTGAGCAAGCAGCACATGGTTTGGAGAGTCTTGGTAGGAACACTGAATTAGGGAGTGTCAACCCTAAACCAGGACAATAGGTAATGGATGATGAATAGTGTTAAACTTGCATAGTACCTGCATATCATTGATTCATAACACCAAATGCCTTTTTTATTTATTGAGATGTATACACTTCATATAAACTAAATCATCAGAATAGCACCAGTTTGAGAAATATTGCCGTGATACTTAAAATTTCAAAGCTAATATTGGGGGGGAAAAGTTCCAGTGTTGATTTCAACATTTATGCCAATGCTGGATAAATAACAGTAAGGGTAATAGAACTGGGATATTGAATTATAGACATATTTTCACTTATCACATTCTTAAGTAATGCTGGTGGCCTTTTTTCTCTTTAATAATGTGCCTACAATTTCTAGAAACCAACCCATGCAAAGTCCATGAACTCCAGTGTTTCCTAATTCCTATCAGCTGCCTCTCTTGTGAGTAAAGGTGATTATATGATCACATTTCAAACCTAGTAAGCTTAAATTGAATCTCTTAGTGATATTTCAGTGTTACAACAGGTTGCTGTTTCGCTTCAGACTTGTATGTGTTCCTACAATTATCTGCTATCTGAGGTCTGCAGATCTGCAATGTAGCCTTAGCTTGTTGTTTTTCAACACAAAAAAAGACCCCCAAAAAACCAAACCGAAAGCATAGAATCATGAATGTTGAAAGAGATCTTCAGGATCATCCACACCAACTGTCAACCCAGCACTGCCAAACCATATCATCAAGCACCAGATCCAGACACCTTTTGTACACCATATGGATGGTGACTCCAGTGCCTCCCTGAGCAAGCTATTCCAATGTCTGGCCACATTTTTTTC
Organism: Pitta sordida; assembly: GCA_013390025.1. Classification (NCBI taxonomy): domain Eukaryota; kingdom Metazoa; phylum Chordata; class Aves; order Passeriformes; family Pittidae; genus Pitta; species Pitta sordida. The sequence goes on along the minus strand of WEKX01025338.1, from coordinate 138,004 downwards.
CTAATATCTAGTCTGAATCTTCCCTCTCTAAGCTATGCATACATCACAGAGTGCATACTTCCATTGTACTTGGTGGCTTCCTTATTGAGAATAACTCCATGAGCAAGGAATCTTGTGAAATTCCTGTGAATTTTTGCCTCAAGAACAAGTCATATGGCAATCAATGTGCTGTGAAGTACAAATTTTATAATTTCCCTGTGTACAAAGTTTATAGTTCCTTTGTTAGCTCAACTCCTTTGACAGAGAAACACCTTTGTGTGTTTCACAAATTTGTAGAATTTGAGATCTTTAAAAAACATTTAGATTTCTCTCAAAATAGACTTAACTGTAAGTATTATTTCAGAACTGCTAGGGAAGGTGGGGGGAGGTTGATTTATATCTGAGGACTGTGATTGATTGCTTTATATCCTAGCCTAATGTTTAACTTCCTGTATGTGCAGAAGTCTTGCTGATTTCAAAACCTGGAAAATAGCCTTGGGATTTAGCTTCCTTATCTCCAAATTTAAATTTACTGTAGAAGATGAAAAATGGCATTTCAATGCAAATGCTCAGCAAAACATGGGAAAGTAACTTTAATTTAATAAGCAAATTATTTTCCTATTAATTAAATGTGTATTGATTGTTGGAAGAGCAATTATTGAGTTTAGCAAGTATGAAAGAGATTAGCCTAGTTGTAATATAATTAGTTTAGAATTGCATGGGCAATACAAATACATAATTAGAAGGAAATGCATTTGTAAGCAATTAAAGATGTATTAATGAAAAATGCTTCATTGTATGAGTACATATTCTAAAATTTACATAAGAATTCAGGGAAGTAACATTAAAAAAAAATTGTTAGTTTACCATTTCTCCAGAAAAGACTATACAGAAGAATACACAATGAGAAAGGTACCAGTCATGCTTACCACCTAAGTCCATATTGAAACTATTTATTTTAAATAAATAAAAACCAGTTTCTTAACCACCCAGGAGCAAAAAACCTGCTATAATCACAGAATATTCTGAGTTGGAAGGGACCCACAAGGATCATCGAGTTCAACTCTTAAATGGCACCACTGCCTCCCTGGCAGGAATAGAACCCTTGGTCTCCCACATGAGAGGCGAGGACACTCATCACTGTACTAAAGTGGATTAAAACCCCCAAAAAATGCACTTCCAATGGATGGACAAAGCCTGGATGGAAAGCCTTACGGGGAGCAGTTATGTAAACTGGGGTTGTTCAGCCTGGAGAAGAGGAGACTCAGAGGTGACCTGATTGCTGTTTATAACTACCTGAAGGGAGTTTGCAGTTGGGTGGGTGTGAATCTCTTCTCCCAGGCTGACGACACCAGAGCAAGTGAACATAGCTTTATACTACGCTCAGAGAGGTTTAGACTGGATGTCAGAAAGAGTTTTTTCACAGAGAGAGTGATCTCTCATTGGAATGGTCTGCCCAGGGAGGTGGTGGAGTCGCCATCCCTGGAGGTGTTTAAGAGAAGACTCGAAGAAGATCTTAGTGACATGGTCTGGTTGGTGGGAGGGCATTCGCTTGGGAGCTGGACTAGATGATCCTGTGGGTCCCTTCCAACTCAGAATAACCTGTGAACCTGTAAATTGAAAGGGTTTCCCTGGTAGGACTGAATGATTTTTATACAGGGATCTTGAAGGAGATGGTCCATAAATATTAGCAATGCTGCACAGTATTTTATAGCTCTATAGGCCAAATGAGATTTGTGGGTCATTTTGGAGCCCTCGTTAATTAAACAAGCAAACAATGTTTTACTTTATTGTCCTTAATGGAAGAGGAATTGCTGAGATGTGTCTCATAAGATGCTTCGCAAAATTTGACAAAGTATTATGTTTAGGGCAAAGCAAAAGCAATCAGTCAATGGGAAAGGATGAATTAATCTTGCTGTTGATCACGCAGAAGTGACTTAAATATCAGGTAGTTCAGAAGAGCTGTAACTAAGCATTTAAAATTTTTCAGAGGTAGTCAGACAAGACCTAGTATTATAAGATATATATTTTATCTTATTGAGAGATTTAAGTTAGTAGTCTGACAATTAGGTGTTGTTGAAACAAAAATACAGAAGTGAAAGAAGAAAATAATTATTACAAAATGTGAGCTTATTAATGAAAGAAACTGCCTTTTATTGGATACAGGGTATGGAGAAACATATTTATTAAAGATAATGTATAATAGATAATTGCAAAATAATTTTCTCTCTTTGAATCATGAGTAATTTTTTTAAGATTCCATTTTTGTTAGTGTTTTAAACATAGTTCATAAAAATTTCCAAAATATTTCACAGAAATTTGTTAGTCCTATTAGTAACTGTCCCTCAGAACATACAGCAGTAAATTTAGTTGCTCAAGATCAAAGTAGATCTATAGTGTCAGTGGGGATCAAATACCCTGAAGTCATTTTAGTTCTTTGCTTTTGTTAATAAGCTGTTTCCCATCAAGTTCTTTGGATAAGACAATTCAAAGCCAGTCAAATAACTACACGTTATCCTTGCTTCTCCTTTGTACTCTCTTCAAACACATTTATTTTGCTAAATAAAATGAAACTCCATCTGTCTCAAGTTGTTTGAGTTCTCTCTCCTTCACACTCTTCCCGATTGAACGTTCTAGGTCATAGGCTTGCTGCAGATTACTTGCCCATGTCTTTCTCCCCATTCACAGTTCCAGTGTTGTGAGAGGAGGGGGCAATTAGTAGCCTTCTGCAGCTGCCCTTCCATTCACTGAAGACACAGACTATGCATTACTGGCTTTTAGAGTGAGAAATTCAGTAGTGTCCCCTGACCTATCACTCCTGTGTCAGTGAAAGAAGCTGAAACAGTTGTTTCTCAGAGGACAGCAAATGTATCAACAAAACACTTTGTTGATATAGCCCTTGTACCTAGGTGTGGCAAATAAAGGTTATTTTGGTTTGTCAAAGGTATAATAACTCATGTGTAGAGATTTGTAAAAAGCAAAGTTTGTTCCGCAAAACTTCAATCTTTCCAGTATGTAGAGCTTAGGAAAAGCTGATGTACTTTTAGGTCAAGGAGATGTGATTTGCAATTTTAACTTAAGGCAAACTTTGTAAAGGAAGGTAGGATCCCTCTACCCTGGGACTGTGTCCTGACATGGTTGCTTCTCACTTTTGCCATTTCCTTTTCAATTTTTTTCCTGTTTCTCCTTTTTACTAGTTATTTTTCATCATTTATTAAGCTAAACTAAGTTTTAAAATTACTCAAAATTACGTGCCTCTCCAGGTATTGATAGGCAGTGGCGGGCTTGCCAAAAAACATGGTAACTGTGGGTGCACTTACTTTAGAAGTCACACCAAAAGGAAGAGCAGAAAGCACTACCTTCCAAATAGCGGTATCCTTATAGTTCTGCTCATTACTGCAATATTCCTGTTGTAAGTTAGACCTCAGAGCCAATATCTTCCTTTCTTATCTGATTGCATTTTCTTATAGACATCTCTGGTCAAGATAACACCTACACCAGAAAAGAGCAGTATTCAAGAGGTGGGAAATTCTGAAGTAAACTGTCCAATATTCAAAATGTATTTATTTGTAGGAAAATGGAGTAGGAAAATAGCTAGGAAAATTATTGCATCCTAAATATGCTGTGCAGTATTAACCCTAGCTAATGCTCTAGCCATTAATAATAATATATTGTGTATTCTTAATATATTTCAATGAAAAACAAGAAAGGGATCTTGAGAGTGCCTGTTTTCAGGAAAAATGTTTCAGTTATGGAAAGGATATTTTATGTTTTGGGCATGTGTACGAATAACTGCTTTAAAGAAACCACCGCTCAAACTTCATTGATGCTGTGTGATGGTAAAGTAGTAAAAATGCATATTGAACATATATCCAGCTGAAAAAATCCAAATCCAATTTTAAAACAAAATCCCTTAAACCTTTTAACATGGAAGAAGTTTATTTGATTCATTGTGGGTTTGCAAGCAAAAGGAATTTCAGAATTACAGATAGGAATGTATGCATTTCACAGTAGGAGCATCTTGTAAGGAGGCCAGAAGTTGTTCTTTAATCATGTAGGTAGTCAACGTTTAGCTATTATTAACAAAGAAATGTATTTCCATTTCTAGTTTTCTATAGGCACAGTAGAGTGCTGTAAAACAAGGTCATTATATCTGATAGTACAGATTATAGATTACAGGACTCCAGCATCTTTCATCTGGGAGTTATTATAAAGCAGATATTGACAAATGCAAAACCTTAAGCTTTATTTAAAATCTAATTTGTTACTCCTCAGAGCTTGTGGTGCCAATTTAGACTAGCTATTGAAAAACAATCATGCATAGTTTTAAGGAAATTAAATTCAAGTTGTAAAGAATGAATCAGAATTTTTAAAAAGGGGTTGAACAATAAAAAAAATTGTTTTCCTCCAATCTTTTACATTGCAATTCAAGGTCATATATGAAATCCACTTTAGTACAGTGGTAAGTGTCCCCACCTGGCGTGTGGGAGACCCGGGTTCGATTCCCGCCAGGGAGACAGTGTTGAGTTGGACTCGATGATCCTTGTGGGTCCCTTCCAACTCAGAATATTCTGTGTGATTCTGTGTGATATTGTATGTGATTCGTAGCTGTTGTGGTTTAGTCCCAGTCAGCAGCCAAGCCCCACGCGGCCAGTCACTCACTCCCTGCAGTGGGATGGAGGAGAGAATCAGAAGACAAAAAGTGAGAAAACCCATAGGTAGAGACAAAGACAGGTTAAAAGGTAAAGCAAAAGCTCCACATGCAGGCAAAACAAAACAAGGAATCCATTCACCACGTCCCATGGGCAAGCAACTGTTCAGCAATCCCCAGGAAAAGAGAGCTCCATGATGTGTAACAGTGACTTGGGAAGGCAAAATGCCATTAGTATGAACATCCCATTCTTTCTCATTTTTCTCCAGTTTTATAAGCTGAGCATGACTCCACATAGAACAGGATGTTCCTTGGGTCACTTGGGATCAACTGGCTGTATTGGGTCTGTCTGAGCCCACAGCAGTCCTCGCAATGCTGTGCCTTGGAAGGATGTTGATGACACACAAGTGTTTTGACTACAGCTGGGCACACTACCCCTTCCCCCTAACTGAGGATGAGATTCTGGGAGGGCACACGAGCAGGCCAGCTGACTCAGACTGACCAAAGGGATATTCCATACCATATGACGTCAGTTCAGATATAAAAGCGGAGGAAGGGAGCAAGGGAGGGGGACATTCTTCCCGAGACGCATAGGGCCCTGCTTCCCTGGATGTGGATACTTCTGCAGATGGGGAAGTAGAGATTAGTTTCTTTTGCTTTGCTTCTGCGCGGGCTTTTGCTTTGCTTCATTTGCGCTATATTAAACTGCCTTATTCCAAACCACCCTTTGTATGTCATCTTAGTGTCGGGACTGAGTGACCATTCGGGCCCCTGGCTTCCAGCCAGGGTAAAACCCGTTACACTGGCGTAGCTGTGTCCCTCCCAACTTCTTGTGTTCCACCAGCCTTCTTGGGGGTGGAGTGAGGGGCAGAAATGTCTTCAACTCTGTGTGAACACTTCTCAGCAATAGTGCGAACATCCCTGCATTATCAACACTGTTTGGATCACAAATATAAACCACAGACACGTACCAGCTCCTATGAAGAAAATTAATTCTATGTCAGCCAAAACCAGCACAAAAGCTTAAATACACCACATTACGTTTCAAGATTTCCTTGAGTAGAGAGTATTAAGATTAGGGAAGATTTCTAGAGTAACAAAGCCCTGAAGATTTTCTTTGTTTGGGAGAACAGTTGGATACAGAGAAATTTCAAGTACATGTGAAAGGTAGAATAAAGCTTAAAAGATGTATCATGCTGAGCAGTACATAGCACAGTTATTCTAATTTGATTGGTACCAGACCCTGAGAGCTATAATAAGTGTATAGCTGTGAACGAAGAATGAACAAGCATGTGTCTAGTAACGATTTTGGATCTCCAAATTTAGAGATAGCCATTTCTGTCTATCATTTTCTCTGATGCTGCAAGAAACATTTGCAGGATTCAATCCATATCTCAAAAATTGAACATCGATCAACTTTATTTGATCTCTTTACCGTTTTTTTCTCCCTGCTACTGTTACTCTAATTTTGTTGTTGAATGTGATATCATGAGTCTACAGACTGTAATGTGTAGTTAAAGTGTCTTCTAAGTCACAGAAAAACAGTTAAATCCTGGTTTTTTCACTACCAGAAGTCAATATGCTGCTCTGGCACTGGAATCTTCCCAGGCTATAGAACAGAACACTGATGAATTGATAAACAAAATGGGCAAATCTTTCAAAGTGTGGAGAGGAGGCAGCACATACTCATTTTTGTAAATATGTTTAGCAAAAGAGAGGCTCACTGAATTTCATTTTGACACTGAAATTTCTGCATGTTTTTGTCTAGAACTGGTATTTTTGTGGGTTTTTAGCCTACATGTTCAACTATAGAGAATAATTTTGTGTTTTATCTTTTTCTAAAAACAGTTTAGATAAAAAAAATGAAACATCAACATTGCATGTGTAGCTGTCACTGAGTATTTGTGCTGCTTCTCTGAAGGGCACAAAATAGTGACCTTATGATGAAAATACCTAGAAAGATGTCATGGTAAGCAACGTGAAATATGTGATTCAAAATCAAGGAAATACATCAAGCAGAATAAAGCAGACAGAATGGATATTATATTTGTAAATTAACTGAAGATGAATATATCTACAGTTCAAATGGTAATATTAGTGTTTTAGAAAATAATTTGTAAAAGATATATTACTCATGAAATATGTAGGATATGGAATGTATTTCCCTGTACTATACTCTGCCCAACATCATCATATGCCTAGAGTAAGAGGCATTATCTGTCACTCTGTTTTAGGGTTGAACTACTAGAATGGGACATTAGTTTAAAGTTTTTTTCAAAATAATGTGATGATAATACAGCAACTAAGGTTAACCTTTTGTCAAAGTATCTCTCAGCTTACCAGTAAGGTATAAAAACAAATAAGGTTTATTAATTTCTATAGTTATCACCCTCATTCCTACAGATGAAAAAAAATTGTTAGTTTTTTTTCCTCTACTCTAGACTCTGTATTAGAAACATTTGTCAATTTAGGTGAAACTTTTTTGCAAATTACTTTCTACACTCTGAATGCAAGTTGTAATCTCTTTAGTTGACTTCAGACGCTACCAGAAGAGCAACACACAACCTGGTGTAGTACACTTTGCCTGAGAGCCCATTATTAGTCAAAGCTTCCATTTAGCTTAGTGAGCTTGTGGATATTGTCTTTTGAATGCCGCATATCTAGTTCATCTCAAACATTCAGAGTTGATTCTTTAATATTCAGTTATGTTTTTTATAGCAGAGGTACCTGCCACCTTCATCTTTGCTTTTGACGTGCAACATTAACAAGGAGAGTACTTCTGATAGATGTTGCCAAACAGTTTTGAAAATAGGTACTGACTGGATAGCCAATGCAGCTAACAGATGGTCTTGTAACATGTTCTTTAGAATCATTAGAAAAGAAAATAGATTCACTTGTGCTCAGCAGACGAGCTCTATGGCAAACAATAGAATCCTACTGGTTCCTTAGTCAATTGAAAAAATACATTATGTGTCTTGCGAAGACAAGGAGAAAGACAAATTTTCTAGGAAAAAGAGCCTGTAGGTGATATATGCTCTCTTTGTCTAACTCAGTGCTCCTAGGAAGGAATGTTGAAAACCATACTTATATTATTGAAAAGCTGTGTCGTTAATACTTTATCTGGGGGTTTGGGGGGGAGAGGGGGTTATTTTTATTTTTTTTTTTTAAACACTGATAATTCCTAATCACAATCTGCACACAATTAATCATTGTTAAATGACAGATGGCAGAAGAGTTTCAAAAATATTCTCTTTATGAACATTTTCCTTGGGTACACTCACATTTTCTATACTTTTTCAGACTTCAAAAAGAGAATTATTATAAACCCAGGATCTTTTCTTTTTAAAACCTCAGTCTCATTTACTATTCGTAGCCTGTAGCATGAAGAGCTAGTTATTGTGCGACAAAACCAAGATGGTAACATTTCTGAATCCGCAAAGAAAGAGCATATGAAAAGACCTGGAATGCAATTCTCCTATATTATACCCCATGAAGTGACCACTTACAGGTTCACAGGTTATTCTGAGTTGGAAGGGACCCACAGGATCATCTAGACCAACTTCCATGCGAAGGCCCACCCAGGGATCAGGCCCACAAGCNGTTGTTATGTCCAAAGTGAAGAGACCGGTACTCAATCTTGTTAAATCTCATATTATTGGAGTCTACCCATTTCTCTAGCCTGTCAAGGTCCCTCTGTAAGGCCTTCCTACCCTCTGGCAGTTCAACATTTGCCCCCCGCTTGGTATCATCTGCAAACTTGCTGTTGATGGACTCAATTCCTTCGTCCATATCAATAAAGATGTTGAACAATACCGGTCCTATACTGACCCCTGTGGGACTCCGCTAGTGACTGGCTGCCAGCTGGATGTGGCACCATTCACCAACACTCTCTGAGCTCGTCCATCGAACCAGTTCCTAACCCAACATAAAATGCTCCTATCCAGTCCATGCTCTAAGAGTTTCTCCTAAAGCTTACCATGGGAAACACTTCTACAAGTTTCTAATATGATGCTTTGGAAATGCTTTCTCTTCACTTACATAAGTGCCAGCAACACCTTCAGTGAAAAATTAGGCTTGTCATCTGTTTGGCTGTTTTGTAAAGTGTCTGCTAAATAAGGCTATTTAGTGATTTAAGTGTGCTTAGTCCTGAGGTCATGTTTGTGAAGTCTCAATTTCTCAGTTATGTTGTAAATTATTTAACTATGTCTTAAAGATTGTGTATTTTAGACTTTTACTTTCATATGATTCTATTTTTAATAGAAGTAATAAGACTTTTCAAAATGTTTTGAGCCTGAAGATGGCATATAGGCTTTGGTAAACAAGACTTAATAAACTTAAAACAGATTCTAAGGAGCCATGTGACTTTGATTTGTTAAAAACCTTCATTTGTTACTGGGTTATTAAAGATGTCTTTTGCTAAAGTGAGAGGGTTCTTAAAAGACAGTACCACCAGTTCTTCTCAGACTTGGTTAGTGTGCTCCATCCATGTATCAGCATAAATCCATCAGTGAAACACAAGGCAAGATGTCAGTATTGATTGGCAGACTTTGCCTGTGAAGCTATTATAGGCACTATTTTCCCTTTCAGAAAGTGATTGTCATCTTTGCGGCCATAAGCAGCTTGTTGAGGGGTCATGTAAGGAGAGATGAGGTTCCAGCATCTGTCTTTGATGATACAGGTATATATCTATTGATTTCAGAATAGGAACAAGAATGTCAGTGTGTTGTACGTGTACTCTGAGTAGCAGATGAGGTACCACATTCTCTTAAGGTAGATGCAATTCTCTTTCTCAGGTTCACAGGTTATACTGAGTTGGAAGGAACCCATAGGATCATCTAGTCCAACTCCCAAGTGAACGCCCACCCAGGAATTGAACCCAGAAGCGTGGAACTGTGGGCATCACGCTCCATCTATCCAAGCCTCCCATTGTCTAGGCCATGTCACTAAGTTCCTTGTCCAGTCTTTTCTTAAACACCTCCTGGGATGGTGACTCCACTCTTCTTTTGTCATTCAGTTTCTACAGGTTTCTTATTAGGTTCCAGGAAAAAAATTTGATAGTGAAATCCTTAGGGACATAAATTCAAGGAGTAAAATGTCAACTTCATGTGCTAGTAGCTTCAGAATACATTGGAGAAGGGCTTAGAACGTAACACTCATAGCAGAGTCATGAATATGCATAATTTTCCATGAAAAGATGCAGATGCTACAAATGGAAAGCTTCATCCCAATGTCAGTGAGGTTTGTTTTGTTTTCCTAAGAAAAGAAAAAAAAAAAGTTTATTTTAGTTCTGAAATTTTAAAGTTATTGATTTTTGTGTGTTCTGAGATTGTCTCTTGTTCTAGAAGCACTTTACATCTGATAGGCAGATGCAAAAATACGGTGTTGAAGAAAAACTGCCATTAAAAATATTTTTATACTATTATTATGTAATAAGTTGTTGTTTCTCTCATATTACAAACTGAGAAAATGTAATTCTGTAGAAATCCTTAACTTTCCAGTAAATAAAAAACTTAGTTGGGCTTCTTTCCGTAATCCTGACAGTTTTCTTTATAAAAATGAGAGGTACATATACTAGTACCTGTAATATCTCCATTGTAAAAAGGGAGAAGAGTTTGTATTTCTAATTTGGAGTAGACGAATTACATTTTTACTATTATGTAGATATGCTATGCATACTCAGAACTCAGGTTTCAGAACTACAGATCAGCACAGATGTGGTTTTTTTCCCCATAACTACCCATGTGTTTATCCTGTTTTCCAGGTCTATCAGACACAGGAAGTATGAATATCTTTGGCACACTAATTGTATTCTTCTATTTCATCCTGAATTTCAGTAATTGCTTCAATGGAGCAAAGTTGTTTTATTCCGAGTCCACAAAATAAATTCTACAAAGCTAAAATAGACTTGGTTCCCCAGTCTTTGTCTGAGGTTCATTCATGTCCCCTTCAAGTAAAAAGTATATCTTAGGGAGCGTGGAGGGTGAAATAAGTTAGCAAAGCAACACCTATATATGAAGAGAATGAAATCCTTAATTACAGAATATCACAGAATATTCTGAGTTGGAAGGGACCCACAAGGATCATCGAGTCCAACTCCTAACACTGTCTCCCTGGCGGGAACCGAACCCGGGTCCCCCACATGCCAGGTGGGGACACTTACCACTGTGCTAAAGTGGATTTCATTACAAATCAGGGATAAGATATTCTTGGAGGAAATATCAGTGAAGAATAAATACTGTGTAATATTAAATGGATTAAAAAATAACATTGCATAAGTGATTTAAGGAGAAAATGAAAACATCATTAGATGATTGATCCATGAGATTAATAATTTTATATTTTTTCTAAGTATAATGAGAATAATGTTAACATTTATCCAAAACATTTTTTCTTTTAGTACCAGGTTGAACTGAGTGCAGTATCTTATATGTTGTACAATATATATCCCTTTAACCTTTGTTACTTATTAGAAAATCAAAATCTTCACTCTTTTCACAGCCTCTGCCAAATAATAGTTCTGCCACAGAAATTTGCATTTCATGCTTGGCCACATTTCAGATGATTGACCCTAAAGTACTTAGCCCAGAATATCTAATTTACCTAAGAACTTTCTACTATAGGTTTCATGGAAAACAGGAAGATCAATACTCAGATTACTCATTTTTCCATAACCTTTAAAGAAGCAGGAATATAAAAGTTTTTTGAAAAATAAAAATTTTCTATTAATAGAGATCTTTTATTCTTACATTGACATGTAATGAAAATTATGAGGAAAAAGAACATGCTCAAGAAGCAGCACACTGTTAGCTGAAAGTTGGTCATGGGACAAATAAGATATCTCAGAGGATTTTATACTCTTCTAGATACACCTCAGTTATCTGAATGACATTTTAGTACCAAACATAATTTCCTCTTTATAACGTTGCTCAATTTTGATTTGCGCTATTAGAAAGGCATGTAGTCCTGGCATAACTTGGTTTGGAGGAGTTGTTTTGGTTTGATTTTACATTACCTATGAAATCCTCCTTGACACGCAGCTCTGCCATCCCACACTCTGCACATCATCCCAGTGGAGTAAAAAAGGGAGTATTAGATGGTTGAAGTGGCTACTGCCATATCTATCATAATTTGTTATAGAATAAGAGTTGCAGAGTAGTTTGGGAGATCCTGTAGTTGCTTATTATTCATAAAGATAACATGGCACAAATTATTTTCAGCTTTAACTATTGTTTATGTTGGCTGTCTGGGAAACTAGTTCTTTCTATTTTGCTTTCTACCCACATATTGAACGTTCTTCCCCTGTTTTCATGGTACATTGGTGCCTTTGGAAAGGGGAAACTATTACAATCCTACTGCCACCAGATTTTCTGCAAGTTTTGCAAAATGAGGTTCACAGACACTGTTATATGCTGAACTTCTTGAGGTACTCCCATAGCATCTAATTTAATTCAGCAGGTAAATGTTTCACATGAACCTTTGCAAAGGTTAAGATTTTGATTTCAGAGTACATGTTACAGTAGATGAAACTTACACTCCGAGTCATTGCTATTCTCATCTATGAAGGGATAGAGTTATATTCAGAAGTCAAAATATGCTTCTAAAATATATTGTTTTACTCCAACTCCACTCCTCAAAAAACCCTGCACTTTCTAACATTTATTGCAAAATTGAACAAATTAAAAAAAATAGTACAAGAAAACTATATTATTATTTTCTTAAAGAAAAAAATCATTGCTATCTGTCTGTAAACAAACATTGTAATAGTCTTATTAGGATTATTACTCTTCATTGGTTAACATCTGTCTGCATCTTATTGCTACTTTCATCTTAATTCTCTCATTTTAATTCATCTCATTCTCTTCTTACATTCTTTCATATTAAGAAGATGAGAGATTGCAATGAGAGATGCTCTGTTGTCTGTATCAGTATACTGACCAACATCATGCCTGACCGAATTCTAAATTACTTATCAAATCTGTGCTCCTAGTAAATGGCTGAATGTATATTCAGTTTCCGCCTCACAATTTTTGTGACAACTAAGGCAACAGTCCCACAGATGACAGCTTCATTCACTATGTAGCACTGATTCATCCCTCGAGCACTGTCCATCCTACGCAATATACAATTGAGTAATTAAAAACTGTATCAAAATGCGTACAGGAAGGTGGGTACAAGGAATTAAAAATGCACAGTCAGTGTTAATTCTAGTATTTCTTCATTTTTCAGTGCTTGACTTTGCAGATTAATGATCTTTCAATAGAATTTTTGCATGTAACTTGCTATGTTTGTTGAAAAGTAAATCGGAAGAAACTCAGAATGACTGTCAGGGGGATAGCACAGAGGCCCATGTAGCTGCCCTTTTGACTAGTCAGGTCAACAGTTCAGACCTATTTCTACTCAGCTAACCAGATTTATATGCAGTAGAAGTTGCTAAATTGTTATCCTTCATGAAAACCTCTTGAAAGAGGTTTATATGGCACGTATTTTACTAGGGATTTCTGTATACTATTTGCTAATAGGAAATTATGCTATCCAGGAACTGTAGTATATATTCCATATTTTCTGTGTATTCAGACATTTCTTCCTTTTGTGCCAGCTCTGGGTAGTCTAAGCTCCGACCATCTTCTCTCTGTCTCTTAAGATCCTGGATTCCTGTTCTGCTCCATAACATGTAAGATTATTAATTTTAATAGTATTAATTGTATGTTTAGTAATTTTAATATGACTTTCCTCTGCTCTCCAATAGTTTTATCTGCCCATGGCTACGCATGCCAGGTGTGCAGTCTGCCTCTGACTTTAAAGGCTCTTCCAGGGGCTAAGACCAGACTCAACATTAATGGTATATATGACAAGATATATTCAGTGTATTCTTCTATATACGAATATACAGAAGCAAGCAAGAAGGTACTTCCTGCTTTATTGACAAAATACAAAACCTGGCTTTATTTACAAAAGCATTATGATAAAGTGGAATGTTATGCACATCCATCAATATGGAATCTGTAATAAATATTGATAAAGATTTTGGTGGGACTGACAAGGTTTGAGGCAAATTTGGGGCTGAGCCAAAGAAAAAACAAAATAAACCACCCCTCCCCCTCATCANATATACACACCACCCTACGACAGACTGTTAAGACTTTAGAGGAGTTTGCAATTCAAGAAAAGCACATCTACATGCACTGTAGTGACATTTTTGGGAGCATCAGTATATGACATGTCAGAGAAATTAGAGAATAAGGCAGAAGAGTTTTTATCCTTTTTGGAAAAAAAATCTATAATTCTTGTATTCATTGTAATACTAAACTTATATGTATTAAAAAGATAAAAGGTTTATATTTCATATTCTCCTATGTGCATTTAAATTATTTCCCCACTTTTTAATTCTGCCTTTGAAGCACATCATCTGACTTGGCTGTCCAGTAGAATTATAGTTTAAATGAAATCTCTGGTAATTTTTCATGGATCCCTTCAGGTTTTCAGTTAGAACTGAACATACTCATTGCATGGTGCAGTTGTTGTGTAGTCCATCAGCACAGCAACATTAGATATAGGTTTTATTTTAAGCTCTTTTGTAAACAGCTACACTTGATTTAGAATCTATTGAATCAATGTTTGCATTCAATATCAGAATTTTCTCTGAAAATACTCTGTTACTTACTGAGGAGCATAATAAGTGTCTGCATGAGTAGGCATTTACCTGAAACTCCTAAAGGAGGAGGCATGGCTTGACAAGATAACATTAAAAAAACTTGAATTTAATTGCAATAATTATGATGTCAACAAAATATTTTTAGGTCTAGCCTTTCATTGCAGTAGTCTAAAATGTTGGAGAGAGGAAAAACAACATTTTTGTTAAAATAATTATTGTTTTCCTGACCTAGGTCCTGCTTCGTAGATTTTGAAGTATGTAATAGCCCTCAGGAGGGACAGTGCTCTTCTTGAAACATGTGAGTCTAAGGCCTGTAGAGATGTTGAAAGGAATGACAGACAGATGCCTCTTTGTACATTTGAGTGTAATGCTGTTTAAAAGAAAATGCAATGTTTAAATGGTCCCTGGTTGTCTTTTTGACATATTCAGATTATAGTCAGCTCTGCAGGGAGATTTGGCTGTCTATTCTGTCAAATGGAAGACTGGGAACCACACAGAAGTTAATGGAAGCCACAGATGAATTTACTTCTACAATTACAAGATAAGTTCTGTTCAAAAGAAAATACTGCATTCCATTTTCAATTTTAAATGTGAAGTTCCCATTCTGTTCCCATCCTGCCAGACTCTTCTGATAACCTCCCAGCTGGAGACAGCTATCAATGAGAAGCAGGTCAAAAACACTGAACCCCGAAATGGGCTAAAGCTTGGGACACTAAAGACACCAAATTAAATCTAATTCAAAAAGCATATTTACAATGTAATGAGTTCTGGGGATTAAAATGAGGTTACACTTAGGTTTTTAATATGTGTATGTTTGAGTGAGGTAATTTACATAGTAGTGGAAATTATTCTGTACTGTTTCTAGACTTACCCTACTGAAGAAACAGGACTCTTTCCTTGTTGCACAGGAGTACAAAGACAGCAAAAAAATACTGCCTCTCAAGTTGTAATTATGATGCCACACTTCAAAGGTATTGTAAAAACAGAAGTATCATCTACATTTCATTTATGTGTGTTCTATATTAGTTGTGAATTAAATGACTGAAGAATTCTCAAGCATTTCTGCTGTTGAGTTGTGAACATGATGGTTCCTTAAACATTCATTGCATTTCTGAACATACTTCCTCCAAATACAGTCAGCCCGCTTCTGCTTCACACCTCCCATATTGCAGCTTCATATCTTAGCGGCATGATTTTTCATTGATTAAGGAGGCCTCTTTTCGTAACGGCGCATGTTCAATCTGACACACATGAATATTCAATTAGGCAGTCATGAATATGCAAATCATCCCACACAGTCGCCGTGGCATCTCCCCTCCCGGCGGAGAGGGCATGGCGGTGGCTCTCTCGCTTCTGGCACAGCTGCGGAGGCAGTGGTGGCTCCCCTGGTCCTGGCACAGCCATAGCGGCGGAGGCTCTGCTCTGTGTGGGGTGGACAGGGTGGGCATGGCAGTGGCTCTACTCCCAGCACAGCTGGGTACCTGCCCCACTGCAAGAGAGGAGGCTTTATGAAGTTGTGAAAGATTTACACACTCTCAGGTAAGACGTGGTGTCCAAGACTTTCTGAAATGACTCTCCAAGACCTATGGAGAGACCATGTCTACCCACTTGGAGAGACATCAGGACAGCAACATGGGCGGCTCCCGCGTGCAGTTGTCCCCGACCGAGTGGAAAAGAGGGTTTTCCCAGTGTGGGGTGGGTGTGGGTGCTGGGAAACTGACACAAACACCTACACACAGCACAGCAGTGCCAAAACAGCGCCGGTGTGTGGGGGGCAGTGTGAGGGTGCAGGGCAAATTTGCATATTAATGAGCTGCAAATCAACGCAGAAGGCAGGCTTCATGGGAGAGGAACAAGACCACGGTACCGTGGTATAGGAGAGCCAACTGTATCTGTTTCTCTTCTAGGAAAGTTGCATTTAAGAAATTTATACCTTAGTGGAAATCCTGATAAAACAACAGTGAACAGAATGTATAAAAGATATTTTTTGTTAATTTTGTATGCCTATTTTAGGACTAAATATGAGTGAATTGGATATCCCTCTCTGAAAGCTCCTAAGCTGCTCACTCTTATGATCTAGATGGTTCTACACAATGAAGTTGCATTAAAACCATGCTCTGTTCTTCTGTTCCTACTCTAAGCAGCTTCTGCTTGGTTAGGTGAGGTTTCTTTTTCTCAAGGTCACAATAGTGATGCACATAGAATGATATGTTCTTCCTTATGCATTTACAGGTTCACAGGTTCACANCCAGGGTCATCCAGCCCTACACCCCCCAGCTAGACCATGTCACTAAGCTCCTCGTCCAGTCTTCTCTTAAACACCTCCAGGGACGGCGACTCCACCACCTCCCTGGGCAGCCCATTCCAATATGCAATTACTCTCTCTGTGAAAAACCGCTTCCTAACATTAAGATTGAACCTCCCCTGGCGTAGCTTGAGGCCGTGCCCTCTCGTTCTGGTGTCGTCAGCCTGGAAGAAGAGGTCCACACCCATCTGGCTGCAACCTCCCCGCATGTAGTTGTAAACAGCAATGAGGTCACCTCTGAGCCTTCTCTTCTCCAGGCTGAACAATCCCAGTTCCTGTAGTCGCTCCCCATAGGGCCTGCCCTCCAGTCCCTTCACCATCCTCGTTGCCCTTCTCTGGACCCTCTCAAGCAGCTCAACATCCCTCTTAAACTGGGGGGCCCAGAATTGCACACAGTACTCAAGATGAGGTCTGACCAGCGCTGTGTACAGGGGAAGGACAACCTCCCTGGACCGACTGACCACAATTTGAAAGAATGGAAATTTAATTGTAAAGTTAAAAGTGTTTCTGTCTTTCATATTTTAAAAGAATGCTTCTTTACAATTTTCTACATCATTATTTATTGATGACAAGAGTGATACAGTGAGCACAATGACAGCATTGTCTGCAAGGGCAGAGAGAAAACACTTCTCTAGTGAGTAAAACATTGAGTTATAAGAGCAGCTAACTGCAGGATGAAGAAAGAGCTTTATTAAAATCACAAAAACACTTGTATTGTATGCCTCACCATTCAGAAGACATGCATCAGTCACCATTCACATATACCAAATAATTCATGATTGATTCACCCCGTCCAACCTACCATCCTCAACATTTGACTCAACTTCTTTTTTTTCTTTACAGCAGAATCTTGAAGCATGTGAACAAATCACTATCCAAGTGATTTCTGTTAGTCAAGATTGTCAACTGATAATTTTTTTAATGCACAGGGATTATGTTGACTGTAAAGTGGGATTTTTCTGCATTAATGATAAGGCAGGTTAAACAGCGTCTGTTTAAGAATGGGTACAGTCTTTAGCTTGTTGGCAAGCAGAGAGATTTCAATTCTCCCTGTAAATGAAAGAAACTAGTGTTTGCCAATTAAATCAAGCAGCTGTTTCACAGACAGTATTGTTAATAGCTATCAACTAAACTCCAAGCTGTTACTGTAGATTGTTTAATGAACTGCTTTTAATACATAGTAAATGCTAACCTCTGTATCTCAATTTATTGAGCAAGGAGGGAGGGATGTTTAAAGGCACATCTCCCTTCAAACGTTAACATAATGGAAAACATCAGTGCTAATGAAGCACAGGAATTTGAGACTTTCTTACACTATTTATAAGAATCTTGGGGAGAATATTGTTAGTGATTTAAAGAAATCAATCAGGACTCAAGGTAGTTGCTTGCAAGCCATAGAACAGGCTTATTTTTGGCTCAAGATACAAGGAAAGAGGAACAGCAGTGTCCCCAGCCCTGTCAGGTGCCAAAAGCACCAGCCCAAATTTTTCAAATTTCTCAAATTTTTCACATTCTTATCCCATGTTTTGACTAGAATCCTCTTTTGTTTACCATTCAGGACTGAGAAACAAGACTTTCTTCCCTTTAGTATTGCATGTTTAATTTTCAGACCAAGTGAATGATTCTAAAATCTACAAATTCTTCTAAAATTCAGTAAAATTTCACTATTTCACTAAAATCCTTAAATCACTAAGCTTCTACCTAACTCACTAAAATCTAAAATTTTCTGAATCCTGAAATCATTAGAAAATAGTTTTTGACAGTGTATGACAAAAATTGCCATGTTCCGATGCTACACAGTGACTGTAATTTTCCCGCTTAAGAAGATATTCCAGGCATGTTATGCAAACTTTTAGCTTGGGTTCTTCAATGTTACCAGCATAAAACTGATGATAAAATAAAAATGCATCTTGAATTGGACATACCAATGTATATAACATTCTTGTGATAGATCAATAAAGATGTTGCAAACAATGTATGGATTTCAGCTAGAAACATTCAGAAAATATAATTTTTTTCCATGCAAGCATAAGGTTTGGTATTTGTTCTCCTTTGCTTAGAAGGCATTCTCTACATCAGCTTCTCTCTAAGAATAAGCATAAGGAAAGGAGGAATAAACTCAATGTCTACTTTAACACTAAAGGTTACTGGTTAAGAGCTCTGAAAAACAAAGTTTCGTGTGTAGACAAATGTAATTTGAAATCTAACTCGCTTAGTACTGCCTTTCCTATTAACAATCTCTTTGCTTCTCAGCTAATGACTCTTTAACATTTCATTATATGAAAGGAAGTTATAAGGAGTCACTATTTTCCAACTGTAAATGGCGGTGGTACTCTTGGAATAATGGCACTAGGAAAGTTTGGAAAATTACACCTTCAGATAAAAGTTGGTTTACTTCTTTTTTCTGTTTCTTAAGAGAAATTCTGAGTTGGCATAACTATGTACAGAGGGAGCATCTCTAGACTACGCCTTAATTCTAATTCCATGTTAAAAAGCCTAAACAACTTCACTGATGCCACATGCATTCTACAAACACTTTTATATCAGCTTAAACTGCAGTTACTCTGTTTTGCTATACAGAGTGTCCCTGGAAGGCACGGGAGACGGGTCTGGGTGGGTCCCACGAGTTATGCAATCTGTGAAGATACCGAATCCATGAATATTCAGTTACACTCTGCCCATAGCCACACACCCTCCACTAATAAGGTCTGAGGACAGTCCTGGGAACGTGGTTTACACTGTAGCACCTCATTAGAGCAGAGGAAGTGCCTTTTGGTGCTTCCTGACCCTGGAATCGGGGTTCTGAGATAATATGTGCATGCATGTGGTCGCACAATTCGCTGAAAATCGAACCACAGATAATTGAATACATGAATATGCAAACCACAAATATGTGGTGTTTCTCTGTATTTCTATGCGTAGGCTTTGTCATAACCACACAGAATCCTTTTTTTCTTTTTCAATTTTAAAATTCAAATAATCTAACTATGAGGAATTTTTTCTTCTTATTATCTTAATCTTGTGCATTTTTACATGGTTGAAAAATACATATGAATCTTAGAAGCCACCTCATTGTCTATCTTTATTTCCAGCTTATATCTATCTCTAAAAAGGAAAAATTAAGGAAATATCCATCAACCTGTTTCAGTCAACATTCTCTGTGCTTTTTGCTGTTACTGTTTTATATGTAAGACTTGAATTACATTTATAAGTTGGCGGGGGGAGGAGGGAAACACAAACCAAACACACTAAAACCAGAGATGCAAACTTCTGACTTTACAGATGGCTGTTTTTTCTTAATTACATGGATAACAGTTTAGAAATACCTAATTGGTCATGCTTGACAAGTAATAGCAGTTTTTCCAAGATAAACAAATGTTCACATTTTTCATACTTAATCAGGGAGTTTATGTGCAAAAATGACCAAATGTATCATCTATTCTAAGCCTCCTATGTTATTTTGCAATAAACCACCATCTGTACTTTGATTTTACAGAATCTGTGTGTGATGACCACAGAATCTAATTATATGGCAGATGGGTTTAGGGAAAAAACTAGATTTAAAAAAAAAATACACTGCAAAAGCTTAGAAATATCCCCAAAGCAAGTTTATTTTGCTTTTATCTGGCAGTAACACCCAGTAAATGTCCTAATCTTGCTTTTCTCTGTCTTCTAAACTCATAGATGTTTCTTGATGGGTTTATGATTTTCTGTGTTTGTTTCTGTGCTGTAAAGTTGAATATTGCTTGTTTATTTTCCAAGTTATTTAACTTTTAGTGAATGAATTTGTCCATTATGGTTGAGATATTAATTAAGTTATCTCCTGAGAGCATAGAAATTTTTTTCCTAGTTGCCTATTTATGAAACCTCATAACTCTGTAAGTTTGATCCTAGTGAATATACCTGAAATACCTATTCTTTACTAATATTTTTTGGTGAGCAGTTGTTCTTTCACACCAACAGTATTTCTGGGTTTTGTGTATGATTAATATAATTTATATAATTCAAAAATTAATTTAAGCAATTAAATAATTAAAATATTTAATTAATTAAAATATAAATAATTAAATATTTAAATATGATTTATGTATTTTGCAACCTTTTGGCAACATATTACCAGATAAGGACATGCTAGGAGAGAAAACTGAAATAGAGGGGTGTGTGACGCAATTGTGTCTTGCCCTCCCCCATGCCAAAGTGTGGTCCTTCTCCCTTCCTCCTCGGAATAACCCCAGTCATGTGTCTCCAAGACAGGCTGGTCATGTGCCATGTAATATTCTGATTCTAGCCATGTGCAAGTTAAGAGCATTTAGTTAGGAAGGAAGTGAGGGATACTTAATGCTAACCAATATTACACCTTTACTCTAGTTTTCACTGACTTCTCCATTTAGAAAAGGTCGTATCTCAAAGAAAATAATCTGAAAGACTATCTCCTCTTTCCCGCCTCCCTTTCTGACCATGCCTACATCAATTCCATGAAAAATGGAATATTATCTGTGAAACTTGGAGGATGTTCAGTAGCTGGCTCTCATCTACTCTGAAAAATACATGTAGTGGCCCAAAATTCACTTAAGACTACCTTTCTACACACTTTTTGTAGCTGTGATGGGTTGATCCTGGGTGGATGCCAGGTGCCCACCAAAGCCATTGCACCACTCTACTCTGTAAGCAGACAGGGGAGAGAAAATGCAACAAAAGGTTCATGAGGTGATATATGGAGCGGGGGAAAAAAAAAAACATTTATCGTCCCAGGCAAAACAGACTGAACTTGGGAAATTAATAGAATTTATTAATAATGAAAATCAGAGCAGGACAGCAAGAAGTAAAATGCATCTCAAAAAAACTCTTCCCCATGTGAGAAATGCTGCGCACAAAATGTAAAATCTAAAAAAGGTTTCTTAGAGAGAAACAATCAAAATCAAATAAAAGTCAATGACCAAAAGGAGAACAGTGGGTGTGTGGGGCTAAACCAGACACATACACCCACAGGGAAAGGGTGGGGACTTTCAACAGGTCCAAAAATGTAACAATTCCAGGATTAGGCATAGGTCAGCTGTTTCCCACCCTTTGAGAACTGTCCAGTGTCTTCTTCCTGTCGCTCCTGGCTCAGTCCAATCAGGTCTCGTTCTGCTCTCCCCAGGAGCCAGTCTTTAGCTGCTGCTATCCTGGCAACGCCTCCAGCTCTATCTACACCCCCTCAAGTCTAGGACAGATCTTTAAACTTGTCCTAAATTATAATTAGAGGTTTATTAAATTTATTAACCTTTACAAACACAGAATCACAGAATACTATGAGTTGGAAGGGACCCACAAGGATCATCTAGTCCAACTCACCATCTAAAGCCAGTACAGAGACCAAATGCACAACCCAGAGTGGTGAACACTGTTCTTAGATTGGTGTAAACCCCATAACAATTCAAAGCCAACCATTCAGAAGTCAAATTAAATCTTTAAGAGCAAAGCAACCACAGACACAAAGCAATTATCCCAAAGTCCTGATTACACTTAACAAAAAACATTTGCACAGAGATGCCAGAACATTTAATTTAATCCTAACAAAATTCATCATTTCTTTATAATGAAGTTTGCTACCTTTCTGGTGAAAGCAAACATTTAACAATCCTCCTTTCCTTCTAACACCACCCACCCCTGTTCCTTCCCCGGTTGTACCTCCTCTCCATAAACAGCACAGGGAGACAGGGTATTACTGTCAGTTCATCACATGTTGTTTCTGTGGCTGCTCAGGGAATTGAGTCTTGCCCCTGCTTCTAGTCCCTCCCATGGCAGACAGTCCTCCAAGAACTTGTCCAACATGAGCTGAACCCATGGGCAGCAGTTTTTCATGAACTGCTCTGCTCAAACATGGGTACAAGTCCTTCAATCACAAGCTGCTCCAGTGTGGGTCCACCACAGGGTCACAAGTCCTACCAGAAAACCTACTCTAGCATGTGTCCTCTCTCCACAGGTCTGCTGGTCCCTGTCAAGAACCTGTTCCAGTGCAGGCTTCCCATGTGTTCACAGTCTTCTTTCAGGCATCCACCTGCTCTGGCATGGGCTCCTACATGGGCTACAGGTGGATCTCTGCACGCCTGTGGTCCTTCATGGGCTGCAGGGAAACCTCAGCTCCAGTGCCTGGAGCACGTCCTCCCCCTCCTTCTCCAATGACCTTGGCATCTGCAGAGTTGTTCCTCTCACATATTCTTACTCCTGTCTTCTATAGTTGCAATTACTTCTGTGCAAAACCTTTTTTTCTTTCCTTCTCAAATATCACAGAGGCATTACCACCATTTCTGATGGGCTCAGCCTTGGCCAAAAATGTCTGTCTTGGAGCTGGCTCTCATTGACTCTGATGGATGGTGAAAATTTCTAGCAGTTTCTCAAAGAAGCCACTCCTGCAGCCACTTTACTACCAAAACCTGGTCATTCCAAACCGATGCCTTTCTTCTGGATCAGTCTGTTTGGTCTTTAAGAGTTACTCTGTCTAAATTGTGCTCCTTAGGAGGCCTTGATCATGCAGCACTCCAGGACAATTTTACTATCTATCCTTCCTGCTTTCAGGGAGACTAGATAATTAACTGGGATAGATGTTAGCAAGATTCCATGTGATTAAAATTTGTGATGAGTGTAGCATCCCAAATGAGTGTAATCTTGGCTTGAACGGTCATGAGAATGTAATCTTGCTCCCCTGTCATGAGCTAATTTAAGATGATTCAGATAGTGTGAAATGATAAAATTGCAGTGGAAAAGTGTTGAAGCATAATATAAGATTCAGGGCAATTTCTAGTTCAACTGAGTTCAGACAAGCAGTACAGGCCATTGCAAGAGCATCTGCTCTTGAATCTAATGCCTTACAGATTTGCTATTTTAGTAATTTGTGGATAAAAAGAAAATAGGAAAACTGAAGGTATTCACAAAATACCTTGGAGGATAGCTGAAGATGTTTCATACTCTACTGATTGTAGATTTTTATTTTTTCCCCATCCTTCTTTCTTTAGTTAGTTGCTGGTTTGCTTTAGAATTGGATTGGGTTAGTTGGATATTCACAATGATATTTCAGCACTTTTTCTTTCAATCTCAACTTGAATCAGGGAGTATAAATATATGCAAAATGGAAACTGGCTGTTAAAATTGTGCATTGGTTTGCCCCTTGGTTTGACAGTTATTAAAGTTCAGTTTGGATTTGTTACAGTTTATGTCCTAGGATTTGTGTTCATTTGAATTGCATGCAAATTTATATTTTTCTTGACATATGCAACATAAACAAAATACAGAATTGAATATGTTAAGAAAATATGTAACCATATAAGCACAGCATATGAAAATTGAAATATATAATAAAAATAAAATCCAAATTATTTATTCTTTATAATGATCAAAAACCTTCTAGAATTTTACCATATATATGTGTTGAATTTTGCAATGTGAAATTCAATATTTCCCAAATGATAATTAAAAAAAAGTAGTAAATAAATATTAACATATTAGGAAAATAAAAGTAAAACAGAAAGGGAAAAATGTGATACAGATTATAAGCAATAAGCATATCATAGGCTGGTTCATATGCTGTCTGAAACTCAGTTAGATCATTGTCCTTTTCTTCATACTTAAGTTGGGTTCCAAATTTACAACAGTTATTTTCAAGTCAATTCTCTTGTTGTTCCCAAGTGGATTAAAACCATTAAACATCATTTAGATATTTATCAAAGCTTAAAACACTGAGGAAAACATCAGAGGAGGGATCAAAAACCCTGTTGTGCCAATATACACTAGAAAATCTTGATTACAGTCAACTTGATAAAGATTGACTAGATGGCTTGAATTGTTGAGTAGCTCTCTTTTTAGATGTAACAAATAACAAAAATTAATTACTACCTATCATGCTTTGGACAGATGAGTTCTGTTTGTAACACATTGGTTAGGATTTTTTTATGATCTCATATGTTGGCAGACATAAATGTTGATATTGATTTCTGCAAACCATTTGACGTTTGTGTAACTCTTGCATAATATTTTGATAAAAAAGTTACTACTACAGAATATCAATAAACCTACCTTAAGTGCATTTTCCATTGAGAATATAACAAGGAATTTTCCCCCAACAATGTGTTTCCAGTTAGATTCTTCAGCAGTCTAGTTTTAGCCCCATTGGACACATCTTCCACACGGATTTTAAAAAAATAAATTAATTACATGTAATGCTTCTTCATCACTTGGATGGGACAGGGAATAAAAATAAGCATGTTTCAGCTGAACTATGTTTTTTATAATATAAGCTTAATTAAGCAATATAACCAAACACCAAGTCATATCTCTTAAAAAAACTATGAGAGGTCATTTTTTTGTGATAGAGAGAATTAAAAAAAGAAGTGATGTAGGATATTATATGTTTAACTATGCATATAATCATATATAATCATAGAGTGGTCAGGCAGAAAGAGACTTGGGGATATTAGTTGACAGCAAACTTAACATGAGCCAGCAGTGTGCCCAGGCTGCCAAGGGGGCCAGTGGCATCCTGGCCTGCACCAAGAATGGAGTGGCTGGTAGGTCAAGAGAGGTTATCCTCCCCCTGTACTCGGCGCTAGTTAGACCACACCTTGAGTATTGTATTCAATTCTGGGCCCCTCAGCTCAAGAAAGATGTTGAGGTGCTGGAACGAGTTTAGAGAAGGGCAACTAGGATGGTAAAGGGGCTGGAAGATAAGCCCTATGAGGAGGGGCTGAAGGAGCTGGGTCTATTTAACCTAGAAAAGAGGGGGCTCAGGGGTGACCTTATCGCTGTCCATAACTACCTAAAAGGTGGTTGTAGTCAGGCGGCGGTTGGTCTTTTCTCCTTGGCCACTGGAGACAGGACGAGAGGTCATAGTGTTAAGCTTCAACAGGGGAAGTTCAGACTCGATATTAGGAAAAGGCTTTTCACTGAAAAAGTGATCCGGATTTGGAATGGGTTGCCCACAGAGGTGGTTGAGTCACCATCCCTGGAGGTGTTCAAGGGTAGGCTGGATGAGGTGCTGAATTATATGATCTAGATGTAGATGCTAGGTTTAGTTGGACTATAGGCTGGACTAGATGATTTTTGAGGTCCTTTCCAGCCTTATCTATACTGTGAATACTGTATACTTTATGAAATTACATATACTTTATGAAATTAGATGTAGCTAACTCTGAACTTAATGTTAAGAAGCACAAACAGGGGCACGTGAAATGGAAGACACCGCATAAAGATATTTCATTGTACAAGAGAGAAGAGAGAATTACCAAAGAATTAATGGATGTCTTGAATGAATGACTTGAAATGAGATTGCAGTTAAAAAGAGTATTATAGGAAAAACCTTTAAAACCTGAATGCGAAAAAATTAAAAACTTTAGTTCTTGTCTAGAGTGTTTTTATCTGTGTAGTATTACAAAGAGTTATGTTTAGCCTTCATCAGAAAATACAAATGTTGTCATCCTTATAAGTAGAATCTTCTTTAAAACGAAGAAATTTCTTTAAAGAGAAGTTTCTGACAGTGAAGGGTTGGGAGGCAGGGTAAGGGGGACTTAAAAATGCCTATGGATGGTCCACTTTTTGAAAGGTGATACCAGTTGAATTAAAACCAGAAATCAACCATTATTGTTCCATAGTAAGGAAAAGTAGTCTGCAATAAACCAGAGATTCATCGGAACATTTTGAGGTCTTCAAGAGCCAGCTTATTCCTAGAATACAGTCTCAAGGTAAAATATAATTTGTTAGCTATACAGAAAACGTTGTGTGATGCATCTGAGTGATATTAAGGTTTTCAGGTCCCAACTTATGTTTATATTGAGTTTGTGAAATAAAACCACCACAAAGCCATGAAATGCAATTTTGTGAAAACATATGTAAGTAAGTGACACAGATATACTTTCAAGATAAACAAGACATAATAGGTTTCTGTTTTTCTCACAAACTTTAGGAAAACAAAAATAATTAGCTTAAAAGCAACTTCAGTATTGAAAGTATAGTGAGCACAAAACCCCACCCCATAAGTCTGGAGATGAAGTAGTCTTGACCAAAACCACTTTAGATTAGTAGTTGGAGTAAATTATATTTTGCAAAGCAATTGTTTATGAACTTGAAATGCATTTGTGTTTCCTTAGAGGGGACTCTTAGGAGCTAAAAATTTCTTAACAGAAAAACACTTGAGACAAGTAATATAAAAAATGTATTTACAGACTCCTTCATGCCACCTCTGCTTGACCCTGGCAATCTTAGAGAATAAAGGATGAGATCCTGCTCTGAGGCTCCCAGAGGTGCAGTGTAAGTCCCCCAGCACAGGGAGGTGATGCAAGCCAGGGCCGCCAGTTGTGCAGCTGCAGACCAGAACCCACATACCTGTCTCTGAGACACTCATGAACTCCTGATCTGGCAAGAAGCAGGATTAAATTTTCCTGATTTCACTAAATCAATACAGTACTCTTTCTTAAATAAAAATCCTGTTTTCTACAGAAATATATACTACTTGCATGAGCTGTACCCTGGAACTGGGCAAAGTCCACATAAGATGAACATGAGATTTTCTTCACGAAGCATCTTGGTCCCTCAGCTATTGACCACTCACTACAAGAACTCTGGGTCTGTAGTCCATTGCAGTTAAGCAGTCTTTGATAGATTTCATCATTTCATTAAAGAAAAGAGCAGCAGCTGCTGCCTTTTGCTTTGATCTATTCATACTGGTCACACTATTATTCATATTACTATTCATAACTTTATGTTTTAATTTATCTGCAGAAACAGAAACTTCAAAGATGGTAATGACTTCCAAAGCAGCCCACTGTTCAGAGCAATGCAGAAGATTGACAAAAAGACATCTCTGATCCAAACCCCTTCTAGCTGTGTTAAAAAAACCCTGCCATGAGTGGCAGAGGATTCTCAGCATTGTGTTTCATCATGCTTTGCGGTGAGTAAGTAACCTTGGAGAGGATCTCAACACTAACTTCTCTCAATGGGTCATCCTTTGTGCTTTCATACTGGAAGATATAAGATTGACGTATGTGAGCATTAAATATATGGTTGCAACACAAATCTCATGTACAGTAGCTGTTGCTTTTCATATATAACTGTGGAAAAAGTTAATGGCATGAACTTGCAGGTTACCTTTATTTTCAGGATTGCCATATTATGTGACTGTTTTTCCATACTCTGACATAAATTGCTCTAGATTAAGATGTCTTTACACTTAATATATATTAGATATTAGATACCAGCCTCTCTCGCTGTTAGTGTTCATCTGATACTCCTAAATTCTGTTTTCAAGCTGGGAGATTTTCCCGTGCTTCTTAAAACCCTGTTCATGGTTTACCAGGAGATCATATCTAAAAGTTTCTCTCATTTTTTTGAATGTTACAGCCATACAAGCTGAGAAATGCTATTATTTCCTAACTCCTTTTTCTCTTCAAAAATAAGAAAATAATTTCCTTGTACAGCATTCCTATTTCTATGTTCAAGTCTGCTATGAGTACTATTTTGTAAAAACCAAGTGGGTGACAATATAAAAGCTGTTCACAGACGATTTTAACTTTCTTTTTTTTAAAGAGAAATTGTCTCATACCAAAAGTTTCCTTTCTGTAAACTTTCAAATCTTGTTAAAATTAAGTTCTGAATTGTCCTAATCAGAAAGTATGTATTGTCTTATATATTTGTAATTTAATATAAAGAAAAATGAATGTTTCTGTTGTCTGAACCAGACATAGTCTAAACCAGGCATTGTTTTGATGATATTTTCATACATCATTTTGTACTTGCATTTATCACTTTGTGCTTTCCAATATTATTTGTACCTTCAAATGTATTTTGTGCATTTTGACAGATAAAGTTTGAAGGTCATTCTGAAATCCTGCTTTTCTGTTCTGCATATCACAGAATTTATGTAGTGAATAGTTCCTTCTTAGTAATTACAGTCATTTATTTTCAACATTTCTGTCTTGTAAAGCCTAGTTCAAATTTATTTTTAAGAGGGAAACAGAATAGTAGAAATACCTTTATATGTGGTATATCTGCATAAGGTAGGAGCTTGATTTTAAATCTGTGAATGCCTACTTAATAAGGTAATTTGGACAAGGTTTGTTTCTTACTAATGGCTATCATAGCAGAATGTGTCCTAGTCTTTGACTTGTTGTGAAGGTACTACTGCAACACAAAGAAGAGATAATAAAAGCTGTTCGTCCTTTTGAACATAATCTATAACATCCTATTTCTTTACCAACCAGCCCAAGCTCTTCTGCACTAAATAAATTCTTCCTCTCATTTGAACCTTCTTAAAATTCCATATGCAGATTGTCATTACAAGGATATACCTCAGAGCTTGAGCCTTTTGAAGGAACACAAGGGAATAAGTGGAAGCTTGGTACTTGTCTTGATATATTTTTATTTACTGATCTTCTGTTTAGTGCACTTAATTTGTGTCAGATAAATCACTTGAGTTCTTTTCAAAGATCAAGTGGGGAAAATGTCATAGCATTAAGCATAAATATCCATTTTTTTCCTAAAGGTCTTGTCCCTAGGTACATGCATGTAAAACGTTCTTAGAGACAAGTACACACTTATTATTACCAGCACTTGTTGTCTGACTTTTACAATACTCCAGTCTTGTTTGTGTCTGGACTCAATTTACACAAGTGAAGATTAGTTCCTCTACTTAAAATAAGGATTTCTGAGATTAGCAGTTGAAAAAGAAGGAATCTCTGTTTATGCAGTTGAAAACGCAGTTTGCTATTTTCTCCAATCATCAAGATTGAAGTCACCAGATGGTGCTATTGCATAATACAGTGAATCCCTGCTGCATTGCGACCTCTGCATTACAACCCCGCGCATTTGCAAGGTGAATTTATCGCTGTTTTGATTCCACCACTTGCGAATTTATGCGGCTCACGCATGCGCAGTGTCTCTGCTCCACCAAGAGGTGGTGCCAGAGCTCCCTGTGGGGCGGTGCAAGCCCGGCCACAAAGGAAGGGCCATGAATCATGCTGTCCCCTGTTACTCCAAGTGCAGCTGGGGACTGACCCCCCCCAAGCGTGTGTACTGTTTCCATGGCTACAGACAGGGAAGGGAAGTGCCCCAGGAAAGGGGGGGCGAGACATGCTCACTCTGCTGCCGCAACTGAAATCCCCTGTGCCGTGTGGTGCTGCCGGCTGGGCAGGGGACCGACAAGGCACGAGACTGGCGGGATGTGGGGCGAGCAGCACGGGGCAGGTGGCTTGAGGCAAGCGTGAGCACTGGGGCTGGGGCAGCAGGGGCGCGGAGTTTGGTTGCGGCAGCCCCACGGATTCACAGGGTTGGGAGAAGGGCTCTCCCGAGTCAGAGGGGGCTCAGAAATTATTCCCTTTGATCCCCCGTGCTCAGAGAGCCCGAGGGGAGAAGCAGAAAAGTTCCCGCAGCGCTCCAGAGTGCCAGGGTGTGGGGAAATGGGCATGGCCTGCATGCATATTAATGTCCTGCACTTCTTTGTGAGTTTAACATTTCATGAGGGCTGTGGCCTGTTCCATTCCTTGCAAAGGATGGGGTTTAACCGTATTGCAAGACCTTCTTCTCTAATTTGTTTAATTGTTTTTTTAATTTGGTCAGGAAATGTTGTATAATCCTATTGCCTTACAGCTGAGAGATCCTATAGCAGGACATTGACCTGTGGCTTTTAGTTTTGGAGTAGAAGGACTTTGTGGCAGGTGGACATGCGTGGTTAAGGATGTCTTCCTCTGAAAGGGCAGGAAAGATGATCCGAGTAACTACAGACCTGTCAGTCTGACCTTGGTCCCGGGCAAAGTCATGGAACAGATAGTCTTGAGTGATATTACGCAGCAACTGCAAAACGTTCGTGACATTAGAACTGGTCAGCATGGATTTTGGTGAGGTAGGTCCTGCCTGACTAACCTAAAATCCTTTTATGATATAGTGACTCACCTGGTTGATGAAAAAAGGCCGTAGATGTTGTGTACTTGGATCTTAGCAAAGCCTTTGACACGATTTCCCACAATAAGCTTCAGGAGAAACTCATAGAGCATGGACTGGATAGAAACATTTTATGNGGACAAGCCCTACGGGGAGCGGCTACGGGAACTGGGGTTTTTCAGCCTGGAGAAGAGGAGGCTCAAAGGTGACCTCATTGCTGTTTACAACAACCTGAGGGGAGGCTGCCGCCAGGTGGGTGAAGATCTTTCTCTCTGGCCGACGACACCAGAACAAGAGGACATGGCCTTAAGCTATGCCAGGGGAGGTTTAGACTGAATGTTAGGAAGAGGCTCTTTCACAGAGAGAGTGATCTCTCATTGGAATGGTCTGCCCAGGGAGGTGGTGGAGTCGCCATCCCTGGAGGTGTTTAAGGGAAGACTCGATGAGGAGTTCAGTGACATGGTCTAGTTTGTGGGGAGTTGGACTAGACGATCCTGAGTGTCCCTTCCAACTCGAAATAACCTGTGAACCTGTGAAACAGTATGATTGGCATTCTTTTTGTGGTGCCCTTTTTTCACTCATTGGAAATAAAGCAAGCCCTAGTAGGACATGCAAGAAATTTTTTGGTCCCTTGGACCATAAGGAAAACAAAATAAACTTGGCAGTGGATCAGGAAGATAAAACAGGTGTCATAAAGAATAACTATTCTTTTACTTGCATGGAGAACTTTGAGGGGGTGTTATCACTTCAAGAAAAATTCTTCATGGTTAGTTTCTTTTTTTCATTAGATTAAATTAAAGAAAATAAACATTAGAGTAACTATTAACTGAGGTGACATTGATTTAGATTTTTATCAGCAGAACCAGCTGAAATCTTATAAATGTAAGATGGGGAAAAAAAAAAAAAGGTAAATAGTCATTATCTGCCAGTACGTGGAGTGGCATAATAGTGATAAAGAAAAATACCTTAATGGGAATGTAGCCATCTGGATTTAAAGAGAATTCATTCTGCTTCCAAAGATTCAGCAATTTTAACATAAAAAGTTTTGTTATTGACTGAGATGAGACTCTTTTTACCACCCTATGCATGGAATGTGGCTGCTGATGTTTACCTCACCTCATTAGCACTTTAAGTAACAGGAGTGCGATTGTGAGGGATCTAGGTTTATGTTCACCACTCTGGGGCGTGCATTCGGTCTCTGTACGGGTGTTAGATGGTGAGTTGGACTAGATGGTCCTCGTGGGTCCCTTCCAACTCATAGTATTCTGTGTGATTCTGTGTGATTCTGTGTGAAAGACAAACCTGGAAAAAGAATCTGATGGGATGTGTGTGAGGGAAGCTTCTCTGGTAACTCTTGATATTTATTTCTGTAGTTAACACAGGCATCTGCATTTCTTTTTTCCTGGATAAGCTTTAATTTTGAAATGTCTTCTGGTGGCAATTTTCTTCCTTTGATGGGGTTCAACTAGTACATTAAATCTATACAAATTGAACATATTCACTTTTAAGAATACCCAAAATTAATGGTGTTAGCTGCATAATGATCAATATGAATAATATTCCCCTTTTCTGTAAGTTTTTTCAGTAACTTTTTACGGATAGTAACAGAAATTACAAAAGTAGCTTACTTATAGCAGTCTTTTGTTTGGTATCTAAACTAGATTTGAAATACTATTCAGCAAAGCTTTAAAAATATACACTTACTTATACCTTAAATATAATTTCAAAATATATTAAAATTATTCTAGATGTGTAACAATTGCTTATATCAGAAAGAATAAAATCATATATTTTTCACTTTCCAGAATTGTGGTTTCGTTCTCTTTTTACTAACGAATTATGATAAAGCTCCACAGTTAATGCAATTTAATACATGACTATGTTGGATGGACTGGGATATCAGTCCAAACAAAAACTGTTCTCGAGAGGAATCACTTATCATTTTTAATTTGTCTGATCTATTAAACAATTTTTCATATAAATAATAGGAAATAAAAATGGTTACTGCCATCTTTAGCAGTTTAATATTGTTTTCCATGTATAAAGTGTTGAAGAAGATAATTCATGAATTGTATTTCTGTGTTATGCTAGATTACTCTCACTAAAATATTCTTTTAGTAGTTCATATCATTTTCATTAACCTCTTGTTACTTTATTCATCTCCATTACAGCAGCATCATGCAATCAAACCAGCAGAAAAGCATAAACAGACTATTCTAGAGGCAGAATTGAACAGGAACTCATATAAGAAAAAACAGATTTCAATGAGATCAAATCTCCAACTTTTTTTTTTTCCTCCACCAATTTCCTTTGCATGAGCCTTTTTTTGTATTAATTGCATTTCTATATTGCCTTCCATTCTGCTTTACTTCATTAATATGAGGAACTTGAAAACAGGCTCTGGTGTGCAGTGCTTAAAACTTCATAGAAGATATGAAAAGAAACACAGGTTTGAGTAACATTTTTATCTAACACTGATTCTACCGTGCTGTTATTCTGCTGACATGATTAGACTTTCCTGTTTCCATCCCTGAATTCACATCACAAAAACTGAGTCAGGTTCTCTGAATCCTAAAGATTGTTTCCATTTTAATTATTGTCATTATTTTATTTATAAAACTATCATCAGTAGTTTTCAAAAAGTCAAGCTTTATTTTGAACTTTATTCCTGAGTTATATGCTACAACAGTTTGTTCTGAAACTTGATGATGTATGACTCCAAAATCATATCCTACAAAGATTTTAATAAGGATGTTGGTAAAGTGAATGTGTATCACAGTACAGAAAGAATATTTGCTGAATAGAAGAACAGTTCTATTTACACATGCACTTTGGCTGTCTGAACACAGAAAACGAATATGATTATAAACCCCTTTTCACTGATTCATTTCTTTATTTTAATCTCTAGGTAAATACACACTTCAAGATGTCACAAATACGGTTTTCATCATAAGAACATCTGGAGACTTGTTCTGTTCAGAAGTACTCCAAATCTTTTGATTTTAAAGAAAATAAGGTTAAGTATAAGAATAGTATTTTATATAATAGTTTGTGAGTCACTTTATATTTCTCTCTACCCTAGGTGAAAAAAAGAGGCCTTAAAAAGAAGGACTTGAGCTGACTTTGGTCTTAAGGGACGTCTAGAAGACATCCCTTCAAGAGATACATAGGAGAAAGACAGTAAAAACACTGAAAGACAGACTTAGAAGATCTGTTTTCTCAGTCTTGATATGCAAGACTTCCTCCTGAAGTGAATGGAAGTTTTAAGTGTGTACAGAATGGAAGAGTAATAGCAAGNCAGCTCTTCCATGCTCTGCTGCCCGAGGGTCTCTCAACAGGGTGCAGTTCTTTGAGCACTGGCTGTGCAGCTTCAGCATGGGTCCCATCTCGAAGCGCACAGATCCTACCAGGTCCAGTTCTGCCACACAGCATGGACTTCTCTCCACAGGACACGTCTCTCCTAGGAATCTGCTCCAATGTGGGCTCCAATGGGCTGCAGCCTCCCTTCAGCATCCTCCTGCTCCAGCATGGGCTCCTCTTTCCACAGGCCACAGGTGGATCTCTGCATCCTTGTGTTCGCTTCATTCCATGGACTGCAGGGGGACAGCCAGAAGCTGGGGGGCATTATTNCCCAAGCCACTCTTTCACTTCATTTCCACCCCCGCCTCCACCCCAAACAAACAGGAGGAGAGAGCAAAACGAAAAAAAAACAAAGGGTTTTTTGCTACCACGNTTATTTCTGCTAGCTACGAGGAAGGCTTTCAGCAACTCCT
Organism: Pitta sordida; assembly: GCA_013390025.1. Classification (NCBI taxonomy): domain Eukaryota; kingdom Metazoa; phylum Chordata; class Aves; order Passeriformes; family Pittidae; genus Pitta; species Pitta sordida. The sequence continues at coordinate 103,742 of WEKX01025338.1, read as the reverse complement.
TGACGAAAAGCCTCCTCCATAGTCCCCTCGCTGCCAGAAAAAAATGACCACAGCAAACCCAGCACTTCTAGTATATTATTTGTATTCTCACTGCTAGAGAATTCCTGCTTTTTACTGAAGCATGAAACAGATTGTGCTTTGGTCTTGAAAAATTCCATCTCAGCAACATTTTTATTACTTTTACAAGAAATTCTCCTCCACCTCCCTCACCAATTTGTAATGCACATTTTTGCAAACTCATTTTACTAACCTAGTCCAGAAAAGAGCATCCAAATGTAAATAACTAAAAAAGATTACTAACACCCATGATTATTTTCTATCTATATAAAATATAATTTCCTTAAATGATAGTTGCAGCTACTATTAGGAAACATTTTCAGGAAATCAGAAACAGGCTAGTAAGACATGTAGTGTCCAAATGGAGAATAAAGATACAGTATATCCCTGCTGCATTGCGATGCCTTCATTACGACCCTGTGGATTTGCGAGGAAAATTTCTCGCAGTGGCAGCAACCAGGTGGTGGCTGCAGAAGCAGCTGGGATGGTGCTGACCCCACAGCCGCACCACACTGACAGCCCCAGCAGGCCAGCATGGTGCGCCGTGGCTGGGGCAGGGGAAGAGGGAGGGGAGCAACAGCGTGGGGTTTGGGTGACAGATGACAATATGCATGTTAATGAACAACAATCAATTTGTGTTCTTCAATCTACTTTGAAGGACATAACATCAAGAGCGCCTCACAGAACAAACAACAATCACCTGACAGGAATGCTTTCCGTGGAGGGAATTGATACCTAAACCAGCAGATTTATTTATGAGAAACGCAGAAATTTACTATAGGATCCAAAATTAGGCAAGGAGAAATTCTCAGATGTGATGCCATGAATTGAAATGAAAACAAAAAGAAAAGGAAGCTAATGACTTAGCTGGGAATGAGAAACAGATCTTGAAATTCCTAAAGGTAAGACAGGCTTAGAATTCAGTTTTTAATGCTTTTACTTCTTCAAGGCTGGAGATAGATCTATGTGGTGTATGCATGTCCTGGAAGACTAAATCAGGAATAAAACATAATTTTCTTACCCTTTATTATTTTATAGTATTCCTTTTTTAAGTCCTAAAGAGGTACTTTTTGTAAAAATAAAAAAAAAATCCAATATTTTCTATACTGAGGTTTATTTTGTTCTTTACCTAGGCACAGTCCTGTGGACTGCAAAGAAATACCTGTATTGTCAATCAACACTTTCACATATAATTGCAGAATCAGTGATTTAATCTTGTGTGTCTAGTTCACTAACAGAAGAATCATTCAAAATACAGTTTTGCTTTGTTTTATTGTGTCCTACTACCATTACATGTCATTCTTTTGTTGACATGTGCAGTGAATGTGTAACCTCTGATGAAATTTGGGAATGAATTGTTTTTGTTTAGCACTCTACTATATCTGACACCATTTGTGACTCTTGCAGTCCACAACCATGATGGAAAACCCCGGCATTCATCTTTAATTGTTCCTTCCCTCTGACGCAGTAGATTTCATTAATTTTTTAATCAGCTGCTTCAGATGATAAGCCAGATGCCATAGTCCTAAATCAAGCAGAGTTTTATGGGCTCCTTCAGCAGGCTTGGCCAGGTAATTAGGAATTCAGGAGCAGGTTTAAAATATCTGTATAAAAATTATTTAGGGATGTTAAGTAGGATCAGACACTTCTGTAAATGCGGCCATAATATATTAAGTTAAATAATTGTAATTTAATTTTTTGTTTGAAATGGTTTACTAGAATAAATATCCTATTACTACTTTGTATTTCCTTCAAGCATATTTGAAATGTGAAGATTTACAGAGAAATTAATCTCACCTTTTTTCCTTCAAGTGTGGGTGGTCTGTGTACAGCACACAAGATGTTTTCATGTTCTCTCAAGTAAATTCTAATATGATAGGTGAAAAAACAGGTCTTCAAGTCATAATTGGCATTGTGAAAGTAATTTGTCATCTGAGGACAACTCCCACTAGGGAACTCAAATTATTTACTGTATTGGATGAAAAATCTGAGGAAATATGTAGATGTCTCTGCTAAAAATTTACATTTGCCTGGATGTAGTCTTATTGTGACTATTTGTCTGTTATGTATGTTAATAAATTTGTAGGTCACATTTTTCAGAACTATTTAGTAGCCTTAAAAGCAAATTTCATCTGACTTCTATGAATTGAATAAGGAACTTCGCTTTATCTCCTTCAGACCTACTCTGACTTTCACAGTGATTGGCAGAGAAATTAGGGTTTTGGGGTGTCATTTGACCCTAGAACCAAGATTAATTAATCATGTTATAATATGGATATGGCTTTCTGAATCTATAAAGCTCCAGTAGCTGAAGGAGCTACAAGAGAACAAGAGCATGTAGTGACAGGACAAGGGGCAAAGTCTTCAAACTGAAAGTGAATAGGTCTAGATTAGGTATTAAAAAGAAATTATTTATTGTGGGGGTAGTAAGGTACTGAACAGGTTGCCCAGAGAAGCTGTGGATGCCTCACCCGTGGAAGTGTTGAAGGCCGTACTGGATGGCACTTTGAACAACTTGATCTAATGGAAGGTGTCCCTGCCCACAGCAAGGGGGCTGTAACTAGACAATCTTTAAGGTCCCTTCCAATCCAAGCCATTCTATTATGCAGTGAACATGGCAAAACTCAGAGAGGAAATTGAGAGGAAAGGACTATATATATTCCTTAAAGAACTTAAGCATTCATTTAGACTGACAAGAATGATATTGAGATGTCCTCCCTTGAATTACTATGAACCAATGAGTAATGGCTCTTTTGGGAGACAGATTGGGAATGAGGAGAGGTTACAGAAAAAGCTTCTCACTAAGATGTTTGAAAGTTATGCCTAGCCTCAAGTTTCTATTTCTTAGTTTAATGTCATGTTTACAAGGACTACGTAACAGTTTTTGGTTTCAAGATGGCTGGTATCTAGCCTACTCAGAACACAGGCAGGATGTGCTCAGCTCATGCGTGCATATCAGCCTCTATATATCCATATTGAACTTCTTGAAATCAGTACCTAAAAGAAGAAATCCAGAACTTTGGAGATCAAAGTGATGATCCAATATGGATTACAGCTAAGACTCCTCTTTTCAGGGTTCACGCAGATAATATATATAACATTTCTGCCGATTCATGCTCACACAGCAGCTCCTACTTCGCAATTGCTATCAAAACACCTGTTGTTTTCTACAAGAAGTTATTATCAAAACATTCTTCTATTTCTGTTGTTCCAAGGCCAAGCTATGAGCCAAGCCTGGGCTTTGTGCAGTCTTAAAGGGCCAGCACCCTTTAGATTCTAACCATCTTTCTACAAATATCCTATGTTATTTTTGACAAGTGTAGCTTTTCTGCATCATTAGTGAGCTTACTAAGTCAGTACTGCGTAAGTGCCCCTTGTGTCAGTGTGGCATTAATCCTTTGCAGAGACCAGCACCTGGAGCACAGCACACTTAAGTGTCTTGTTTAAATCTTTATTTTGAATCACTAACCAAGATTTACCTAATGTAGGACTCTATGCTGGCATCCTGAATGTGTGTGAACTTCACAGCATGTATTCAATTTCGGCACTTAGCGTGAGCATGTACACTGGAAGAAAGTACTTCCATTTTATAGTTCCTAAGGGATGCAGAATGTTAATGCTCTCTACGAGCTTCATGAGGCTTCAAAGTGCTCAATAACTTCAGCATTACGTTATTAATATTAATTCTATGGGGATAGATTAGTCATTCACAACTAGTTAAGATTTTGTGTATGTTTCCTTTTATGAAATATTTACTTACTCTTTGGTATCAAATATAAGAAAGTAAAAAATACAGATATAATCTTCATTCTCTGTGGTCATATATGCATTCTATGTGAGATTATAAAAGAATTATTTACTGTTAATTCTTTCTTATATTGGCTGGGTTTTCAGGATAATTTTCATGCTATATTACAATTATTCCATTAGGAATTATTTTGATGGTAAAATGTAAAATCGAATCAGCAAACTCAAAAATGCATGCTTATAAAGGTTGGTTTTAATTTAATTAGAACTGTATGAGCTAAAAATATCTATATTGATATGTATATACATTGAGATATGCTATTGAGTTATAGGTCACAGTCTTTTAACATATTCCAGTCTTTTAGCTCTCTTAAAGTCCCTCTGAGATATAAATGATGAGAAACTAGATTTAAAAAGAGAATACAGATCTTTAAATTTCATTTTGTTTATCTAGTTTCCAAGATGTCATTTCAATATTGCTGCATTGTATACCAATGCACATCTGAAAAAGTGAAAAAGACTTAACCTCACAGGATAACAAGGTATCAGAAAAGAGATACACTTCAAAATGTAAAAAAAAAAACCCAAACAAAAACACCTTCTTTTCCAAAACCAGAGCAACACCTTCATTCAGGATTTGCTGGTGTTTTATTTTTATTCTATATTATTTCATAACATAGTAACCAAAGATGAGGATAAGGCTGAGGTTCTTAACACCTTCTTGGCTTCAGTTTTCATCAGTAAGACAGATTGTTCTCAGGACAGCTGGCCTCCTGACCTGGTAGACATGGACAAGGAGCCAAATAGACCCCTTGTACATTATAAAAGTGAGCATGGATTTCGGAGAGGCAGGTCTTGCCTGATTAACCTAATCTCCTTTTATGATCTGGTGACTCGCCTGGTTGATGAAAAAAAGGCCGTGGATGTTTTGTACTTGGATCTTAGCAAAGCCTTTGACATGGTTTCCCATAATAAGCTTCAGGAGAAACTCTTAGAGCATGGACTGGATAAGAGCATTTTATGTTGGATTAGGAACTGGTTGGATGGACGAGCTCAGAGAGTGTTGGTGAATGGTGCCTCATCCACCTGGCAGCCAGTCACTAGTGGAGTCCCACAGGGGTCAGTGTTAAGCCCGGCACTGTTCAACATCTTTATGGACGAAATGAACAAGGGAATTGAGTCTATCATCAGCAAGTTTGTGGACGATACCAAGCTGGGGGAGAATGTCGAACTGCCAGAGAGTAGGAGGGCCCTTCAGAGGGACCTTGATAGGCTAGAGAAATGGGCAGACTCCAACAGTATGAGATTTAAAAAGACTAAGTGCCGGGTTCTTCACTTTGGATGTAACCACCCCATGTATCACTATTGGCTAGGCGATGAGTGTCTGTAGAGTGATGAAATGGAGAGGGACTTAGGAGTAATGATCGTCAGAAAACTCAATATGAGCAAGCAATGTGCCCAGGTGGCTAAAAGGGCCAATGGCATCCTGGCCTGTATGAGGAACAGTGTGATCAGTCGGACTAGGGAAGTTATCCTTCCCCTGTACTCGGCGCTGGTCAGACCACATCTTGAGTACTGTGTCCAGTTGAAGAAGGATGTTGAGCTGCTTAAGAGGGTCCAGAGAAGGGCAACAAGGATGGTGAAAGGACTGGAAGACAAGCCCTGTGGGTGCGGCTACGGGAACTGGGGTTGTTCAGCCTGGAGAAGAGGAGGCTCAGAGGTGACCTCATTGCCACCTGGTGGGTGAGGATCTCTTCTCTCAGGCTGATGACACCAGAATGAGAGGACATGGCCTTAAGCTACGCCAAGGTAGGTTTAGACTGAATGTTAGGAAGGGATTTTTCACAGAGTGATCTCTCATTGGAATGGCCTGCCCAGGGAGGTGGTGGAGTCGCCATCCCTGGAGGTGTTTACGAGTCGACTGGATGAGGCATTTAGTGTCATGGTTTAGACAACAGGCTGGGGTTTGGTTGCAGGTTGGACTCAATGATCTCCAAGGTCTCTTCCAAGCTTTCTAATATTGTGATACGTTAATCCCGGAGGAAGCAGTTAGTGATCTGCTGAGCCTCTTGGATCCTCACAATCCTATGAGATCAGATTGGATCCATCCTAGGGCGATGAGGGAGCTAGCAGAGGAGCCAAGCCTCTCTTCATCATTTTTCATCAGTCGTGGCTCACTGGGGATGTCCCACATGACTGGAACCTGGCCATTGTGATTCCCATCCACAAGAAAGGCCTGAAGGGAGATAGGAAACTACAGACCTGTCAGCCTGACCTCAGTGTTGGGCAAGCTTATAGAGCAGATCATCTTGAGTGTGGTTGCATGACAGCTCCAGTATGGATGGGGAATTACACCCAACCAGCATGGATTTAGGAGTAGCAGGTTGTGTCTGACCAACCTGATCTCCTTTTATGACCAGGTAACCTGCCTAGTGGAAGTCAAAAAGGCTGTGGATGTAGTCTACCTGAACTTCAGAAAAGACTTTGACACCGTCTCCCATACCAAACTCCTGGGAAAGCTGGTAACTCACAGCTTGGACAGGTGAACTCTGCGCTGGGTTAAGAACTGGTTGGAAGGCCGGACCCAGAGAGTGGTAGTGAATGGTGCTGCATCCAGATGGTGTCCGGTCACTAGTGGTATCCTCCAGGGATCAATGTTGGGACCAATCCTGTATAATATCTTTATTGATGATCTCAATGAGTGAATTGAGTCCACCATTAGCAAATTTGCAGATGACATCAAGTTGGGAGCAATTGTTGATCTGTTAGAGGCTAGGAGGGCTCTGCAGAGGGACCTGAACAGTCTGGATAGATGGACAGAATCCAATGACATAAGATTTAACAAGACAAAGTGCCCAGTCCTGCATTTTGACCGCAACAACCCACTCCTTGCAGTGCTACAGGTTGTGGACAGAGTAGCTGGAGAGAGGACAGGCAGAAAGTGACTTGATAGTACTGAACATGAGCTAGCAGTGTGCCCAAATGGCCAAGAAGGCAAATGGCATCCTATCCTGAATCAGGAATAGTGTGGCCAGCAGGAGTTGGGAAGTCATTCTTCCCATGTACTTGGCCCTCTTCTTTCAGGCTGATGACACCAGAATGAGAGGGCATGGCCTCGAGCTATGCCAGGGGAGGTTTAAACTTAATGTTAGGAAGTGGTTTTTAACAGCAAGAGTGATCGCTCATTGGAATGGTCTGGCCTTATCGCTCTCTACAACTACCTGAAAGGGAGGTGTTACCAGGTGGGTGTAGGTCTCTTCTGTCTGGCTACAAGTGATAGAACAAGAGGACATGGTCTTAAACTGCGTCAGGGGAGATTTAGACTGGACATTAGAAAGAACTTTTTCACAGAGAGGGTGACTCTCAGTGGAATGGGTTGCCCAAGGAGGTGGTGGAGTCACCATCCCTAGAGGTGTTTAAGAAAAGGTTGGATGATGTACTTGGTGGCATGATGTAGATATTAGAGTAGTGTGTTATAGGTAGTATGGTGTGTTGGTAGCAGGATGGCAACAGGTTAGGTAACAGGTTTGGCTACGTTAGGTAATAGGTGATAGGTTGGACTTGATGATCTCCATGGTCTTTTCCAACCTTACTGATTCTGTGATTCTGTGATTCTGTTAGAGGGTTCAGAGAAGGGCGACAAGGATGGGGAAAGGAGTGGATAACAAGCCCTATGGGGAGCAACTGAGGGAACTGGGGTTGTTCAGCCTGGAGAAGAGGAGACTCAGAGGTGACCTCATTGCTGTTTACAATTACCTGAAGGGAAGTTGCATTCGAGTGAGTGTGAGTCCCTGAGGCTGCCAGCACCAGAGCAACAGGACATGGCCTTCGGCTACGCCAGGGGAGGTTTAGACTGGATGTTAGGAAGTTTTTTCACAGAGGGAATGATCTCTCAGTGGAATGATCTGCCCAGGGATGTGGTGGAGTTGCCATCCCTGGAAGTGTTTAAGAAAAGACTGGATGAGCAGCTCAGTGGTATGGTCTGAATGATGGGAGACTTGGATGGATGGAGTGTGGTAACCGTGGTTCCACACTTGTGGGTTTGATCCCTGTGTGGGCATTCGCTTGGGAATAGGACTAGATGATCTTTGGGGTCCCTTCCAATGCTGAATAACCTGTGAACCAGTGAACATGTTAACTTAATAACTTGCAGAGGTCAGTGAGTTCTTATTTGAATTACGTCAGCAGAAGTTATTGGGAGAGTCAGTAGACAAATTAAACGTTGCTCTAGTATGAAATCTGAAGACTTCCAGTTCTGGTTTTAATTCTACTGTGCTGCAAATGACAAAAGCTTTCTCATTATTTCATTTGCTGTTATGTTTTTTGTTGTCAAAGACAAAGAAAATGACTAAAAGGAAAACAACCCCACCCCACATCCATAGCTATTTATATATCTATTTTAGCACTGTTTAAAACAGAATTTTAAAAAAGTGTCAAAATTTATTTCAAAATGGGAAGATAACCTTCTGTAATCTTGTCATGTCAGCTTATTTTTATTGTTAAGAAAGAAAAGCTTGCTTCTTTAGTCTTAAAAATAAAGGTAAAACTGTAATATTAAAATCTATACTGCAAATGCACATTTCTAGATAACTTGAAGAGGTAAAATATTGTTTTACTCTTTCCTGTAATAGAGTAGTATGTGTATTTTGGAAGTACAAATAAAAACTACTTGCCTGTTGAAGCCAGACTGATACAGGACTGATAAAGTTTTGGCTGATTCCACATTATTTTGAGGGTAAGATTTGATCTTTTTTATTTATCAATATCATTTTACTTTTTAAAGCTAAACATGTTTATACATTTTCCTGGCTTCCATAAATTCTCAGTGTTAGTATTACCATGAGAACAGCTGTGAAGTATAATAGTTTATAAGAGAAAAAAAAGGGAATTTTGTGTCAAGGCAATTATATCTCTCACATCTAAAAAAATTAACGCTGAAAACGGTAAGATTTTTTTTGTTTAATTATTCAGAAATACTAATGAAGGGGTTTATTATAATAACTCAAGGCCACAGTTTTAATTTTCTCTAAACAATGTCTTTACTCACAGACTTGACCCTAGAATTTCACAGTAGTTTAACATCTCAATTCCTTTTCTATAGATTTGCCTTCCTTCATAGCTCCAAAAGTTTATTTCTCTGTTTTGTTTGCACACAAGAGTTTTCCACTTGTCCCTGAATATCTTAACATACCTAGGATTTACATTTCTAATGTCTTACTTATGAAAATAAGGGAGTGCAACAAAAATATGAGGCATCTTTTTTTCTTAATTGTCCCTGAAATGTATATAAATATGCATCTCTACATATAATTATTCATTGAACATCTGGGAAAAGCCAAATAAATCTGTTAACTGTTATAAAATTTGTTGTTTTCCCCTTTATTTCCCCTTCTCAACATCATATACTTCAGAAAAATTTCAAAGCTTGTTGTATGCCAGTAAAACCATTCATAGCTGTACTTTTCCTATAAAATGGAATAAAGAAAATATAAAATGGAATTTTATAAATATATTA
>WEKX01025338.1:61675-87910 GCA_013390025.1 Pitta sordida | reverse complement strand
ACACCAGAACAAGAGGACATGGCCTCAAACTATCCCAAGGGAGGTTTAGACTGGGTGTTAGGAAGAGGTTTTTCACAGAGAGAGTGATCGTTCATTGGAATGGTCTGTCCAGGGAGGTGGTGGAGTCGCCATCCCTGGAGGTGTTTAAGAGAAGACTGGATGAGGCACTTAGTGCGATGGTCTAGCTGGGAGTGATGGGCTGGATGGTCCTGTGGGTCCCTTCTGGCTCAGAGTGGCCTGTGGGCCTGTGAGGGAACTAGGTTTGTGTTCACCACTCTGGCGTGTGCCTTCGGTCTCTGTACGGGCATTAACTGGTGAGTTGGACTAGATGATCCTTGTGGGTCCCTTCCAACTCGTAGTATTCTGTGATTCTGTGTGATGAATACATGTATAGGATATGTTTATTTACGTATCTATGTATAAATAGAAAGATCTAGTTTATCTTATCAATAAATGTGAATATAGTTTTCATAGCTTTGCAGAAAAGTATCATTGAATTAGAAATATGTTGTCCAGCTGCATGTTTGTGTCTCTATATTATATCTTTAAGGATATGTGTGTGTAAATGTCTAAGTGACATCTATTTTCTGAAGCTGGGAATTTATATTTTGAGAACTGTCACATAATTTTACTTTACTGATCTGAAAACTCTGTGATAAAACTTGGAAGTTTGGTCGTCCTATTTCTTTTATATAATCTCCTGCATGTTTTGTTTGTCCCTATTTTACTCCACAGTAATCTTGCAAGGACTATTACTCCGTGATCATCCTGAGTTCTATTCGTCCATCACTGAATTAAGAAGTTTAATGAGCATATTAATTTCCCTGCCTATTTCTCATGCTGAAAAACAAATGGATGCTTAATATTTTTACAACAAGGAATTAGAGTTTAAAATGGAGGGGGGGCGGAGAAAGACAGATTAGCTATGACATCTGTTTGCAACCATTCCAATACTGGCAACATAAAAACTAAACCAGGAAGAAATCTGCCCCACAGATTTGAACGGCTTTCAGAAGTAAAGAAAAGCAAACTTGAAGTTTTTTGAGTGCATGTTAATGGTGTCCTTAGAAACCAGGAGGGAAATCTATTTGCCATTACTTTCATAATTTTTAATTTATAACTATCTTGAGATCTTCAGTTTTCTACTCATATTTGTTGAGCAATGCTGTCTACAACTCTTCCATAGCCCTCTTTTTATTCTTCCAGTTCCATGATTAGTCCTGTGAAAGTGTACTACACATAATGCTGCCCTGATGATAGTTTTTTGTGTTTAGTTTCTTTTATTTTTATCTATTTATTTTTATGTATTTTATTTCTCACGTCCCACTTGGATCCCCTGACTGGTGACACACTGTGACAGATTCACACTAACAGATCAAACAGTAATCCTCAAGCCTAGCATAATTTATCTCTCTGAATTATGGACTCAGTATCAGGTTCTGATACTTAATCCCAACCTTGTGCAGAGTCAATGAAGTGAGTCTACCATCAAATGTAAAAAGTTAATGCATGACATGTAGCGATGCATAATACCAGGAGTTTTAGGAAACCTTTTCTGACATTTAGATAGTATTTCTGTGAAGAACATTTGTTAGTACACAGTACCATGGAAGCAGTTATAAATAATTGGAAGCTAGATTTAAAATACAAATGAAAGTGTGTTTTGGTAGAAAAATTATATCTGTTGTGACCTCAGGTAGGGTCTGTGTAGCATAATTTCTGCTGAAATTAGGACATACCTCAGAGTCTACAACACTGCTCAGGCATCAGGCAGGATGTCCACTGTGTCCAAGAAATTTTCTTGGCCTATAAGTTTCCTTCAAATTAAACTTGATAAACGTAAGCAATAGATACCATATTTCTGTGTTTTCTAGATTGCAGATTGACCCTGTACTTCGGTAAGTTTACAAATTTTTATGAAAAAAGCCCACATTTTAAAAAGACTCTATTAATCCAGATGATTTATTAAAATAAAAAGTAATGGCTCTAGTTCATTCTTCACAACACGATTTTTATTTTTAAATTGCTTATTGTACTTAATCAGCTTTGGCTAAATAATTATGTTTTATTAATAGCTTGTAAGAATCCTTTAACCCTAAAAGGAAGATGAAGCTCTTGAGGGTGAAAATATTTGTCAAGTTGTTTTTTTTCTTTTTTTCTAAAATAAATAGAGAAAAAAATCATCATCTTTGCATTTTAGTTATTTTTAAAATAAGTCTTCTGTAATAAGAATTAGATACTGAATATCACTTTTGATTTCATATTTCTTATTGTTATTTGCACCTACATAAGGTGAAAAATTAATTTGTTACCTTTCGACACATATTGCTGTTTTATTTTTCAATTTTTTCTTATTCTTTTTTTAACTTCAGTGTCACTTAAGTGGATGCAAAAATAAAAACAAAAGTCAGTGGATATCTTTTCAAGCAAGAAAGATGCATGAAGATCCCACAACTTCCAAAGATGTAAATGTTAATGTAATATCACTTCAGGATACAATACCTGAAATGTTTCAAGAATTGTAGTAATTTTCCAAAACATGCACTGACAAGAAAAAGAAGGTGTGATTTTTAGATCTTATATTCCAGCCTGCACTTTGGTAAGGATTAGCTAATATGTGTTCAGTCCTCTGATTTCATCATATGTGGGTCTAATGAAGTGTTTTAATTATACATTTTCCAGTTCAGTCTCTGATTATATTCAGTAGGGATGACTTCAAGGAAAATCCTTTCATAGATTTGTATAGGTGAAGATGAGATTTTTAAATTTAGGAAACAGAAGATTACTGTGTAAAAGGATAATTCCTTGTCATTCTCAATCTGTTCCTGCCTTATAAAGGTCATTTTCCACCTTGTATTTCTGAACTTCAGCACAAAAATACTACACTGTTTTGATAATATAAATCAAGGTGCTCTTGTAGGTAAGGGATAATTACGAGCTTGCTGTATTTCATTAGGCCAGTGCTCTCATATTGTCACAAAATTTAATATTTTTTCTATCCAATTAGAGTATTTTCATGCTTGCTTCTTATTTCCTTATTTAATTTACAACTTTTTAATCACTTTTAGTATATGGACTTATCATTTTCCACCAAACAATAATCATATAATTTCAACAATTTTGAAGAGATGTCATAGTCCCTTAAATGTGTTTTTTTAGTATAAATTAACATGACTCTAATATTTCTGTGACATAAAAGTAGTCAATAGAATCTTCTGATCGAGAAATTACTGTATAAGAGTAACTGAACAGTTATTCATTCTCTATTCTTCTTCAAGGCCATAATTCTAATACTCTTACGTCTTTGTTGCTTAAATACAAGAACTCCTTCCTGGAAATTTGCCCCTATTGCATACTAATTATGTGCTTTATGCAGAATGATGTGCAATATGAAAAATATTTCCTTGTAAAATGTTTCATGCAATTTGCAATTAAATATCCACATAGTAATTATATAGTGGCACTAAATTAATATAAGTATTAGGTAGCATTGAGCTATTACTGATTTTTAGATTACTTGCTACATGAAAATCCTTCCCTTAAAGATTGACATGTAGCGTATTTTCACAGTTCTTTAAACCTGGTAATTTCTTCCATTATGAAATTATTAAGAACTGATGAAAGCGGTCCTGGAGTACATATGAAGAAAAAAGAAAAAAATAAGAGGGATATTTTTATGTGGAATATTAATTTTGAATGTTATTTGTTCTACTGAATTCTATAGGTGTGATTTCTATTTCCAGACAAAAATACAAGAAAGCTGGAGTTTCCCCAGCAAGGTCTGTGACCAGACACAGTGTTAATGTAAACTGTAGCTTAATTAATTCAGCAATATTCTTAGAGTGAAGCTGACAATTGATTTTTAACTGTCCTTGTGTGACTTACCATAAGGAACTGGTTCATTATGAAGGAAGAAGGAAGGTGACATGGCATCTCAACTGGCCATGAATAGAGGAGGCAGGTTGTGCAGCACCTGAGCCAAAACTGGGGAATCTATTTGCCTAAATACAGCTGTCAGCCCTCTACACCTTCCTGTGCCAAGGAAACACTGGCAGCAAAGCCAGCTCCTTGCCTTGTTCTCTGTGGTTTTAGTCAGACATCTGTGCCATGTGGCTCAGGAGATGGTGATTGCAGTCTCCATGTGGGCTCTGACTACTGCTCTATGAAAGATTAACATCTCCGAGATCTGTGTCTGGTACATAAATTATTCACAGGACTATGTCAAATAGAGGTATGAGTAAGCTCATCTTACAGTGTTGACTTCAGTTCCTTCTTCTTTTACAAGAGGATTGTCGATGGTTACATAGTGAGAAAGGGGAAAGTATTAGCACGTGGTTGTCTTTCCTCTCCATTAAGTTGATGCACGTTGGCTTCACTTTACAATGCACGGCATGGTGGAACAGAGACTCCTACAGAGAGAGCACAGCCTATGCTGCTGCTGTGGTTAAACACACCCACACAAATTTTTGGAAGTTGCTTATTGCCTTGGAATTTGCTAAAAAAGTATTTTAAATACAGCAGTGATAATTCAACACAAATTTCTGTCAACCCATGAAAAAATCTGGATGAAAACCATTTAAGGAGTAAATTCAAAATTAAGCTAATATGATGTCTAAGGTGTATGATGACAAAATACAAGAGAACTGGAGTGCATTAAAGACAAAAAATGTGTATCAATTTCTGTGTTTATTTCATTTTGTCATGCATTAATGGTTTTTATATTTCCATGTTTAATTCTTCAGTTTCCACTTTAAACAAGTAAACGGTATTTTATGGAAAATTATAAACTTCAGCTTGCATATGTCAGGACTGTAATGACTCAAAGCAATTTCTGGTGCTTTTTTTTGTTTGTTTCATATGATCTTTATTTTGCCTATTAGTAACAATAATTAAAAAATCTTACTCTTCCAAGAATTTACTGCTTTTAAGCATGGCTTATTAAAAATCGTCATGTGAAGTTTCTTCAGAGTAGAAAATTAATTGACACATGTACTGCATGTTCTGAATGTCTCAAAGCCGGTTTTGGAAGACAGGACTTCATTCTTTGTGTCCCTTCAGTCTTTATATACCTGTTAACTTGAAAGTGGTTTTCTCTTCCTTTCTTCTATTTTTTCCTTAAAAAATAGTTCATCAGGATTTCCATAAGGAACAGAACTCTTTCTAATTGCTAAAGGATGTACTAATAATAATTTCTCTTATGCCTATAATAATAAGAAAAAAAATAAATTAATCCTCAGTTATGTAAAGGTTATAACTAAAGCATCCTTTCCAGATTCAGATTCACCAGATGAAAAATTACTAGGATAATTTTTCAGCTAGGGTAGGTCACCTAAGCAAGCCTAAGTCTTAGGAATTTAATTAAAAAACCCCAACAAAACAAAACAAACCCCTAAAGTAACAGCATTTATCTGAAATGTGGGTATCATTATTTCAAAGCAATTTTTTGTGCTCACAAACAACTAACTGAAAGGATAACAAGGGCTTAAAAAAGTAGGGCTTAAATGGGGGTAATCAGACAGGGTTTATTTTGGTTTTACCTGTGGTTCTTCAACAAGCAATGGAAAATTTTATTTTCCTCAGCTAGGGATATTTAGGATGCACTGATCTGTTTCAAAGGGTGGGTTGGACATGTGGGAAGATTGTATTTGAAGTCTGTTTCCACGCAAAACCCCACAATACTGTATGTTGCACAAGTGTTTTCTAAAATTCCATTCCATGACCCAAAGCCCATTGGCTCTTTATCCATAGCCCTATGGGGAGCAACTACGGGTACTGGGGTTGTTCAGCCTGGAGAAGAGGAGGCTCAGAGGTGGCCTCATTGCTGTTTACAACTACCTGTGGGGAGGTTGCCGCCAGGCGGGTGTGGACCTCTTCTTTCAGACTGACGACGCCAGAACGAGAGGACATGGCCTCAAGCTACGCCAAGGGAGGTTTAAACTGAATGTTAGAAAGAAGTTTTTCACAAGGAGAGTGATTGCTCGTTGGAATGGACTGCCAAGGGAGGTGGTGGAGTCTCCATCCCTGGAGGTGTTTAAGACAAGACTGGATGAGGAGCTTAGTGACATGGTCTAGCTGGAGGGTGTAGGGCTGATGGTCCTGTGTGTCTCCCCTGGCTCAGAATGGACTGTGAGCCTGTGAGGGATCTAGGTTTATGTTTACTACTCTGGGGTGTGCATTCGGTCTCTGTATGGGTGTTAGATAGTGAGTTGGACTAGATGATCCTTGTGGGTCCCTTCCAACTCATAATATTCTGTGATTCTGTGATTCTGTGATGTTTATAAGAAGAAAGAAAACCAAAACAACCACAATGCTGAACTATATGGATTGTTGTGTTTGTGTTGTTGGCGCCATGCTGCTTCTGATCTTTCATCTCCAGCACTCATAGGCATTTTGACATGGAAAATCTAGCTCCAAGTTAAGCAAGGAACCCTGAACTATGCAATATTTTCCTGTTAAACATAAAACTGGGTGAAATTCCTTGCTGTTCTGTTTCTGTGGAACCTAACGTGATCACCACTAATCCCTCAGGCTCCCTCTGCACTTCTGGTGATAAAAACCAAGAATGATTTGGCTTCTTACTGACTATTTTACAGTTTTATTTGCTGATTTAAGAGAGGGTGTGTATGATCCCTGTTTTCAAAATGAATTTTTGTTTTCCAGAGTTCTTGATGGGAACAAGCCTCCTCTATGAGTAGTCTCTGCAGACCTGAAAGCTTTCAGTGTTATCCTGCATTGAAAGACTATCGTTTAATAAAGGAATACATATATCAAATCTGCCACAGAGTTCTCATGTTTTAAAGAGATACATATATATCGCTGAAAATGCATCTGCAAATGATGTTGTGTAATACATAATATTTTTCATTTTGTCATTAGTTTTGTTTATTTAGTATTAGGAACTTGCTAACAAGAACAAGCAGGACATTTATGTGAACTATGTTGATTACATGACAAAAAGGTGGAGAATATTTTTACTAGTTTTCACAAGGTTATATGTCTACAAAATAAAAATGTTATGGTGGTCTTTGCAAATGTTGGCAGTTTAATGGTTGTTTCTATTTGAAATTAAAGTTTTATTTAGAGTTGTGATGATCATTGATATATCGGTGCAGATGTATAACTTTTCAATTCAACAGGTATTTTATGGAATGATTTCATAGCTTTTAAAGGTCTTGTAATTAGATAGAAGACCTGCTTACACAACAAGCAGTAGGCACATATTTTCTGCTAGGTTCAGCAGGAGAATTTCCATTAAGTGAGAGATCACTGAAGTGAAGCAAGAAAGGATTTGATCAGTCACGTTTTTCAGAGGGGTACATACAAGTTGACTTGAATTGCTGGTTTCATGTTTAGAGGTGTTCGTTCTGTAAATGCTTCCAACCCAGAGCAGATTTCATTTTCACAGAAAGTAAATTTATATTATTAATCATCTTTTCTCATCAAATAATGCTCATGATGAATAAATGTGTTCAAAGGCAACATGTGGTGACTATTTTTTAAATTATTAGTCAGCTTTATTAACTGGCAAAAAAATGAGAAAGGAATTGTGAATGATTTTAAAAATTTTAAGCAGCAAATTGTGTTCCTATTGTTCTCTCAAGCATTTTAATTCTTTTTGGAAGGTCGATTCTTATTCAGGTTATTACAAAACTTCCAAATATTGGTTACAGAGACAGAGACATCTAAAAAGATAAAATAATATCTGGGACAGAGAGTAAAATTAAATTTTGACATCTGATTCATCCTTTTATTCCTTTTCTGTATTGTTATACTCCCTACTTACCTTTCTAGCATAAACATCATTATTTCTTTTGGCTAAAGACATAAATAAGAATCACAACAGTTTCTATTTATTTTAAACCTTGTGTGGTTTTGCATTTACCTAAGAGTTAATTTTTTTTGAAACCACCTTAATGTACTCAATTATTAACTGCAATTTATAAATATAAATTCCTCCAAAGATAAGATTTTTTCAAATTGGAATTTAATTTATTCAGTTATATCATGAAAACAAGTGTTCATCCAGACAGTCAAAGTAAATAATTTTTTTAATCTTTTCTTTTTCTTCTATATAATATTTTTTATTACAGTAATACCTCACCCTTCTCAAGGAAGGGGTCTTGTCAGGGTCTCGTGAAATGTCTAAATTGCAAACATGCACGGGTCATGAATATGCATACAGGCAATCCCCATTGCTCCACCCCCAGCCAACTAGGAGCACCAGGGAGCATTTTCTGCTTCTCCTGACAGCACAGGGGAGCACACAGGAGTAAAAAGAACCATTTCTGAGCCCTCTATGCCTGGGGAGACTCCCTGGAGAATCCCTGGGCTTCTTTTCAGCCACAATTTTCCACAGCTGCACCTGGGGTGCTGGTACTGCCATGCTTGCACTGCCTCCATGGTGGGGAAGTTCAAGGGCTGCGGTGGGGAAGTTCCATGGCTGTGGTAAGGAAGGCATGTCCTGGGGCTCTGGTTGGTGCTCTTGCTGCCTGGGAAACCTTAACTTGCAGGCACATCCCAACGCTGCCCCGTCCCAGCACACAGCTCTTACCCCACTGCTGCTGCGGCCAGCCCACAGATTCACAGAATATTATGAGTTGGAAGGGACCCACAAGGATCATCTTGTCCAACTCACCATCTTGTGGGGCACTTTCCCTGGGGCTATATCATCACCAGGTGTAGTCTCCACGCACAGACTGCATTGCCTTCCCCTCCTGTAGCCATGGAAACAGTAAAACACCCTGTAGGGCTCACTCCCCTGTCTGGACTTAGAGTAACAGGAAACAGCGTGGCTTGTGGCGGTGCTGCACTGGTTCTCAGTGGCCACCTGGGGCATACCGTGGCATGAGCCTTCCACTGTAGGGACCAGGTATGGAGACACACGGGAGTGGGGCAGGGACCAGGGCACGGCACCACAGGACCATAAACGCCACAGGAGCAAGAGGTACTGTGCACCCTGCCCACGGGGCCAGGCCAGTCCTGCCCCACAGGGAGCACCAGCACCGGCCCTCGGCAAAGCAGAGGCACTGTGCGTGTGTCAGCTGGGCAGCTCTGCAAATCACTGAGGCAGATTTGCAAGAAAAAAATCTTGCAAACCAGCGAGGTCGCAACGTAGGGGTCACAATGCTGTGAAGTATTACTGTATTTCTTGAATTTTATTAACAAATCATGAGGTTATCTTTCTTCTGCATTTCAGTTTAGACTGCAATAAAAAGATCATCTTATTGATAAGTCCTTTCTTTTAGGGACATATTGTTTAAAATTTTTATCTTCTGGTTGTTTCTCTTGACTTATACCAAACAAAAAGTCTTTTCTTCCACTGCCATGTAAATAGAGTCACAAAAGTTGGGATGTAAGCCCCTCATTAACTACACCAATGCACCATAATGTAACATTGTTAACATGCTAGGGTGCATTCAGTCAATCCTTTTTTCTTTTGTGCTGACTAAAAACATTGTACAAAACAAACTTATACCACAGTGACAAGAGTCACATCAAGTTACACTTAGAAACATTTCCATTATCAGGAATATAATGAAAATATTTTCAAAAGCATGAAGGAAAGGAAGCTGGGTGGCCAACTCCCGGAAATAATTCATATCAATCGAATCTCTTAATAAGAATTCCATTGATTTTTCGTTGCTTAAATACTACTCATTAAGTCTATATTCAGTTCCGTAATACTATGTGAAAATTATTTGTATGTTGTTGGATAGGATCAGAGTCTGCTTTCTGTAATGAGCACCTTGTTTTTAATCTTGGCAGTGCCATTTCTGGATGAGCAGACATTTAATGGAACCTGAGTTTCAGAAGGATGAGCCAGGTCATCTCATCCCCAGTACCCAGCCTTTTTGTTGAAGGTAAAACATTTTAAATCCTCTTAGAGAAAAGAATTGAACTGCGATTTCCAAATGACTTCTAAAACACTTTAGCCATAAAAGTGTTTGATTAAAAGAGAAATGTTTATACATATAACTGACAATCTTTGAACCAAAAATCACTTGTCCCTATGCCAGGGCCAGCAAATTCCAGCTCTGAAACCTAAGTTGAAGAAGGTATCTCAGTCAAACTAAAGTGAAGAGGGATTTAGTTTAAACAAGCACTTGTAATGGTGTGTTAGATTCAGCAACTCTGTCTCCTAACAAATAAGAAACCTAAGAGAGATTTAGGGACCTGAATATGTTACAGGGATCAGGCATATATGGGAGATGTTGCTTTGGTAGTGCAACCTTTCCTATCTCTTTGATTGCTAACATTTCCCTAATTTTAAGAAAATCTTTCTCCAGACTCCAGTCATGATTTCTCCTCTTGTTGCTTGAGGGCATAACACTGGCCTATTAGTTTATTTTATGATTCATATTTTTGTTTTATTTTAATGATTTTAATGCACCAAGAAATACATTAATTTATTCTTGACTATCAATATTTTTCTTTTCATGAGAAAAATATAATTTACAGTCTGACACATACTCTGTTCAGGTCAATAATGAGCAAAAGGAGAAGAAAAGAAGGATTAGTATGTTGGCTTAAAAAGCTCTTTGAGGGAAAAATCTATACACTTTTTATATGATCTCTATGATTTTATTTATTTATTTACATTAAAAATACTATATACAGTCCTACCAACAAGTAATTCATAATAACAAGCCGGCTACAAAATAGTTGTATATTTTTTCCACTAGAAGGTCCTTTCCTTTGTAACAGATATAAGCTTCCATTTTGACATTATGGTTATAACTGGTAACAGTTAAGGAAAGGGGGAAGGAGAACAGTGGTATCCCAGTCCTTGAATGTATGATAACAATACCATGATTGAATTAGTTTTGCTTCAACATTGAAAAAAACCCCAAACCAACCAAAAATATATCAGACCATTTTATAGTTAGCTTGATTAAGCCATGTAGCTGTAGATATTCACTACTTCTAAGTTATAATTTAGTAACAGAAAAATTAAGCAGCCTGTGGCACACATGAGATCAAATTTCATGGTCACAATAATCACCTCTGAACAGCTTGTGAATCTATACAGATGAATAATTTTCTTGAGGTCTGATTTACTATACCATTTTTTCCAAAAAACAATTCTTAAAACTTTGAATAAAATATGAACTTGTCTGATGCCAAATTTCTTGAAACCAGACATTAAGATTTATTATTTCCATTATGAATAATGTCCATTATAAAGGAAGAAAAACATGACTGTAAGGCAAGCATATATTTTCTGTCATAGCACAGCAGTTTGTCTTCAATGACTGATATTGTTTGCAGTTTGGGAAAGTAATAACAGAGAAACAGCAAGTAAGAATTGTATTTTTAGCAGAAACTCATTGATCATTGCATACATTATTTTCATTCTTTGATAAAGTGAGTGCTTATTACTGTCAATAGTGACAACCAAAAGCCAGCTGACCTCTTCCTGTAGCTTAATAAAGCTACAAACGTTGGTTAAAATAATCCTAATGCAAAAAACATTTATGACAGGCCTCACCAAGACGTGCGCATCTTGCCATATGTTTTGATGGAACCCTCCTTCATAAGTCATAATTGTCCCCTTTCTTAATGAGAAACAGTTGGAAGGTGACTGTTCAACATACAGTTTCACCTGTTTCTTAAACTCTTTGAGAACACAATGATGTTTTTGGCTCATGAGTTAGCAACCTTGTGAGCTGGCAGTAGCTCAGCTCCTCTGGAGACAAGATGCTGATTGCTTTACTTCTTTCTTCTTATCTCTTTTCATTCTCCTTTTAGCGCTTTGTACAGAGATGAGCTTCTTCCATTCTCTTCTTTCTCTTCCCGTTTCTCCTCCTCTATTTAGAGAAATGCAACTGCAGTCACTGGCTAGAGACATTTCCCTCCTAGCACTAATGCTCAAAGAAGGTAATTAAAGCCCAGCCTCATTTTCTACCCCTCACCCCCGGATTGCTTAAGTATCTGAATTGCTGATGACACCGGGAAACCTGAGCTGCTGCTGCCTGGAGTCAACTAGGAGTGGGTATTATTTTCAACCTATTTTGTGTCCTTGGAGGTTTGTGCTCATCTGTTTGAGAACAGAATAAAATTAAAGATTTCTCCAGCAACAAAAAGTAATTGTCAAATTAGAAGTCATTTTCTGTGCAATATCCCCTTGAGGGAGTATGTGATTTGTCCTCATGAACTTGCTTGCCTAGATTTAGCAGAGGTGTTGGGGAATTGTATATGCTGTAGGTGATGCAGGATAGTATGTATAACGCTACAGGAAGCTGTTTGAACAAGTTCCATCCCATGTTGCAGAATTCACAGCCATTTATTTCCGGCCCTCTTCTCTTTGGTCTTGCCTACTTGCTTTGTATATCCTTGTAAAGTCAAAGACTGTTGCCTTCTCACCTCTTCAATTCCTTAGCAATCAGCTGTGTTTGTCAGAGACCTGTAGTGGTGCTGTCTGTGAGCAGTGGAAGGTAAGAGAAAAAAGCTAAATGAGGGGACAGACCGGTAGAACTCTTTGTATCCTCTCAGCTTTCACCGTCAGCCCAAGTGCATAGGTACAACCCCTGACTGTTACAGACCATGCTCTGTGCCCTGTAATAGCTGTTAGGAAGGATGTAGACAAAGGTCTTAAAAATTAACACCTGCATTTCCTTCACAAATACAACTTAGAAACCAAAGAAATAGAACTCAATTTGTACTATGTGAAACATACTGAAGATGAAAATCTTATAAGAAAAATCCCTAACACTAGGACTCTAGGGCAGAAGACATGGAATTCAGTGTTAGGTATTACTTCCACTCTCTCAAAATAATGCTGTATGCTATTACAATGCATATATTTAAGCTGTTGAATCTTCTATTAACCATACTATTATTCTATATGATGGTGTCTTTTTCATAGAGATCCCAACTCTTTATCAGTGGAAAAATCTGTCAAATTTCGTGTGAATATATTTAAATAAGTGTCTAAAATAATTTCATCTAATATGCTCAAAGTATTATGGAGAATAATTTTACACCAGTATATAGTTACAATATATTTCAAAACCTGAATTGTATCATCTGTATATCTATAACAAAATTTATATTTTTGTCTTCACTATAAAACAAAATATTCCAAAACAAAAATCAAAGAGCACTTGAGAAGCAGAAGAAATAAATTTGTAATGAAGACTTAGTGTTTTATACAGATAGTGAATGAAACTCTAGGAACACGAGTACTTTTCATTGTAATTTTTCATAGTAAAGATGTCATTGTAATAAAAATATGTTTTTTAATTAATGACATTTGCAAATTGGTTTCAGATTTATGAGAAAGCTGTGCTGGTGGGAAATAATCCAAGAAAAAAAGCTAAAATTGTTAATTACAAAGTACAATTCTTGCTGTGTCTTGAGCTACCAGAAATATCTGCTAATTGCTACCAGTCATCTCTTTTCACTTCAAGCTGATATAATTAATTTCAAAACACCTTTGAATTCTAGGTTTCAGAAAATTTTTTTGCTCTTGAAGACTTTAATAAAAACTGAATAGATTCAGAAAAATCCCATGTTACATAGATCCATGGCATGGTTTCCTTCCAATAGTCTTCTCTCTTTATATAAAATACTTATGATATACAGGGTACTTGATGTAAACCTTTGAGATAACTGTGTTTGTATTTAAGAAATGTTAATTCATCATAGCACATTTAAAGACAATTTTAAAATAATCTACTTATATTTTTGTTAGTAGCATCTCTTGATGAAAAATTTCTGTTAATCCTTTACCTGCCATAATGGTGAGTTGTTGCATAAATTAACAGTATGCATGTAATATTTTGCATTCTATAGACCTTTTTCAGTATTTCAATTTCATTTATATTTTATGTTTGAGTTACCCTGGAACAGGGTGCAGAACAAATCCCTCTGTTCATTTAACAAATTTACAACTTGTATTAAGAGACAAGGGGTTTGTTTAGAATTGTGTTTAACATTAGAAAATTGTCGGTTGTTTGAGAGGCATATTTGGGTGGTGTCTAAGAATTCTTAAGCATAACTGTACATTAAACCCAGACGAAGGTGATATTAACCATGAAAGTGGGTCAACCCTATCAATTACAAAAAAGAGCATATAGTAAGTTACAGTTTGCACAAGTATTCAGAACATTATAGTTTTTGAAGTGGAATGGGAAAGTACACTTACAAATTTCCTTAGCAATATTTTTGTGCTTTCCCACCACAATCAAATCAGATGTGGACTGGTTGGTTTGCTTGTTTCTTACCTGCAGAAAGTACAGGTGTGATGAAGATGTTCAGCTTTTTCACATCTTTATCTCCTGCGTAAGACAGACTTTAGATCCAGGTTTTGAGAGATTGAGACTGTTAACTTTAGACATTTGACTAGTCAAAGGAGTGTTCACTGGGTAATCACAAAGTGTGCTTTCTTTCAAGTATCTGGCCAATGATCTCCCTTTTAACCTGAAGCAATAATTGTCTGTGCATTTTAACAGTTCATTTGCTTTCACTATGCTACTTGTTTCTTACCACATTGGATTTTATGCTGTTTTGAAGAAAAACCTTTGTGATGGCTGAAATGAGCATTTTTATTAGATGTGGTGCAGTGGCAGGAATTCTCATACTGGCTGTGTACATTTTTACATGGGTAAGCAGTATCTACAGATGCCGTCTCTAACAGCATTTATATCTGTTTTCTTGTAGCAATGATAGATGAAAGTACCATATTTACCATATAATAGAATTTTCCCAGGTGTTTTGGGTTTTTTTAAATACAAATACAGCTATAAAACAAGTACACTCTGTGGACTCTCAGCATCAAATTAGAGAGAGTGAAGCTTACATAGTACTCTTAGTGATGCCCAACTACAAGAATCATTTCCCAGAAGAATAAGGAAAGGAAAAGAATTGAGGATACTGACTTCTAAGCAGTTATTCGGCCCCAGAAATTACATTAAGATGTGATAGCATTCATAAGATTCCTACAAAGTTATGCTGTCAGCTTCTGCTGCAAAATATCTGTCTGTACTAGGTTAATATGAGGGATGAATGGAAATGTGTGTTGTAGCCTCAAGGGGCAGCATAGCTGGGGATTATAAACATGCTTCTATTCAATCTAAAAATAGTACAGGGAAATTAACCTTATTTCAAATGCTTTTTTCCTATTGAAGTTTGTTTCAATGAATTTCTTTATTTCTCTTGTTGCAGTGGAGAGCTTGATTTTATAGCAATTTCTGCTGGTCTGCAGAAATTTGGATTGCATTTATAACATTGAAACAGGGGGAAAATCCATAAAACAGAATAATGACTGGAGTATGTTTAACTTTCTTGCTTTAACAAGATCTTCCCTTCTCTCTAAGATTAATCTTAAAAAAAAAATCAGGGGGTAGGGAGCTTTTTTTTCTTTTTTACTCTGTGTCATTACAATATTACCATCAAGTAAGTCTTTTTAAGCTGTTGTATACCTTCTTCCTTAAGTAAAATTGCTACCATGATATTTGATTTCAGAAAAGTAAAAATAGGGACAAAAAAGGGTGAGGGAAAATGATAGTCCACTGTGTAAATTGTCTTAAGGTGTTATTTTCTAATTTCTTGTACTCTGAAAGGATTATAGCATTCTTTAGTAAAGAAGGACTTGACATATAGACTTTTGCTCTCCATCATTCAGAAGTATTCATTTTAACAATTCCTTTTATTGATGAGAAACAGAAGTGCCAAACAACACCAAATATATTTTTCTTCCTCTTCTGATTGAAAATATCTTGTATTCTGTTCTCAAACATCTGATTTACACCTGCAACACAACCACATGCTGTTATATAAAATTGTTCAAGTTAAGAGCAATCTGAAAACGTACCAAAAATATCAGGAAGTTATTTTTATGTAGATGATAGCAGGTTGCAATGGGTATAGGATATGCCTGTTTTCTTAAACATGCCTATAATGATATGATGGATATCAACATAAAAGAAAAACCAATTTTGAACACTAGAGTTTATCCAAAGTATGCAGAGACTGGCTGCAGCTTGAAAAGAATGTTGTACCAAATCTCTGTGTGCTAAACCTTTCATTTACTGCTTTATCCCATAAACTCATTAATTTATGTTCTGTAAATTCAAAGTAATTTTTAAAGTAAACAACGACATTGCTCTTCAATAATTTTTCATTTCATCATTTTGGTAATTGTTGAGCTTTAAGGAAGGTATTAATGCATTCTTTAAAGAAACCCAACACATCACCTTTTTCTTGCCTCCAAGCTGTTGTTTAGATGACTGCTGGATGACAGAAGGTCACCATATGCCCTGTCATTTCTGTAACCTGCACCTAAATGTTACCAGTGCCACTTTGACTTCTGTGACAATTTGGAAAGAAGAGTTTAAAAAAGGCAAGAGCTGTGTGTGGAAAAATTAAAATCCCTGTGGTTGTGGAGCCTGGCCTTCTGGATTATAAGGACATTAACCAATATGGAGGTTTAAGGAATATTTAAGTTTTAGACATTTTTTAAATTATTTAAATAGCTGTGAATGTAATACAATATGATTGGACTTACGGTGTTCTTAAGTTGATGCTAAAAGTCGGGCTGCGTTATTCTTTTCAAACATAGCTAAGGTATTTCTCTGTTGTGTCCTATTGTATTGCTGTGCTCCAGTGTTTACATTCTTGGTTGAACTAGTAATGTGGACTTAAAACACAGGGTAAGACCTTAACTCTCGAACTCCCCTAATAGTCTTTTTGTTTATTGTCTTTTTTATTCCCTGATTATGTCAACGAAAACATGAATTGATTTTAGACTGTCCTGTTCACTCTGAGATTGAACACATGTGTTCAAAGAATTAATAAAGAGAAATGAAGATCACAAGAGTAACTGAGATCACAGATCAAGAGAGTAAAAAATTAGTCTAAGCTCAATTAAGGTGAACACTAAACATATGCTTATCATAAGTATCTGCATTTTAAACATGATAAATCAATTAAAATCTTTGTATTTATAGTGAGGATAAAAGCCAAGGGGTAGGGAATTTTAACTGCCAATTATTCAGACTTGCAATTGTTAAAGAAAAATAAAGAAAAATCTCACTGCTTAGCTTTAGAGAAACTAAATCATATCCTACAAAGTGTTGAGTAATAAGATACATGAAGTTATTAAATTCTATTTGAGATATAACCTAATTAAATATGTGTCATTGACATAATCCCTGTCAATTGAAATCTATGTGGAAAAAAATTAGGCTCTTGTAATCAATGCTAGAAGACTAAACGCTAAGACATTTATTCCCACTCTCTAGTCTTTTGTCATCTGTGCATTTTGACATGGCATGAGATCTTGCCAAAAAACAAATTTAAGATTATCAATTAATCTACAATAACAGTAA
Source organism: Pitta sordida (assembly GCA_013390025.1). Lineage (NCBI taxonomy): Eukaryota > Metazoa > Chordata > Aves > Passeriformes > Pittidae > Pitta > Pitta sordida. Next base: position 70,580 of record WEKX01025338.1, on the reverse strand, counting down.
AATAAGTGACAAACATCGTGAAGTGACATCCTACATTCAAAGAGAATGCAATTAATTTTACACAGGGAACCAAATGTCATACCAAAAATTCTGTGAGTAAAACCATTCAACCACAAAGTAACAGAAAACACTTAGTCAAGATATATAAAAGGAAAAAAAACCCCATTTCATAATAATTCTTTACAGAGCCATACCTCCCCCTACCTTTAGTCCCTTTTCCTAAGGGAAACCCACAAATTACCTTCAACAGTTGACTCTAGACTTATAAATCTAAAAGAGATTAACGAATTCCAAATCACAGACTCAGCAGATGTGTTGGTTTTCTGGTATACAATAAATTTCTTCACATCTAGCATCCAACTGAGCCATAAATGTTCTAAAATCAATATTTAAGTTTATCTCTCTCTTTGAGAGGGTAAATGACTTAATAATTGCCCTCCTTCTTAACAGTCTTTTCTATTCTTCTGTCTCGGATTGCTATTTTACCTCAATTTTTTTAATTGAGTTATATCACAGTATCACAGTATAGATAAGGCTGGAAAGGACCTTGAAGATCATCTAGTCCAACCTATAATCCAACTAACCTATCCTCTACATCTAGATCGTATCACTCAGCACCTCATCCAGCCTCCCCTTGAACACATCCAGGGTTGGTGACTCAACCACCTCTGTGGGCAACTTATTCCATATCCGAATCACTCCTTCAGTAAAAAACCTTAAATATATATAATATAGTAAATTAACTCCAATAAAAAGTTCTGGTGTCTCCTGTTTCTGTACTACATTTGTGTAAGTCTCTCTGAAAGAAAAGTAAAGCAGTAGAAAAGCTAGGATCAAGAATATAGATGTTTTAGTGACTTCAAATGAGAGTTGTATATAATTATCATTTTAATTGTTATATAAAGGTGGTATTTATTTGCTAGAAACTGTGATAAATTTCATAAATGACACATATCAGAAAGTTGCTCTGCTTAATGCATGAGATTTGGAATTAAATTAATTATATAAATACAATGAAGAAGACGATGATGAAGATATTGGAAAAGCTACAATTTTGTGCAAAACTGGTATACTGCCTTCACATTTCTGTGTGAACATTGACTACAGTGTTACTCCTTACAAAGATGTTTGAAATTATATTCAGAGTGTTCCACTCAAATTAAATTTTAACTGGTAAAATATTCTATTTCATCACAACTTCTTTAGGTAAAAGGTTGCCATAAATTTCTGCATGCAAAACTGCCATATTAGCACCTTATAGTGTAAAATCCAATTTAATTACTATGACAAAGCTTTTACTAGTTTTGTAAATTATCTGAAGCTGGCAAAGCTTAGTCAGACATTCCTGGCGTGATAGATGGATTAGTGTGAAAATTAATTTTTGTTAATCCACCTTACATGGGAGAAGTATGAGAAGAAAAAAAAAAAGGTAAGTAGGAATTACCTATTTCAAAGTATAACATCATTGTTAAATACTCATCCTTAGGGATCTGTTTTATGAGTTGTAGGGGTTTCTAACCGTGTGACTGCTGTTGTGGTTTGACCCTGACTGGATGCCAGAGATTCACCCACAACCTCTCCTGGAGGAGAAAAAAAAAAATGGAAAAATAACAGGCAAACAGGCATAGCAAGGCAAGCTACAAGTGAAGAATATAAAGGATTTATTTATTAACTAACAAGATCAGAGCTTAATGTAAGAAGCATCATTAAAAGCAACCTTTTCCCCCCACCTGTCCTTCTCTTACGACAGATCTCATATTCCCTTTTTCAACCAGGAGACAAAGGGGGAACAGGGTAGGGGATAAACCAGACAAGGTGGTATTCNTCTTTATCTCTAACCTTGAATTCCATGGCAGCAACTGAGGCCCAGGCAAGAGCTGAGCTGTTAACCCCCTCACTGCCAGAGGAGCAAAAAAACCTAAACCATCTGTAATGGGTTATATATTTCAAGACTTCTCTCACCTTATCTGTCTTTTTAAACTTAATTTCATAATTTTTCAGAATACTTTTAACTATTCAACATTGCAATCTGTCTCATAGCATTTTTCAGGGCTCTGCTTTCGGAATAGATGAGCAGTTTTTGGTGTGTGCAAATGTAATTCAGTAAACCCCCACATATTCGCAGTCCACAGAACCATAGTTTCATTTAGTTACGTGGGTTTTTTTTCAGATAGTGCCGCAAACTCTGTCAGCTCATGAATATGTAATGAGCTTATGAATATGCAAGTTGCCGTACTCGATGCCCCCACCCACCCAAGTTTCTGTGAGCCCTCCATTTTCACTGTTTAAGAGGATGGGGAACCACCATTATCACCGTGAAGCCAAGAGCACAGCTGGGCGAGTGGCATGGAGGCAGAGGGGCTATTCTGGTGTTTCCAGGCACAGCGGCATGGCGGTGGCGTTGCAGGCTCCAGATCTAACAACTAGGGGGTGGACAGGGATGGGAGCTGATGCATCTAACAATCGGGGGCTGGCTGGGAACAAGAGCTGGCGTATCTGATGATTGGGTTGTGGCGGGGGATGGAAAGTTTAATCCCAAAATCACCACGGCTCAGGTCTGCCAGCACTGCTACCCTTGCCACAAACAAATAATGAAAATTTATTAAAGACAAATCAAGAGAAGGGGAAAGCCTCATTTGGGCACTGTTACATTTGTGGAGAAAAAAACAAACATGTGAGCGATTCAACCCAGTGTGTACTGGCGTAAGTGTTGCAGGCTACTTATATCACAGTCATACGATCACAGAATCACAGGATATTCCAAGTTGGAAGGGATCCACAAGTATCATCTAGTCCAGCTCCCAAGTGAACGCCCACATAGAGATTGAACCCACAACCCCAGAGCCATGGGCACCACACTCTGTCCATCTGAGCCTCCCATTATCTAGACCATGTCACTGAGTTCCTCATCCAGTCTTTTCTTCCAATCCCTAGCGCACAGAATATTATGAGTTGGAAGGGACCTTCTTCCAATCCCTAGCACTGGCAGCGGAAGGCCCTGCGCTGCCCAAACTAAAAGTTCTTTCTAGGCAGCAACAGTACGTGTACTTTGATTTTAATATGGTAGATGTTTGTTGTCGTGTCAGAAACACCTAAAATAGTCTCTTCTAGGATGTCGGGGTGGGGGGTGAGAGGTGGGGAAGAGGTGCAGATAAAGGGATGGAGAGGAAAGAGGAGAAAGATGCAGGTAGGGGCAGCAGGCAGAGAACAGGAGCAGGGCTGTGGGTGCTCCTGCCGCAGGCTACCTCTGTCCTCCAGTGCTGCTGCCATCTCCTCCTGCCTATCCACCCTTGCCTCATGTATGTCTGAGGAGTGACAGCAGGAGCAGGTCATGGAGACCTACTTGCCCTTTCGACCAGCTCTTTTGCCCTTTCCAGCCACCGCTGGCCCCTGCTTCTGTGAATAGCCCCGGTGGGAGGCAACGAGGCACATCCCGGCTGCCACCAGCTAGGCATGGAGCAGGCGATGGTGAGCTGGGGAGAAGCAGCAATGGACAGCTTCCCTCGGCTAGCCCACAAGCTGTTGTGCTTGTCTGGCTGCATGCAGCTCCTGGCCTATGGAGGGCCCGCTGTCACAAGCACAAACATCTTGGAGGAGGGGAAGGAAATCAATGAAAAAAGCCCCTGGAAACCACCTCGCCCAGCACAGCGAGCAGCCCCACCACCTCACCTTGCTGCCACTCCCCATCCGGCCCTTCATTCCCTTGCGCCCCCATTCCCCTCAATGAGACACAGCCCCTGTTGGTCGGGGTGCGGGGACCAAAGGTGCTCTCCCCAGAGGGCCGTGCAGCCAGTGGGCCATACTACTGCTGCCGTTGGTGAGACGGCAACGGGGGACAGCAGGAGCTGAGAGTCAAAAGCCCCTGTGCTCCCCGGTAGCACATTCACCCACCCAGAGTGGTGGCCCGAGCAGCGGCCAGCACTGGACACAGGAGCAGGCCCATGCGGTTCCCTTGCAGTCCCGGGGGAAAAAACCCAAACAAAGCAACCAACCAACCAACCAACTAAATTAAACAGTGACTGACACATGCCCAACCATACTCATGTAACAAGCCCATGGATATGTAAATGCGTTGAGAGCCAGCCGGGGAAGGGTCACTATGGTTACTATGCCTTGGACAGGCTGTGGGGATGGGCGGGTGGGTGCCAGCACCCAAATAGGTCCCAGTGCTGCCATCAGCTCACCTAGCCACGGCCAAGATCCCTGGGATGGGCTGCCCATTCCATCTCCACCACGGCCCCAGCATCCCTGCTGCCTTGTTTATCCAGTTGGGTTGACTGCAGGCCTAACAAAGCCTACGACATGATTGGTGGAGACGGCTTCCATTCTGAAAGCCTTGATACCACCGTGTGGCTGGTCTGCTCCCATTCCAGGGTGTTGGTCAGAAGGAGAAACCTCTTCCAGTCCAAGCTCTTTCCCTTTCTGCCCTTCCTGTCAAGGCTGGTGGAATGGCAGCCTTACCTGACATCGTGGCAGGGGCATGCAGTGAAGCTGCTAACCATGTCCAGTTTGGGAGAATGCTGTTACAGGATAAAGGGAGGTTAAAGCTGCTAGCACTGCCAGGGGGTAACCAGCGCTGTGTGAACAAGTGTCATAAAGGCAGCTATAGCCCTCGCATCTGCTAACATGTCTAAGAGTACTATTGCTAGGTGGCAAACCAGGAGCAGACCCTCAGCAGCTGCCCTGGCTCGGCAGTCTGGCTAGGCTCGGCAGCCTGGCTCATCTCAGCCCATACCACCGCCCCTGCCACAAATGAATAATGAAAACTTATTAAAGAGAAATCAAAAGAGGGTAAAAACCTCCACTCAGGTCTGTTGTGTTCCTCAAAAAAGAAAACCTAAACAAAATACCTGCCCCAAACGAAGCAGTGGTATTAGTAAATTAGTAAATTAATAAAGCCTTGCTTACATCACAGCTCTCTCCCGAGTGCTGACTGGGTGTACCAGAGCCCCTTTGACAGTGGTGTCTGTCCCAGCGCATGCAGCTATGGCTTCTGTTGTGGAGCACCAGGGTACCCAGGCCTCTGGGACTCCCAGCACAGTCTCCATTACCCAAGCCTCCCCCAGAGCCCTGCTCTGGAGCGGCACGGGGTGGCAGCCCAGGGCCAGTTGCACCAGCTTTGTTGGAGCGGTGCAGTGCAGCGCCTCCACCATGTTTGAACACAAGAGACACACACCAGCAATCAGAAACCCTGATAAGCCCCAGCACAGATGCGGCAGGGAATGGACAGTGGGAGGAGGCTCCACGTCCACTCAGCTCCACTTGCCGGGGGCAGTTGCTGGCTTAGGGGGTTACAGCAGGGCTGGCTGCTGCAAAGGTTCTGTACTTGGAAATGCAGCTCCTGTCCAGGAGCTGGGATTCCATAGCTGGGAAGCGGCAAATAGGTGTTTCCTCTGCTTCAATGAGGCACTACAGGTCACGCGGTGCTCCCTGGACTGCCCTCTAAAGCTCCTTAGTGCAGGGGACATTGCTATGGCCATGGCCTAATCGAATACTCATGGATTTGCTATCTTCATGGATTTCATGAGTCATACTTTCTTCTCAGACTTGGTCCCCCATGAGAAAGGGGGCTTACAGCATATCCTAAGGGTTTGCAAATACAGAATCATCTATTTCACTAGAATTACTGAAAACAGCTAGAATAAAGTAAATTGTACCAAGAGCCAACAAAGCTCCTAAATAAATGCTTTACTGTAACAGGCAGTATCACTAGGATTTAGGAAACTAAGATAAATTATTAATATGTCCATCTGAAGGAAATAAATAGACTTAGAAACACCTGAGCAGGTCTGGAGCTCCTGTTTCCTTCTTAGAATTAAATACATTTTGCCATTATTAAAACTGAGGAGTTTTTAAAAGATTCATCAGATTAATTTTAGAATTTGCACCCTGATCTTAGATTTAGATCTATTTCAATAGTTTAGTATTGACTCATATATACATTAAGAACATTTGCTGTAAAGATCTGAAAATTTAAGGGGGGGAGAAACTCAATTTGTCAATGGCAGCCCTGTTACGACATTTTTTGTGTATGATTGCATTTGGAAGGAGAGCCTCCAGGTTCAGTTAGAAATGTAAACAGAATCTGATGGAAACGTGATAGGAAAAAGCTTACACTGATACCATTTTATCTCTTCTTTCAAAGTCTACCCACGAATACATTTTCTGAGGTATATCCCTGGTTTTGTGTATAATCCAACATATGGCACTGCTGGTTGTAGGCTTCAGATGGTAGTATGGTGTAAGTGAGCACATGGAGGGAATGATCTGAGGTACAGATGCAACAAACTACCTAGGTAGCAAAATTATGAATTATCTTTTAAGTAGCATTTTTCTTCTTTACTGTCATAACAAGTAGCATTCTTTTAAGGGATACGGAGGATTAGAAATTTTTCAGTTTAGCTAAGCTAGCAAAGTTGATGCGTATGACAGAATTGTAGCTATAGCATAAATAATACAATTTATCCTTAACAACATAATTCTATCTCCCGCAATGAATAAAAGGCCTGGTATGGAAAAGAATGACAATTCTCTCCGTGAATGTGGAAGCCAGCATGAGTTTCCTTGCCATGATAACCCAAGACAAATGCTTACACAGATATTTGCACAGATGTGCTCTCGGTCTCTGCACGGGTGTTAGATGGTGAGTTGGACTAGATGATCCTTGTGGGTCCCTTCCAACTCATAATATTCTGTGATTCTGTGATTCTGTGATTTGTTTAATTGACTAAGTCAGAGAGCAGACAGATTTGAAGAAAAGTCATCTTGGAAATTTTGTAATGCCCTGTGTGAAATAATAAGCCAAATCAACCTTTGGACTGGTAGTGAGTGAGCATCATTGCTGGCTGCCAGTCTGAAGGGATGTGAATATATTTTGCCCAGTAATTTTTCAGCAAAAGACCGGAAAGTGTTTGCAGGCATTAGCAACAGCTATATTATCTTGGCATTCTAGAGATGGACACCAAATAAAATTGGCAGAGCCACTGCCCAGGGAGGTGGTGGAGTCGCCGTCCCTGGAGGTGTTTAAGAGAAGACTGGATGAGGAGCTTAGTGACATGATCTAGCTAGAGGGGGTAGGACTGGATGATCCAGTGGGTCCTTTCTGGCTCGAAGTGGCTTGTTAGACTGTGAGGAAACTAGGTTTGTGTTTACCGTTCTGGGATGTGCGTTCAGTCTCTGTACGGATGTTAGATGGTGAGTTGGACTAGATGACCCTTGTGGGTCTCTTCCAACTCATAATATTCTGTGAATCTGTGAATCTGTGAATCTGTGAAAGTGAGGCTTCTGAGCCAGAACTGTCTGAACTGGAGACCATTGAAGATTTCTATGTCAAGCACATCTGGATATCTCTAGAGACATCTAAACTAGCTTATCTAAAAGATGAATTTTAAAAAGCTTTAATAATAATAGAAAAGATAAAAATAAAAATAAACTCTTTGTTAAACACTGCTAGAATCTATAAAATATACATTAACTGAGGTAATTGAATTTAAAATTCTCTAAAATTAAAAGTGAATGAAAGTAGATGAATTGCCACCTGTAACAAGTCTTCTTCCTGAAGATAAAATAAATAAGTAACTTTTCATTCATTTAAATACGTATAGATAGTAGATATACCACGGAATGTGGTAGGGAGTTTTTAGCTATCCTCTTTAATTTTGATAGCAATACTTTGCCAACTTGTGCACTGTGATATTCCTAATATAAGAGTATATATTTTCTACCCACCCTGTTTTCTACATTTTGACTGATTATAAGTTGGCAAAAGTTGATTTCTCATGTTACAGGATACACAGCCATTATATGTGTGATCTACAGTATGCCATGATTTTTGTGTAAAGCAAACATTTCTGTTTGCATCCAATGAATTGCAACAAAATCTTTGCCTGTAAAAAGCTCTCTCTCTTTTTATATTCCAGTAATGTTGAAGTCTTCTAAAACATCACACCCAAGTACATGTACAAAAGCTACATTGGTCAAGAAACTAATTGAATAACTCAATACTAATGTACCAGCCTGCTAATTACTGTAATTAGCAGCAAAAATATATGAATATTGTTAATTTAAAATAGAAAATATTTCTCAGATTACATGAAGGAGATCTGATATCTTATTTACAAAATGGAGAAGTCCCTCCCTCTTTCTGTTTATACCTATTCATAAAAGGAAGAAAAAAAGAAGGAAAATAAAACAAAAAATTCCAAAGAATTTTGCAGTATATTTAGAAAACTAGCTCATATGTTCTTCAATATGGCTTGAACTTAGCCTGATTAGACAACATAATGGAGCTGTATACATGTAATATTTGTGTTACAAATTGCTTTAAATAAGGTATAGAAGGATACCCTGGGCCATATTCTTAGCTCATAGAATTAAATTTTGTACATAGTTTTACAGTGAATCCCCACTACATCACAACTTCTCCCTTACGACCCCGCCCATTTGTGAAGCAAATTTTTCACAATTATGATTCAGGCATTTGCGAGTCGAGCTGCCCCAGACATGCGCAGTCAATCTGCTCTGCCAAGGGGCAGTGCTGCGGTGCCTGTGAGGTGGGACTCACCCCACCCTGCAGGGAGGGGGCTTATAATGGTGACACTGTGTGCCCGTCCCTGACCAGGAAACTGCCTCATGAAAGTGAGGCAAGCTGTGTGCTGGGAGGGGGCTTCTGTTCCCCCACCTTCTGGGGCCACATGGGAGTGCTGCCCCTCTCTCACGGGACCGGTGGATGTTAAAGGGAAAGAAATTCCCATGCCAACCTGACCCCTCCACCCTGTGGACTCCTCCGGGCTGCTGCGGTCGCTCCTACTGACGAAATTGTGATTGTGCTTGCGCTGGCAGCCCCATGCATGGTGGCTCGGGTGCACGGCGGCGGCGAGCGCACGGCGCGGTGGCAGCTCGGGCG
>WEKX01025338.1:38213-49901 GCA_013390025.1 Pitta sordida | reverse complement strand
TTCAGTCATAGTCATCTTTATTTTTGCAGTCTGCATATAATTTTTATAATAGATTAAAAAAACCCTCTTCTTGATCTGAAACTAAAATATTAACACTGTGCAAATTGGCAAAAATATCAGTGCAGAGTTCACACAGGTATAGAACATAATTCAACGTTTGCCTCATAATATTCAGCCCCAAATTTGTTTTGATAGAGAAATGTGTAGACTGAACTTCTGAGTTATTAATTCTGATTGAAATTCTGAGTTCTTAGAGATAAGATACTGTCCTTATTTTATCATCTTCATTCCAAAATTGTTATCCCAAGTAAACCCTAATGGATTTGTTATTGTCCTTTTATATCCCAAGCATGATTCTTCCACAAAAACAAAGAAGAGGATTTGCAGCTATTGTGAGATAGAGACATTAAAGAGGTTCATTAAAAGTTCACAATACTGAGAACTACAATGGAAATAAACACTGGGAACCTGAAGGCTTACCTCAAATTATTTATATTTTGTCTCCTGAAAATTTAATAATATGAGAATTTTAATTGGTATTTCTTACATTCTATAGAAGTTGGGAATATAGAAACAGAAAGGATTGAACTTTTACAATATTCTTTTCAGTGAATTCAATTAATTATCTCCTGCTTGAACTGTAGTTTTTAAATCAAAACATTTAACATCTCAGCCCACACTGACAAAAAAAATAGTGTAAATATCACATAGCTGAAGGTTTTCCAATTCCTGAATTTTACTCTAACTTTTCTCTGTTAGTTGCCTTATGTAGATAACTTCTTTTTCTGTAAAGTGTGAAATAATAATTCAATAAGCAGAATAGTTCGACATATATACTGAGGTATCAGAAACCTACTTTTGCAAGATGAAATTCAAAACTTAGTTTTCTTATTTAACACTGATGTAACTTCACTTACTATTTTCTATCCCTTTCTGTTTCATATATAAAATTATATGCTGGTTAGAATATTCTGAAATATTTTTTACTTTATAAAGCAATAATAATATCTAGTCTTTGATTGCAGGAGTAATATCATCTGCTATTTCATCAGTTTCACAGATTTCACAGAATACTATCATCAAATAATCCTTTTTATAGTATTGTCAGAAATGTTGGCTTACATAGCACGTGTGTTTACTGTAAAAATACATTAGAATTTGTTACAGTATTTAGAAATATATGACTTAAAGAACTGGAAGTGTACCTTACTGAAGTGAAGCATCATTACAGTGTGCAACTCCTGTAGAAATTTGCATTTAAAACTTGATGGGTATAAAGTGGAAAAATTTGATGCAAGTTGAGAAAGTTGGCCGCAGAACATATAGGTCTCAGAAAGCATGGAGACCTAAGAAGAACATACTATTGGGGTAGTATCCATCCTGTGAAAAAGTGTAGAGTTGAATAGGAGAATGTTATTAATTTTCCTGACCAGTGATCCTCTGATATATGTCTTCAAAAGCAACTTCATTTGGTACCATGAGGTTTTCTACCTGTGGTTTCTTGATGATGGCTTCCTTCACTAAGATTCTCTTTACAAATAATTACCCAGAAAAAAAAAAAGTGTTAGCATTTTCCTAGTAATTCTCCAGTAATTTTTGATGTGAGATGAGTCTTAGCCAGTCAAGGGCTCTGTATGCCATGTTAGCTCTGTCACGCTGCAATGCATGTGATTCCATTGCCTCTTGTTCACTGTCAGCATGAGTTGCTTAAGTAAACATGCTATCAGTGGTGTGAGAAGCATGGAATGGTACCTCAACAGTATTTTGTAAGATAGAGAATTCTTTTCTCAGTATTCGTGTACTCATTTTTGAAAAGTCACATAATCAGAGAGAAACAAACATATATTCTAGATCCTGAATCGCTCAACTTTTATCTGATTGCTGCTTACCTTGGTCTTGGTCATTCTAAGTAATTAGAATGATAAATGTTAATACCACAGCTGCAACTAAAACGGAATGTAGAATGTTTATGATAAACATCCTGGAAAAACTCAAGAAAACCGAACTGTTATTACAAGGTAAAAAATTTGTTTGCAATTTTTTAGGCAGAAACTGTGATTTAAATATACACTCCTGGCAAAATACCAGGAACACAGAAACATTTTGGGTAATCATTACAGTTTGTTTGGGGTTTTTTTGCTTTTGTTTCTGTTTTGATTGTTTATGTCTGTTTGTTTGTTTGTATTCAAAGGGGAAACTACTGTGTCATTAGGCCCTCTGCTCTTCCCAAGTGTTGCACGGGTAGGGATATTGCATGTAAAAGTGTCCTGAAAAAGGCTACAAAATGGTTTCTTCTATAAAATTATTTTATATTTCAAAAGTTTTATCAGACTTAACATTGTCTGATTTTGTTACAGTATGAGAGCTATTTAGTTTTTCTTAAGAAAAAGCTTGGGTGTATGCTGACTTAAAGAGAAAGTCATCATCTTGTTTTTCCTTGTAGCTTCACCATTGCCCACCACACTCTTCACCAACACCCCCCCACACCACCCACCTCCTGCTTTGTTTTGTCACATCTGAGGAGATATATGGAAGGAAAGTGTAAAGTGATTTTCTCAGTTTCCTAGGCTTCAGGCTGATTAGACATTTTGAGGTGCACTTTGGCTCTGTGGCAGTGCTCGACAAAACTAGTAGAGCTGTTGATTCCCTTGAGGGACACTTTTAGCACAATACTCTTAAATAAGAAAACATCTGCTTTTTTCTTAATATTTTTCTGCCTTTTCTTCTTCTACCTCCCAAAATTAAAGATGCATAAGATAAAAATAGTTTTATTTTACCTCTGGAATAAAATAATAAGTCTATTTAAAAAACTTATAAACTGCTTTTGAGGTTCATCACAGAGACAGATTGGTCAGAAACTCATTACAGAATTTGTAATAGTGCATGAAATTGTTAGCTGTTATTTCTTTGTTGTTGTTGTTCTTTTCCAGCTTTTGTCATGAGTGTTCCTGGAATAAATTAATTAAGCTGTTTATTCTTCTGTGTGATATAAGAGCAATTCTAAGGTCTTGCATGGACATCCATTACGAGCTAACAAAACAAAATTTCTTTGTAAATTATGGTTCTGGATGGTTTTCATAGGTCACTCATAAATTGCTACCTTTAGAAGTCACATAATTACCTTTCAAAACAACATTAATATATTTAGAATAAAGTCTTGTTAAAGTCAAAGAAGTGCATTATCCCAAAACATTTGGGATTAATGCATTCTTATGCAGATAACAAATACTGGCAGAAAAAAAATTGTTAAAATATTCATAATCTAGGAAACTCAAGGTTTGCAAAGGATTGACAAGGACTATAATTCTATCTCAAAAAATAAATTAATGCCTGTCAGTTCATTATTTATAAATGTAGTTAAGGTAGAGCAAACTGGAAATTTTTATTTTAGAATTTATGTAGAGAATATGTCTTCTCTAACAGGCCTTAATATCTCTGGAACTTTTCTGGTAAACACACAATAACCTCCCCCTCCCCCAGTTACACCTGGATCAACAAGCAATGTCTCAGGCTGTATCATGTCGTACACCATGGACATGTTTTTATTCCACGCTAAGAGAGAATATGAAGCTGGCATACCGGGCACAGGTAACTTTGAGACATGAGGCTCTCATTTCATTGTTGACAAGGTCCAATGATCCCATTTCCCTGAAAACACAGCACAAGTTGATAGACAATCACAATACAGTGAATCCCTGCTGCATCGCGACCTCTTCATTATGACCCTGCGCATTTGCAATGTGAATTTATCGGAGTTTTGGTTCCATCATTTGTGAAATTTTGCGGCTCGCACATGCGCAGTGCATCTGCTCCACCGAGGGGCAGTGCCGGAGCTCCCCGTGGGGCGGCGTTGGCCCAATCCAACGGGGAGGGCCAGGAGTCAGGCTGTCCCCTGTTACTCTAAGCGCAGCTGGGGAACTGACCACCCCACGGGCGCATGTTACAGTTTCCATGGCTACAGGCAGGGAAGAGAAGTGCCCCAGAAAAGTGGGGCTGGCCACAGCGGCCAGTGGGACATGCTCACTCCTCTGCCGCAGCTGAACTTCCCTGCCCCGTGTGGCACTGCCGGCAGTGCCCGGGACGGGTGGTGCACGGGATGGACGGCGCAAGATGGGGTGGGCGGCGCAGGACGGGATGGGTGGCATGGGGCAGGCAGTGCAGGACGGGGCGGGCAGCGCAGGATGGGGCGGACCGGGCGGGCCAGGGGGCGGGTGGCAGGCATGAGCACTGGGACTGGGGAGAGGGCGGGAGCAGCGACACGAGGTTTGGTCACGGCGGACCCACAGATTCTCGGGGTTGGGAGGGGGAGTCTCCCAAGACAGAGGGGGCTCAGAAACGGTTCCCTTAGCTTCCCCGTTCCCAGAGAGTCCAAGGGGAGAAGCAAAAAAGTGCCCAGAGCCCTCCAGAGTTCAGGAGGGTGGGGCAATGGGCATGGCCTGCATGCATATTAATGACCTGCACTTCTTTGCGAGGTTAGGGGTTTGCGAGGGCCGTCACCTGTCCATTTCCTCGCGATGGAGGGGGTATAACTCTATATAAGAACGATGGCAAAAGGCAAAACATCTTTGCAATATTCTAACCTTCGGATGTCCAAGTTGCACAGGAACCTATTACCCTGTAAAGGTTTTCAGTAACTCTATAAAATGCTTTTATTTTGTGTATTCACACGATGCAGTTAAGGAAATTACTGGTCATTACAGGAGGGGAGAAAATTCAAAAAATCTATTGGTGAAACACAAGAGATAGATTTAAGACATGAAAAAACTCTACTAATCTCAAAATCAGTGATACATGTGTTCTTTTCCATATGGCTAAGAGGAACATTTTGAATAATTGATCATTTGAAGTTTTGAATTTGATGGTTTTGATCAAAAATTTAGTATTGATTTCCAGTGCTGAGTTACTTTTTTGGTACCACTAAGAGTTATTAAGGAGAAATTCACTGCGAATTGTTTGACAGGAAGATTTCTAGAAGTCCATTTTCAGAGCACAGATTGCCTATACCCTTGTGATTGTGAGGTTTCAAAGCTTCTACACTCTCCTCATAAGGAAGCTGCTGAAACAAAAATTGCTTTTTTTCCAGTTAGATGCATTCAAAACCTTCCTATCAGTTTTTATTAAAAATGCGAAATGAATTTTCAGCAAAGCTTTTACAGTTACATTGTTAATGTGCCTTCAGGCATATAATTAGTAGGAGACTTTAATCTTTTATATTCCATACTTTGATCAGAGCAAATAAGCTCAGAGAAGCTATAAAGTATTGACCAGCATCTTTGATAAAAGAAAGCTGTAAGCGCCACTTGAAGATACTTTCATAACCTGAAATACACATCATTAGTTCTGCATATAATAGACAGTATGTTCTCTTATTGTTGTTATTATTGGTATATCAATCTATCCCATAGAGTGCTGGGGGTTTTTTTGCCCTTTCCCCATGGTGTTTTGTTGGGGTTTTTTTCAAAACCTGTGGTATTTTTCAATATTCACAGAGAAAAAAGCTTTGAAAACTTCATTTTGTAGCATCCTGATAAATAAATAATTTCTTCTATTGCTGATTTCATGATAAAAATGTTAATATTTTTGAATATGCAATGAAGGTTGTAATTAGGGTACCCTTAAAGTAAACTAGGAATTTGATATTAAATTAGCAGGAAAAAAGTCACGTTTGAAAAGTCAACACTCAAACTTTATAAAATTAATTTAATCTATTTGTGACTTTTGATTCAGATCATACTATTGGCAAATCCCCAGAGGAGAGTCCTGTTGTGAAAGTACAGATGTTCAGTATGTACTACCTGAAATAATAAGTAAAAATATGACCCTAAAGTAAACTTCTTGCTAATTTCAGGAACAAAGACAATAATACAGTTATTTCATTCATTTCATATTGCACTCAGTTGTTTTACAGACTGCAGAACACATTTAATGTTCAAAGGAATATCTATAAATAATTCTATATGATCTTCGAGGAATAATACTTAAATATAAAAGCATTTTAAAGAGCATTTTATGTCCTCTCTAAATTATAAAACTCATTACTCCAGTCTGTCTTCATCAAAAACATTAAACCAGAACTTGCATTTTATCTCAAATTGTTTTCTCATTCTTTCCCAGAATCAAAAAACTGTAATGTAATAAGAAGCAATAATTTAGCATCAAGAAAAGACAACCTTTCCAATTTCCTCCATCTTTACCTTCTCTAGGGCAGTTCACTGGTTCTACAATTTGTAATGACATTATTGATACTTCAGCCATGGGAGTAAAAGGAAATTTGACAGACATTGCTTTGAGGTTATTTATTTTGAACTCTTGCAGAATAAGATAGAAACAGTTTTTCCTGTCAAATATCAAAATCATTCAGACTAACTATTCCTGAAGAGGAGATGCATGTATGACACAAAGGACTAAAAATAGTGAATTTGATGTGATTTTAATTGGTTCGTCTGTCTCTAAACAATTTCTAAATAATTGTGCCCTCTACAAGGCTATACTCTTTAGTTAGATTTGCTTGTCCATAAACAAGTTATTTGTGTAAACAAAAAAATTTGGGGGGTTGTCATATTTGTTGTAAATTATTCCCTCATTGGTAACTTTTTTTATTTATTCACTGAAACAAAATTCATTTTATACTAATATATATTGCCCTGCGTTATCAAAAGAAATGTGCTATATCCAAAAATAATCTTTCTAAGCACAGGTTTGCTAATTTCTTTCAAAAAGAGACATTTAATCTGGAGATTGCGATGGAAATATCTTACATTTATTGTTTTATTTTCCTTTTAATTATAGTATAATTCAGATAATCACAGTTTAATATGTATCTTGGAAACAAGAACATGGCACTCCAGTGACTAAAAAGGAAGGAGTTAATACTTGTAAATGGCTCTTTTAAATAACATCTATTTTTTTCTACATGATAAATTCTAGATTGTATTTTCATTAAAATTGCAATACTTTACACACTACTTAATGTCTTTTATCTTAAATCAGTACATTGAAAGAGACAGGAGGCTGTCAGGAAAAAAACCCAACATTGGTATAATTGAAGACTGCATTATAATGCATGTTTTCTAATAGCTCGTTTAAAATATTTTTTCTTTCAAATATCTAAAAAGCCTCTGAATAGTATTTCGTATTTCAAATTTTAGATTCCATTTGCATGCAAGTCTCTGAGCCCATCAATTTGAGAATGTATTGAGTGAAAAAAGTTACTTGCATTACTTCAAAGCCATAAATTGTATTTTGCAAGAACTTTCTAACTTAACAAAAAATAATTGTGTTACTTAAGATAATAAATGAAGCTTGTAACTACATTATTGAAAAGCTTTAAAGCTTACAGACATTGAATAATATCATAATGCATATAGATGTATTTGTCCTAGGAATACAAATTTTTGTTCCCCAAATTTTATGACAAGAAAAATCAATTAAAAAACCTACCCCCAAAAAACCACAAACAAACAACCAACAAAATCACATGAAGTATGAATCAGTGTTATGAAAAAATCCAGCAAGTTTTACCCTGAAAAAATTTCAGCTGCAGAGTAGCACTGCCAGATCCACCACACCTCTGCAGTTAGAAGTCTATTTGTTGTGTCACAAGCTTCATTTGGTCTGACCAGTGGCGAGGGAAGCGAAACACCATCTCAGCTCATGACTTGCTGACGATTTTCTTCCTCTTTTCCCTTCCAGGAGAGCCAGCTCATACCCTGGATGACCAGTGGTGCTGAATGTACAGCTGAAACTGCAACGTGCCCACCGGAAGCAGACTGAAGATGAATCTTCTCTGGTCACAGCAGGGACGTTGTAGTGTTGCAGTGATGGACTGTGACTTTGCGGTTCATTTAGAGAACAGCTGGTTGAGGATACTTTTCAGTGTGGGAAGGCAGCAGCTCCTGAATCTCTTGGATTTTCCCCTCTCTAGCAAAAGGGAAATGGCTACACACCCAGGTGGGACATGGATAGCACCTGTGAGGTTGATTCTGGTCTTCCATGCAGATTTGCTCAATTGGAGGGACTTCAAAGTAAGCTAAACTTCCTACTACAACAGAGAAAAGTCAGATTTCCAAATCTCAAATTGCCTTTCATTAAAAACGTTGTATTTTTTTTGTGGCCAGTGCTAATGTACCCATGAGCATCCTCAAAGGTGCATATTATATTTCCAGCCTGAGCCCAGCAGACATGTTGCATACACTTAGCCTGGAAAATATTGCATATAAAAGATGTGAGAGAAATTATGCCAGTACCTCACAACACATGGCCATCCTGCTGCTATACAGCACAAACCACTTTAAAAAACACCAAAACAACAAACTATATATACTTACTTCTCTTCTGTTTTTCTTCACATTTTCCCACAGTTTCCTTATAGTTTTGATAAACCTTTTGTGTTTTGAGAGGAGTACAGCTATAATGGGTTAAAGTCTTTCTAAGAAGCTAAGTGCTTTAAAGCTGATGGTGAGGCTCAGAAAGAAGGCTGGAATGAATGGCTTGAGGTACATCTTAGTTACGGGAATCATAAAATTCTTGCCTGTGTCTGGTGGAGAAGAGATCTAAAGGGTGTGGAAGCCATAATGTTAAGGAAGTGCCAACGGCATAATTCTGACTTGGAGATGAGAACATATATGCTTAAACTTTCTGCAGGGGAGGAAACTGCTCAAAAGTACACACAGCTTATTTCCACGCATCTGTAGCAAGAATGGAATTCTCCTAGGATAAGAAATTGAACATAACAGCTGCTTATGTAAATTAGTTAATAGAGTTTTTAAAAAAATCAACACTTGTAGAAAATCATAATATGGACTTAATAGACAGCTGTTGAAGGAAGCCTGAATGCAACTACATTATCTATACTCAAGTTGCTTGAAGGCTGAAGGATTTTTCCCTATTTTTTTTTCCCTGTCAATCTCACTGCTTCACTGCTTGAATAGGTGATACACAATGTGTAAAAATGTCATTTAAATTCTTTAGTTGAAAGTTAACTAATCCTACATGCTGAAGCAATGTGAACCCAAATTTAACAGAAGTCAGATGGCTGCTATTTGTGTACTCTAGCACGAGTCCTGTTAACTGTGCAGTGATGGAAGATCAAAGCAAAACAAATAAAACCTTACATTACTTCTATGCTTCCTCGAAACAAAACAACAGTAATTAATGTTCGATAAAACACTTCTGGCTGTAAGCTGCTCAGTATTACTTAAAGAATACATTATCTTCCCAAAGTAGCTGTTGTTCATTAAATAAATTATTCAAGAATAGTCTTTTGCAGTATTTGACCATCTCTCTATCTGGTTGAGTGCCAAATCATTGAACAAATTGTTCAAAAGATAACAGCTTGATTCATGTATAATGTATTTGAAAAGCTTCTTTCTTGGTTCTTACTATCTCTGCTGAGACTAAGTAATATCCTGTGTATTTATTAACAATTTGTCATATGGCTGGCAGAAATGAATATGGAGAGCAATAAAGGACAGGACCTGACTTCTCCTGAGGTCAGTCAGAATTTTGCCACTAAGTGGGTCCAGGGTTTCATCCAAAATCTTTGAATGACTTTTAAATGTGATGCACATTGTCAGTGTATTTAAGTTTACCTATGTTCTAAGGAACTGATTCTATTCTAATATCCTGCAGTGATGACAATGTGCCATAACATTTTGGTATAAACGTTCTACAGATGGCTGATTCATTGATGAGAGAATCATTGTCTGACATGAACAGAACTATTTTAAAAGTCAGTCTTTGAGCTTATATCAATATGTAAATCACAGAAAGAATGGAAATTTCAGTACGAATACAATGGTGATTTTTTTTTTTTTTTATAAACATAAAAATAAAAAAAATTGCCTTGCAAATTTATACTGTCTCTCTGCTTTATGAGAAGTTAGAGTCAGAGGTGATACACAATAAGCAAGTTTCCAGAAGCTTGTTTGCTGAGCAGTTGCTGTGTGCTAGGGATGAAGTGACAATGATAAAAGACCTGTGCTGTTGATTACATTAGACAAGACAGGACAAAATAGCACAAGATGTATTAATGTTGAAGTTAAATTTAAATCCAGGTATAAACGACTTCAGACAGTGTGCATAAAGCAAGAGCGCTCAAAAACAAAGCACCATACATTTATCCAGGGCTAGGGGTTCATCTATCAAGGCTGCAAATGCTTTAAAATGGAGTTGGCAACGGCAGCATTGTAATTTGACTTGGAAATCAATGGATTTCATTGCTGCTTGTAAGCACTGCATTTTACATGGAACTAATTTTCAGTTATTTTTTTCCTTGCAACATTTCAGCCTTTTTCTTGAGGCATTACTTTCTGAAATACAGTCATCTTGTATTCGTGACCTTCAGTTTCTGCTTATTGCCATATTTAGTTAAAGACTGTTTACTAAATGTAATATTGGCTTATTTTTACAATTGCATAGTATTCCAGTAATTAAGGCTTTTTAATTAATTTTCTAAATGCATTTTAAAAATTATTTAATACCATTAAGTTTTGGAAACTTGCTTCTATAATCCACACTTAAAATGTTTGGATGGTAAGTATATAAGGACTTTGAAAGAAAGAAATTTTGCTGTTGGTTTATGTGTTACTTAAGCTGGTACAGTACGACAGTTTTAGTGAGTGTAACAGTTGAAAGAAGATTTAAAGCCTGAAATGCTTTTCTACAAGAGTCTTTCCAATCTCTGATTACAGCTGCAATGGTCATAATTTGGTTTATTATGGAAGATGAAGGTAGGAAGAGTATTCTCTGGGAGGGATGAAAACCCCTGGGGCCTTTTCACCATCTTGCTCTGATAAGCCTTTAGACAGACAGTTGCCTTCTGAGTTCTGATTTGATTATTTAGGACTGGATGATAGAGATGTTAGTGAGATCTCTTCTTATACCCCTGTACATTGGCTGAGTCTCATGCTGGCCTAATCATTTTATGGCACCAGGATGATCATTCTACTGAGCCATAGTGTAGTCAATCCATTCAGGTACCTGAAATATTCACACCTGCCTTCGTTTTTTATGTTGACTTCACTTAGCAGGATTTTCCAATGATTGCAGACATTTTTCCATCTGAAGTGAGGAAGTGGTTGATGATAGCTAATGAGATTAAAATTTTGGGGTTTTTTAGAGGTTATAACAGTGTATTCCCAGACGAGTAATGCAATGGCATAAGGTGCTTACCATAGAAGAGTTAAGAATCTGTGACTATTAACACATTGCAGTACAGATGAAGCAGGGTGCACTTGCATCAACAGCATGCAGGTATAATCACAGAATCACAGAATCACAGAATATTATGAGTTGGAAGGGACCCACAAGGATCATCTAGTCCAACTCACCACCTAACACCCGTACAGAGTCCGAGAGCACATCCCAGAGCATAACACCACCTAGATCCCTCACAGTCTAGCAGGCCACTCCGAGCCGGAAGGGGTCCAGAGTCATCCAGCCCTACACCCCCCAGCTAGACCATGTCACTAAGCTCCTCGTCCAGTCTTCTCTTAAACACTTCCAGGGATGGCGACTCCACCACCTCCCTGGGCAGCCCATTCCAATATGAAATTACGCTCTCTGTGAAAAAACGCTTCCTAACATTAAGATTGAACCTCCCCTGGCGTAGCTTGAGGCCGTGCCCTCTCGTTCTGGTGTCATCAGCCTGGAAGAAGAGGTCTATACCCATCTGACTGCAACCTCCCC
>WEKX01025338.1:0-30110 GCA_013390025.1 Pitta sordida | reverse complement strand
AAAAAAAAAAAAAAGCAACAAACCAAATCTCACATAAAAAAAGCTTTCACAATTATTTTCAAAGTTAGTGAAAACAAATTAGACCTTCTTTTTCTCACTTCTTCAAAAAAGAAATCTCACAAGAGCTAAGTTGTCTCAGCAGTTATACAAATAATAGAAATGTAGGTACATTGAATTCAGGGTATCTACTCATGCTCTTTTCTGTCTTAGATGACTCAGAAGACTTCACCAAACACAATGACGGCTGCATTTGAGCAAAGAATGCAATAACACAATGTTTTACTGCCAATAGCTGGTGTCTCCATTTCTCAGTGACAGTAAGTGACTCAATTCACTCATCCCAACCCCTGTCAATGTCAGCCTTTGGAGTCCGGCTATTACTTATTCTTGTTGCTCAGTGGAAAATTGGTGGAAGTCCTTCAGGGGTAAAGAAGAAAGAAATCAAAACAGACATCTGTCTTTGCCTGTGGAGACTTCTGTCGTTCTTGGGTTTTTTGTTTTTGCCATCAGAAAAACTTTTGCCCTTCTCAACATGTCGTAGGTTTTGCCTTCAGGCCATGGAAAAGTCCTTTAAGAGTGTCTAAGGACTGTGACTTCTAAAGCTTGCTGTCAGGTTGACTCCCTAAGTTTGGAAGTTCAGCTGGCTGAAAGTTTTCATAGTCCGATATTAAAGTATGGAAGAAATTTTAAAACTTAATTATGTATCTTAATTCAGCATCTTAATTTAGCATTTGGTTAAAACTCTGCCAATTCAGAGATAAGTGTGCATATGAGTATCAGTGCTTTCAGGTTTTGTGCACTGCTACAGTTGTCTTGGTATACAGCTTCAAAAGACTACAGCATATGTTTTGGAGCTAAAGCAATAAATAAATAAATATACAATAAATATAAAAAAAAAATACTACCTGCGGGGAGGTTGCAGCCAGATGGGTGTAGACCTCTTCTTCCAGGCTGATGACACCAGAACGAGAGGGCACGGCCTCAAGCTACACCAGGGGAGGTTCAATCTTAACGTTAGGAAGCGTTTTTTCACAGAGAGAGTAATTGCATATCGGAATGGGCTGCCCAGGGAGGTGGTGGAGTCGCCATCCCTGGAGGTGTTTAAGAGAAGACTGGATGAGGAGCTTAGTGACATGGTCTAGCTGGGGGGTGTAGGGCTGGATGACCCTGGGCCCCTTCCGGCTCGGAGTGGCCTGCTAGACTGTGAGGGATCTAGGTTGGTGTTACGCTCAGGGATGTGCTCTCGGTCTCTGTACGGGTGTTAGGTGGTGAGTTGGACTAGATGATCCTTGTGGGTCCCTTCCAACTCATAATATTCTGTGATTCTGTGATTCTGTGATACCAGTCTGCAGTATCTGGTACCATTGATCATCTGGAGACACTCTTATGTCCTTAGGTTTTTCTGTCCACCAAAATCTTATGTTCGTGTGTGCACCTCTTATGTGTAAATGAATATTGTAACTTTCTTAGCAACCTATTTAATACCCAGACAATTTCTTCTGTATTTTATAGTGGGACAATACAACAAAGCTCAACAGTGTAGTGGCATGTGAAACAGTCTGCCAGGTCATGAGCCCTCAAAAGGTCTCTTAGAGGCTGAATGATACAGCTAAGACTAGGCAAGTGCTGGTCATGTCCAAGGTATTTTAAAAGTATATCCAAAGAAAGTGGCTCTTTCTTTACATTTTCCTGTTTTGTTCTGTCCATATGCAAACTGATTGGCTTTGAGTAGTACCCAACTCAATCAGGCCAGGGTAATTCCATTCTGTTCTACATAAATGATTTTTAGATTGTAGTTTCTTTCAGAATATTTCCTTTAAATGTGCATTCTTCACATATATGGAGTTCATCTATTTTTCCTCCTGGCACCTTCTGCTTCTTGTCTAAATTCTGAACACAGTACAACAACACACCTGAACCTTTAGGTGCTCTTCACTTGTATACCAGTGTCACACTGGACTGAGAAGGATGGATTAAAAAGCCAAACCATACAGGCTGGAAATGGCAGTACTCTCTCTTGGGCCCTTATTTGAATGATTGGAAGTACAGAAACTAAGCGGATGTCATTATGCAAATATTATTCATTCTTGGCATAACCTTTGCCTCCTCATGAATGAATGAAACCCCATAAAACACATTTTAAAGTGAATGCTAATTCAATCTTTGTGTAAATTGAATCATGGGGGTATATCATATTTCAAAAACAGTATGTAGTTAATAAAAAAAGATTAATTGAAAACAAAGGCTATGCAAACCAAATATTGAACACTGAATCAAGCAGGATTTCTGAAGAATGAGTGGATCTCCCTGCACTAAAACTACTATCTCCAAGAACTCCTACCTTTAATTATAGATAACTTTCCAAGGTTGCACAATGACAGCTTTACATGTCCTCTCTCCATAAAGTATTTTTTTGAAAAGAACATTGCTAATATTTTACAAAAGCAGCTTTATTGCTCTAGAGGAAGCCTGCCTACCTTAGCCACCAGCTGCAAGTAGCAAGCTGGTCAGCAAGGCAACAAAACTGTTTGCTTATAAGGTAAACAGACCTTCCCTGCCCCCCCCACCCCACCCCCCTTTCTTTCACTACATTCATTCGTAAAGGACAAAGTCAGGTTGAGCCTACCAGTGTTTTGTTATCAAAGTAAATTCCCTAAGTCATGGTGAATGTGTTCAGACTAAACTGTTGAACCTCTGATAAAAAATGTCAGTTGTCGTCAACAATCAGATGCTCTGCACAAAGAGACAGGAGAAGAAATGTCTGCAGCTTGACACACATAGTGCATAACAAATTTCTGCATGGTTTGAAAAGCTGTGCACATCCCTCTTGCAGCTTGAGTCTTCTGCACTGAGCCAATCCTAAACAGGTGAATAAGCTACTGTTTTTACAGTTCAGCAGAGCGTATCTAGAAAAAGGAAAAATGTTATATATAAAATAAATTTCTTATTTTTAAAGTAGTCATGAAATAAAACAGAAATTTCCTGAGAAAATATAATCAATTTCTTTTTCCCTATTAAGCAAATAGATTTTATAGAATCATAGAATAATTTCATTTGGATACTCACAGAAAATGCCTTTGTAAATATAAGTTTAGCAACAAATAGTTATACCTTAAATCCAAAAGTGGACACAAAGAACATGAATACTTCCATTATATAGGACCTTCCATTATCTGGACCTATGCCTTCCTTTCCTGTCATAACTATGTCATCACAGTCTACTGTTCTCTTTCCAATTTTGCTTTGAATGCAGCAAAATTACTGAAAGAATCAAACCTAGAATAGAAGAAATATAATTACTGCAGTTCATATCTTGACATTGTCAGTACTTCTAGACACAGTCTTCTAAACTATTACCCAAATATTGATTCAATTACAAGACCCAGCTGGTGAATCTCAAGAGTATTTGGCACAGATCCATAAAAAGATTTTAGGTATTCACAGTGTTCTCCCTGGGCTCCTACAGCAGAACAGATTTCCTTGTGTGTTCCGTGTGTGAAGCTCAGGGAGCTGGTCACACCAGAGTGTGTTGCAAAACAACTTATACCATTTACATTAAGAAGTAATTGGCTAAAAAAGATATTTATAGTCCTTGAAGTAGAAACCAAAACACAGTCCAGCTCCTGGATAAGTGCCTTAAGTGCAGGGCCACTAAGTCTTCATTTTCCAGTCTATGAAAAGTGCAAGACAAATGAGAACACGGGCTAGCCTGTGATATAGCTGGCAGGAATAAGATATAAGCACATGCGGAAACAAGAAAGGAATGAAAGAGTCATTCTCAGCCTTAATAAGTCCTGTCAGACAAGGCAGGTGAAAGACGTGGTCTATGCATTCCCAAAGGCCCCTTGGGCCATCCCAATGACCAGCAGTATGGATCATGATCAGAACTGCGCTGTCTAAAGAGCTGTGATTATGGAAAACTTTGCTCTCTCTCCACGTTTAAGCAACTGCCAAGTGGGGTTTAGCATATTTAATGCTCCATTTGTGAGTTGGCTTCATTGTTAGCAACTAAATTTACATTGCATCTGACATCTTTCTTTTTTAGATCTTTTGTATTATGGTATCTTCCATTAATATCAGAGACCTTCATGTTTTCTGCAATGTATATCCACCAGGAAAGAAGGCATCTCCTCTGAAGAATGTAGTGCTGGCCACTATTAGCCCTAGGTTATGAACCATCTGTTAGAATCATTATTTCCTTTTCTCTCAGCTTCTGAGTATTCTGATCCTTTTCATGAAGGAGAAACAGAAAATAAATATTCTGTTCACAGATTCACAAATTATTTTGAGTTAGAGGGGACCCACAAGGATCATTGAGTCCAACTCTTAAACCACACCACTGCCTACCCGGCGGGAATTGAACCCTGATCTCCCCCATGGCAGGCGGGGACAATCACCACTGTACTAAAGTGGATTTCTGTTCATGACACCCTGTAAAATTTTGGTTTGGGAGAGAGCTATGCCTTTGATTCACAACTTTTACCCAATCCGGTGCTTTCATCCTAATGCTGACTTTGTAACAACAGTTGCTCATACATGGAAGAGTAATTTTCTGGTTGTATCTAAAGGTTCTCTTAATTGAACAACTGCACATTTGATATAGCCAACCCATTGATTGTCAGAGTTCATTACCTGTAGTTATGTAGTGAAGACAGTCAAGATCCATAAGTTTATATCTATTACTTTTATTATTTTATTTTGAAAATGTCCTATATGTTCTCATTCCATGTACTTGTTGGGTTTTCCATTTTTAAATTTTCTGATCTTTCCCTTTAGTGATCACTTGGAACTGCTTGGTGCTAAGAATTACAGATGAAATTGTCTATATTTTTATCGCTTTACCTTTAAAAAATCACAGGTCTGGTCTAAAACTCCATATTGGTATAAACATACACAAGTCATCAACTTAGTTTTAAAAAAATATTATTTCTATAGGAAATTCTGAAATTCACAGAAGTATGGAAATTGATACAGACTGCACTAAGTTTTAAAATTCCCTTTTAAAAATATTTTCTTCAATGAGTGTTGAGTATTAATGCTGTTCTAATAATACACTGTAGAAAAAAATGGCAACAAAATAAATAACGTGCAAAATGAACAGTATCTCAAATACAACAACAAAAAAATGGTAGCTTGTCAAGAAGTATAAATAGCTTTAGAGGAGATAGAAAAATCGATGATATGGTAAAGTAGAAAGAATATTCACATAACAGATTATGTTGCTACCCTTTTTTAAGAAGAAAATGAGTGATGGGTAAAAATATGACAGGAGCAGGGTACACAGAGCAGCAGGTGACACACGAGATAGTTTGGAAGCAGAGATCAAAAAGTATCCAACTGAGTAGATCAGAGAAAATGATTTGGGAGTAAATGAGTATTCCATGATTGTCATATATTGGAAAATATTTGAAGTCCTGACTGAAAATTTATACACCTTCGCATAATGCTGAAGCATATGGCAATAGCTCTTGCTTCACAATATGAATCCCTAAATAGTATAGAGGCTGAAGAAATTAAACAAAAGTACAGTGTGTTCTATATTACCCTAGCTGAACTGGTTAAGGATTTTTGCTTAGAATATTGAATGATAATTGTGGGTAAAGTTCAATATAAAAAATCTCATTTAAATAAAATATGTTATAGACATAAGCATATTCATGTATTTATGTATTTATTTATATTTTCTGCAAATATCACTGCTAAGAAAAGTCCAATGACTCCTTTCTCATACCCATCTTTTCTTATTTTGCATGCATTTTCATGAAAAATTCATTTAGACTCCCAACAAAGTTTATATATTACATGATTAAATGAGCTATTTTTTATAGCTTCTCTATAGATATGTATCTGTTTTTCATATCAATACTTAATAGAGGTTTGATGATACATTTGTGCAATTCTCAGGCAAAATTTCAACTGAGATCAATGAGAATTGTGCATGGAAAAAACACATAACACTGTCTAAAGATTAATCAAGCAGTCCAAGGGTGACCCCACGATGCCAGTTGGGTAATATTGGCAAAGGGCTTGGTTGTTGATTTCACTCTCAGTCTGTAAAAAGAAATGAGTTCACAGGTTCACAGGTTGTGAAACAAGCTGGAAGGAACCCACAAGGATCATCGAATCCAACTCCCAAGCGACTCCCACACAGGGAGTACAACCCTGGAGCCATGGGCGCCACACTGCATCCATCCAAACCTCTCATTGCCTAGACCATGTCGCTGAGTTCCTTATCCAGTCTTTTCTTAAACACCTCCAGGGATGGCGACTCCACCACCTCCCTGCGCAGACCATTTCACTGAGACATCACTCTGACTGTGAAAAAGCTCTTCCTAACACCCAGTCTAAACCTCCCCAGGTGTAGCCTAAGGCCATGTCTTCTTGTTCTGGGGCTGGCAGGCTGAGAGAAGAGATTTATGCCCCCCTGATTGCAGTCTTGCTTCAAGTAGTTGTAAACAGCAATGAGGTCACCTCTATACCTCCTCTTCTCGAGGTTGAACAGTCCCAGTTCCCGCAGATAAAAGAAATGCATCATGAAGTTATTCTACAGCTAAGAAAGAGATCCAACCTGGTCCTCTTCAGTGGGGAGCATTACAATTCTGGAAAACAATTTTACGTCTTGCCTATGTGAACCCCATGTGTCAGATATATTCTTTCCTGCTTCTCAATGCCATGACTTGGGTAGGAGTTCACAAGAACAAAAAGATTAGCTAGAGGATGTAGATAAGAGTATAAATATAACTTAGCTCATTTCAAGGACCAAATATAAAGAATATGGTTGCTTAATGCATATAAATGTAATATATCACAGAATCACACAGAATCACAGAATATTCTGAGTTGGAAGGGACCCACAAGGATCATCGAGTCCAACTCTTAACAATGTCTCCCTGGCGGGAATTGAATCCAGGTCTCCCACACGCCAGGTGGGGACACTTACCACTGTACTAAAGTGGATTTTTTTTTTTTTTTTTATCACTGCGGTTTTTTTTAAGGTTCTTGGGGGTATATCTTCAGACAGAGGAAAGATGATTTTATCTGACTTTCTCCCTGGGAATTAAGACACACTCTGCTAGCAGACACTGTCATCAGTGTCCGATTATACTAAACTGCCAGAACTGGATATCCTGAATACACCCTAAATAGTTTTTAATACCTTCAAACAATTACTAATGGGGTAAAAATCCATCTACTAACTGACTTGACGGCATAGGGAGAAAGCACATGTTTTCATTTGCAGAATGTGAGAGACTTTAAATAAATTTTAATCTTCGATTTTTTTTATGAATATGAGTTTTCTCTGGTTAACAATTAAAATTTTGGATTTGATTGTCAACATTCTTTTGAATTATGCACTAGGGGGCAAATTGGCAGAATTGCATTGGTTTTGCTTTTTAGAAGTTACTTATAAGTACCTTGGAGCTGAATCAAATTTTAGGTTCATTAGTTTCATTTAAGTTATTTATGTCAATAGATTTGTACTGGAAACCAGATTCATTACCAGTTCCCAAGATTATTCTTATTAATGTTAATGATTGTACTTAGGAATGCTGAGGGAATGCTGTTTCCAGCCTTCTTGCCACCCCTTTCACTTTTTTTCTCGGCTATTTTAAACCTGCCTGCTGGACATCCGCTGGAATTATCTCAGAGAAAAGATACTTGTAAATTTAATATAAATATATTTTTCATTACCTCTTGTTTGTACCTTGTGCTCTCATACTGAAATTGTCTATAGTCATACAGATCAAATTTTATTTGAATGGCTCCTACCTTTATTAGAAATATCTCGTCATGTTTTTTGACAACAGAGAAAAATCAAATTATTTAACCGAATCATACATAGTTGATGTGAAATGTGGGCAGAAAAGGCTGTTCTGAACAGTTATTGATTCAATAATGGCATAGGCTACATGCTCTCAGGCATTTCTCTTTTCTGCCTATGATATTCTTAGTGTAAAAAAGACCCGAGGAGACGCACTAATTTCATTATACTTATGATAAGTGAAAAATACTCAAAATTATAATGACATGATAGACTTGTTACCTTTCTAGCCCTTGGTAGCTGTATGAAATGGTGTAAAATTTGCATAACGTCCCTTATATTTTTAAACACAAAGAAATCATTTAACTATCTTAAAACATTTGTTATATAATAATTTTTGATATAATATCCTATTTCTTATTGCATTCATATAAGTCATATAAGATTATAAAATGACATGGAACTGAATTGTCATAATGAAAATCATATTAACTTTTAGGTTGTTACTGAAACAGAGCCTTGGTGACTCTATAGCATAAATCTTTCTGGTCTGCAGATGGGACAGTGGGGGGATATGTTTTCTGAAATATCTGGTTCATTATTGTTTAGTCTTTTTACAAAATTCAAACTGAACAAATATTTACAAAATATTAACTAACTTTCAGAACTTTAGAATCCTAAACCTTTTATAATTCAATGACACTACCTTGCTGTTGCCACAGAGCTGTGATGGGAGAGGAGAATGTCAAAGTGGGATTTGAGTTCTGGGGACATTTTGTTGTATATAAATACCTTTGTATTGTGTTATGTTATTCAAGACAGGTATGGCTGCAGATTTCTGAGCTTTATTTCTACTGGAAGAAGAGGAGTGCTTGTATCTTTAAGATGTTTTCAGTTCTCATTTTGAAATAGAGTTGCCTTGTCTGTACAACTTCTCTTTCCCAAAGTAAATGGCAAATCCTTTATGACTGCATTCAAGATGAGTTTAATTCACTAGATCCAAAGGTATTTCTAGCTTTGTGTATCACAAAGAACACAATGGCACCACTATACAAACTATGACAGGTGTGGAATACATGCAACAGCAAAAGAAAGTGACAGCAAATGCTTTGGCTTGTTATGAGGCAGAAAGTGATAAAGTAACAAATTTTTGTTTGGTTGGTTTGTTGATTTGTTTTTAGTTTTTAAAATATGCAATTTGAACACTATCTATATTGTCATTGTCATTTCAACATTATACATGCTGCAGCACTTGGAAACAGATTTTCCAGATGTTATGACTAATTAGGCAGACATAGGGATTGATAATATCTAGAGGTTTCTTTAACAGACAATTGCATTCCTTTCTCTCTCAGTTTCCTCCATTCTTTTTCCTAATCTTTATTCTTCCAGCAGATAAACAGCATGGAATGTTGTATTTACAAATCAATCTTAAGTTATAACTTTATTTATTATTGTAATCAAAGTATAGGAAAATTCCAATTGAGTATTTCATGTAAAAACAAGAAACTAGTTAAAAAAAAAATATATATTGTCAGGATGACTGCTTTCATGGGTTCAGTATAAAGACTGAAATTCTGCCCAAGCAAGAGAGATTTCAAGTAAGACAAATGTAAATTTTTACATTTTTTAATATGAGTATGCTCAGGCTCCTGCCGTTGGGTTACTTGATTATCTATGTCTAATTTTCTTCTCTTGAGAAAACAGAGTAAACTGACAATAGATCTTGAGATAATATATACTTTAATGATGTAGACTGGTGTCCATTAATTATGAATCAAGACACTGACCTACGGCATTTCAGTTGCTATTAAATACCTTAAATGGGAAATTGGATGGCATATTGACCTAAATATTGTATTCATCTCTTTCCTTGCTCTATAAGGTAACCATTTTCACTGATAAAATTGGGAAAAAACATGGTGATTTCATTTCTGTATTGCCTTTCTATATGTGTATGTATATAGAGAGAGTTACAGTACATAATAATGATATTGAGATAATGTAAAGAAAAAGATGGTAAATTTTTTCCTAAAAATTCTTGATTGCTTCACTTCAACGGAATGAGAAGGATGTAAAGTGGTTCCATATAGAATGTTGTACAGCCTGCTAGCAACTTCAGACACTCTTTCCTATTTGAATACCCTCAGGCTGATTACAACCTGGATCTCAAATTTTTGTTTGAGCGGATTTTCTGTTCCGTAAAATGGTGGTCCCTTCAACAGTTTCATAAAATAAGCTGCATCTCTGCTTAGTGTGCTCTGAAATCACAAGCCGTTAGTCATTTGTTAAACAGTCCTAATGCAGTGGCAGTTTTGTTGTCTATTAGATGCCTTTATCCTTCCTACCTTCTGCTTTTCTCACCTGGATTCTAACCTTAAAGATTTATATTTGCTCTTCCCAGTGGGATCTGATGTGGTGGGTTAATATGAATGACTCGGAGCTGACATTACAAAATAGTTTTTTAAAGTCTCTGGGCCCTATTTGCATTTGGAATGCAAGTTTTGAGGTCAGAGATAACATTTGTCAGCTTTGCAGGTTAGAGTTGGTAATTCGAATTCCAGAGAACACCTCCAATATGACCTTCTCATTTTCCCTGCTCTCCTTTTCTTTCCCCATTTAATGATTTAAAGAACTATTTGCTTCACAACTTTCTGTTCTCCAGGTAATGGTGACTAAGCACTGCCAACTCTACACAGTGATTTCCATCTCTTGCTGTAAATACTTTCTGAGCAGTCAATAATTAATGTTGCACTGATGAATGCTGGCATCTATATGAGTTTGTGATCTGTACTGAAAAACAATGTACAATGAAAACTTGGGGGACTCTAAAGAAAGATGCTAATACATTTACATTAATTAACATTACATTAAATTTGCAACATACTAACCAAACTGTGCAGGAGATCTAAATGCTTTAAAATATATAGATTTCTCTGTTGAAGCTGCTTCCCAGGCCTGACTGCAACACTTTCCTCAAGACTTTGCTCTGTTTCTTATCTCAAACCAGTTTCCACACATGATAGCTAATATATATGGTTTATTGTTTTATCAATTAGAGAAAAAACCTTTTTCACTTTTATATTTTTAAGAATATTTAAGCTCATGCATATAATATAATGCACAGAATAAAAGTGATCTATTACTGTAATTTTCTCTCTTGGTCAAAATACAAAAGAGTACTACAAAACTAATATGAATGAAGTCATACTTTTCTTTGGTAGCATTTGGGTTAAAAACATGGCAACATTGAAAGCTGATAGTAACATTGACGTAAACAGGACACTGATACGTAATTACTTGTTCTAGTGAAGAATTGTAAGTTAGTTCCTTCTGTAATGGATTATGCGGTGGCTTCTGGCATCCCCCCAAAACATCAAGTATTGAAATTAATAAAGCTAATATGATTTTGTCACTGTTTTAAGAACCATGGTGTCAAAGACAGTTCAAATTCAGAATAAACACAAAATATACAGAACAGAAAGAAGACATAGAAGGGCAGAGAAAAAGGCAGAGGAAACATTACTTTTCCTCTGAGCTTATCTGAAAATCTATGATTTCATAGCTCAGAAACACCTTTGCCCAGTGAATGTGAAATCGAACTCTAAATACAGACCTAGGTATATTACATACTTCCACTAAACTCTTGAGTGTACTGGATGTCACAGAAAAACAACAGCAAAACCACAAATAAACAAACAAAAACCTAAACACACCACCCTAACATTTTCCTGGGAGCTTTCAGGTATTTTAATTAGAATTTTTTGGGGAAATTTTTTGGTTAAAAGCAAATAAAACCTCCTAATCTAATGCATCCAAAATTACAAGTTAGTATCTTTTTTGAAGGATCTTTGGCATCCTGAAGTGAATCCAGTGAAAAGCTGAAAACTGAAGAACTCTCATAGAAGCAGAAAAATCTGTTGATTTTAAATTTTAGCTTAAAATCTTTTCAACTGGTGGTGCAGTCCGTCCATGGAGCAGTCACAGCTGACTCCCCCGAAAAATCAGGGAGCCATGTGGTCAGTGTAACAAAGGTATCTGTTCCCTGGCACCTACTGGTTTCTCTGCAGCTATAGCTTCTGAGGGCATCTGAGTCCTTAGATTTCAAATACCAAGACTGTGAAAAATCTCAGAAGAAAAGCTGAATGGATGTACTGTGTACAAGGACATGCATTTGATTTTAGCATGTGTCCTTTAGAGGAGATATCATATTTAAGAAATTTTTCAGTGCCTGGATTCGTTGCTACTCTTACTGTGGCTGCTTTAGTAGGTCAGAAAGAAAACAAAACCAAGAACAACATAACAACTCAGCAAAGCATCAGTGGTAATATTTTCATATACAACATAGGCATTTATAAGAACATTAACATATACAGTTGGCTCTCTTGCACTTCGTGCCCCCCCATATTGCGGATTCAAATCTTAGAGGCATGATTTTTTAGCGAAGTAGGAGACTCATTTCGCAACTGCACATGCACGACCTGTTGCTGTGCTGGCAGCAGTGGCGGCCCCGGTCCCAGCACCAGTCCGGGTGGCAGAATGGGGGGAGGTGGTGGCTCAGGCTGCAGCGGGGGCAGCACGGATGGCAGTGGGGGTACAGGAAGCGGTGGCGGCGCGGCCACCATTCAGCACAGAAGTCGGGCTATACGGGTCCGCAATATAGAAGACCTGACTGTAATTCTGTAGCCAGCGT
This sequence comes from Pitta sordida, assembly GCA_013390025.1. Lineage (NCBI taxonomy): Eukaryota > Metazoa > Chordata > Aves > Passeriformes > Pittidae > Pitta > Pitta sordida. The sequence continues at coordinate 17,655 of WEKX01025338.1, read as the reverse complement.
AGTTTGCTGCGAAAAAGTTTAACTCCATGTTAATTTCATAGCAATAAACGCCTGAAAGAAAGATGGCTAGTTCAGATATTTTAAAATGAATGTAACAAGAAAATATATTATTTCTGTTAACTTATCTACATTTCACAGCTTGTCAAGGTGTATAAATAAAAGGAAATGGAAGGATGATGAGTACTTATATAGCACAAAAATAAGAAAGAGGTTTGAAGAAAATGAGAGCTACAGAACGTTTTCATCAGTCACACGCGTCATCATGGATTGCACCAGAAAGGTGCTGTCAAGCCAGCAGTGTTTAGTGAGTACACTGAAATTACATTTTAAATCCGAGAAATATGATCAAAAGAGTAGAAAATGTAATTAGTCACTCACTTTTTTTTCTAAGGATCCTTTATTTTACATAAAGATTTTCTAGTTTACTTAAACTCTGTCCTTCCTTTCCTCCTTTCTGTCCTTTATTTGATAAACAGGATGAAAGAAAAGACTGGTTGGAAATAGGATTAGATTAATACATTCAACAAAGTATGTATATTTAATATGACTATGAGAAAGGACCTCCTTTACTAACAAGCAAGCTTCAATACTAAGAAACCAAAGCATCTGTGCTTTTTTCTGACTGAAATATAAGATGCGTATTACATTTTTTATTATAAGAAGAAACTAAATGTGCTGTCAACTTTAAACAAATATCTTTGACAGAAAAATTCTGTTGTATCTTGCCTTAGCAGACATCAAAGTCTTCACAGCAAAATAAAATGTTCTGAAAATATTGCCATGCTTTATTTTCATGTGACTAACTGCACTTTAGTCCACACATATAGCTACTTTATCAAATGTCTTGTCAGGAAAACTGTTTCTACTTTTCCTTTCAGCTGTGTTTTAAAAGAAGCAATTCAGAACTTGGAAAAGATTTGGTGCAATCCATACTGACTACAGGTGTCTATCCTTTGCAGTTCAGATTCTGACACCTCTGTTGAAAAGATGTTTAACTAGACTGCTTCAGATGTGAGCATCCTTTCAGCATATAGACTACTTTAACTCATTAAATTATAATTTTTCATATTAAATATATAAGGTAACTGTAATGCCCTAAAACTGGCAAATCAGAGCTTCATGTTACCAGGCCAGCTTTTGTGAAAAGTCTGATCCTACATTGTCTGTTCTTTACTGTTTAGTTCCTCCTGTTACAATTAAGCACTGCTTTATGTTTAGATTTTCTGACCTTAAAGATGGATTAAACGTTTCACCTTGGTCTGTTCTGTTGCCATATTAAATACAGTTGGCCCTCTTGCACTTCGTGCCCCTCATATTGCGGCTTCACATTAGTGGCATGATTTTTTAGCGATTAAGGAGGCCCCTTTTCACAACTGCGCATGCACGACCTGGCACGCATAAATATTCAATTAGGCAGCATGAATACGCAAATCAACCCACACAGCCACCACGGCGGTCCCGCTGCTTCGTCCTAGCCCCAGGACAGCGGCAGCGGTGACCGTGGCAGGGCCCAGGGCCACCCCCCCTGGTGGCAGCTGCTGCGGCAGTGGAGCCGCTCCCCCACTAGGTGGTGGCGGCTGCAGCAGCGGCAGCGGGGTCTCTTCCCCGCAGCAGCTGCTGTGCAGTTATGAAAGATTTACACACTCTCAGGTGTCCCAGACTTTCTTGAGTGACTCTCCAAGACATACTTTTTTACCCCAAGTATGCAGAGACCAGGTCTACCCACCCCGAGAGACACTGGGACAGTGGCACAGGCAGCTCCCCAGACCCATACTCCTGGCCGAGACAAGAAGAGGTTTTACCCAGCATGGGGTGGCTGTGGGTGCTGGGAAGGGCAGACACAAACACTGATACCCAGCAACAAAGTGCCAAAACAGCATCGGAGCCTGCATGAGAGTGTAGGGGAGAGTTTCATATTAATGAGCTGACAATCAATGCAGAAGTAGGGCTTCGTGGTACCCGATTAAGACTGCGGGTCCATGATATAGGAGACTCGACTGTAGTTTGAAGTAAATGGAGGGAAAGGTGATTGTACCTGAAACTCTGCTGTGCCCATCAGAGTGGTTATTCTGAAAGGATATCGAGCTTTCAGTCCATACAAGGCTCACCTACCCTTTTCTCAAACATATGTGGGTCATTAATATGCATACAGGCCACGCCCATAGCTCCACCCCCTGCCATTCCAAAGCATGGGGAAGCCTTTTCTGATCCTCCCCACGGGGTCTCCCAGCACAGGGGAGCAAAGGGAAGCATTTCTGAGCCCTCTCTGTCTGGGGAGACCTCCCGGAGAACCCCTAGGCTTCTCTTCAGCTAAGCTGCTGCTTCCGCAGCTGCAGCGTGGGTGCTGCCACCATGTGTGCCTTCACTGCCTCTGTGGAGGGAAAGGGATGTACTAGGGCTCAGGTCGGTGTTCTTGGAGCCTGGAAAACCTTAACTTTGCAACACTGTGACACCTGGGGCCCTTTATGGTGTCAAGTGCTGTCAGAGTTTCTTTCCCTTTAACTGAGGTGGCTACAACACGTATATCTGTCAGTCCTGTGTATGGGAGAGGCAGCACTGCCCATATGGACCCAGTGGAACAGTGCTCCCCCCTAATGCAGCGACTCGCCATGTCACTGCCACGCTGCTGCAACCAGCCGGGCCCCACTGGCAGCACAGACCCCCACGCTGCTGCTCCCCTCCACACCCTCATCCCCGTTGCCCGTGCCCACACCGTCTCGGCTAGCCAGGGCTGTCAGGTGTGGCCCTGCACAGTGCGGGCTGGCAGCATCCCAGCACACAGCGGTTGCCCCACTGCCACCACGGCCAGCCCAGACCCACTTTCCTGGGATGTTTCCCTTCCCTGCCTGTAACCATGAAACCAGTAACACAAGAAGGGGGCAGGGACTGTGGCACAGCACCAGCACCATGGGAGAAAAAGGCACCACGCGCCCTCTCCACGGGGCAGGGCCAGACTTGCACCACTGGGAGCACCAGCACTCTCCCTTGGTGAAGCAGAGGCAATGCGCATGCATCAGTTGTGAAGTGCCATGAGTCACTGGGGCAGGACTGCAAGAGAAATTTCTTGCAAATCAGCGAGGTTGCAATGGAGGAGTCACAATGCAGCAAGATATTACTCTACTATCTTGGTGCTTCTAAAGAACTGAGACTGTTGTGTCGCCTTTACCAATGCAAATGCCTAAAGACGTGCCTTTCGAGAATTCAGATGTAGACTTAAATGTTTAAATTATTATTAAAGTCTTACTACTATTATTTAAATGATTTTTCTGTTTTTGGTTGGGCTTTTTTGAGATGGATGTTTGGATTTAGTTCTGAAGTGGCTGAAGGTATAATCTCCAGATAAGGAAACATAGCGTTTCTTAAGAAGACAATTGATTATATGACCGTACAAGATGAAGCTAAATTAGCTTTATGACTATAAACTATGAACTTTAGCCATAATGGATTTCCAAATCACTGCTTGTATTACTAGTGTCCAGTTGGGGAAAACTATAAAAGTTGAGGGGAAAAAGTTGCTTCTTGCAAGTATTTTAAGTAGTACTTTAAAAGATGTGTAGTCTCTAAGTGATAGTATAACAGTACTATTTTCAACAGCTTTAAGAAAATATAAATTCTCCATCTCTATCATTATACTATATTTTGATGTCATTGTTCTGAGACCTGGGGTTTTATTATGTTTCTATGAATGTTGATTTTAATGGAGTTTTGGGAAGTGCGATTTTAGCACAATAATATTCAAGTTAAAAATAAAAAGAGAATTTTTAGCACAAAAATGTTAAAATATCTGTCATCCACTTTGATTTTCTATGAAGAATGCAACTGGAACCTTTTTTCATAACAGTGCATTTAATTCCAGTACATTTAAATCACTTTCCAAAAGTATAATAATTTACTATTGCACTATACTGCCTCCAGAGAAAAATGTCATCTGTTTGTCAGAAATCAAAGGCTCAAATGTATGCGGCAGTTACTGAATTAACGAAAGATGTTGTCCCTTTAATTTTTTGTTGGTTACTATGTAACATATCTGGCTAAAAAGGAACAGTTACCACAATTACTAGATGAGAGGTTTGGATATTAAGAGCTATATCATTTCAGCTACCTGTAGGGGGATACAAAAATCGAAGAGAGAGCAGAGGTGTAGGTTTGTTAAAGATAACCCAGTTAAGCAAGAGAAATACCTGAGCTATCTTTTAAAAATTTCTGAAATGCATGAAGCAAAACTGTATTTTAATAAAGCTCTGGCCTGCGTAACGTATTCAGGCATCAGCAAAAAAATTCACTGGTGTTTCTAAAGGCAGTAAAAAGCTTTTTAACATCACAAATTTAAGATTTACAGCATGGTATGCCACACAAAGATGTGTATAAACTTTGGGAAGCATAACCTGGAGAACACGACTGTAGAAAAGAAGGATCTCTATCCATAACGTTACATGTGTGTTTCATACCATATATATATCCACACACTTATGTGTTTATCTCTTAACTGGATGTGTTACATCAATTTACAAGAGCAATTGAAGGGAAAAAGACAGAGAAGCATGAGTAGAAATAAGGAGTTCTTTAGAAGGACATGCAAATAAAAATGGATAAAAATGCTAAGTTTGCCATCTTGCTCTTGTCTGTGGCAAAATAATGGTAACATGCAGATAATATACTGTTTACAAACAGTTAAATGAAACTGCATAATTAGTTTCAGAAATGTATTTTATTAAATATAAAATGAATGACATCAAGAGGAATTTACTACATTTTTAAAAATTCTAAATCTGGCTAAAACAACTTGGAGGACGAACTTAGGGGACTTAGTATTTTGCCAATTATACAGGCAAAAAGAATGTTTAAGAAACAAAATATATAAATTAAAGTCTTAACAAAAAGACTGTGAATTTGACTAAGTGATAGGGCAAATATTTTAACAAAATTAATCAATAATAGCAAGTGTCTAGTGTGATGAGTGTTGCAGGAGTTTGTATGACTCAATATTTTCATAATTGATGGGAAAATTATTATTAAATCAAATTGAATGGAAATTAAAAATTGTGATGTCAAGTTGGTGAAATGGTAAGAATTAAAGTAAAAAATCTTATATTCCTGACTCATGTATAATCAGTGAAACAAAATGCTTTGTATATACAGCCAGAAGGACTGCAGATCATGACTTTAGAATAGCAGAAATTGGATAGATCCATGTTATTAGCTTATTCATGCGAAGAATAATCTTTATGTGAATCTCCTGTATTTGTGATTTGGTTCACACTGACGTGTACCAACATTAATGAGTTAAATACACTGGGCCTGCTCATTACAAATAAATTTTTAAAGGCTTCTAAGAAGTTGGGGAAGGTTTCAGAAAAGAGCTGAGCATTATTCAGTGGTTAGTAGACATGTCTTAATGGGAGAGCTTTAAAGAACTCACTCTCAAAAGATTTAAGGACAACTTGATTATTCTGCACAAGTACTTTCTAAGAAAGAAAGTAATGGGTTCTGAAGGACACATAAATAAAGTATAATAAGAGCTAGAAACCAAACCCAAGAATATATTTGCTTTTCTTACCATAGAATTCTGCAAGTATTCCCCCCCAGCCCCATCTTCTTTCAGGTAGTGGGTATTCATGACCTGTGTTTTCCAATTATATGAAAAAATGACTGCTATAGAATAATCAGGGCTAACCTAAGTTATCTTTGAACAAAATGGTTGAGACTCTGAAGATGTAGTCTACCCAGGAAAGGTGCCTTTTTTCTTGGCACAGAACAGGTAATCTACTGTGTTCATTACTTTGTGAAAGCTAGACAGAAACAATATTTTAGGTTCATAAAGAAAAATCACTAATCCATCTAATCCTTTGCTCACTAATATTCTATTCTGTTCTTTGGCAAATCATTGAACCATTTTAACCTCCTTCCCATCTATGAATTGAAATAAAAATGTATTTACCTTTCTTTAGAGAATATTAGTATTTAGATATTATTTTTAATGTCCTGAAAAGCAACATCATAAAATACTACAATTATTTAAAAGAATCTTTTCTTCAATGATCAACATTTCTAGTTTCCCACACCATCAGTTTTGTATTTGACTTTCCCATTGCACTGGTATATATCAAGATGAATTCTACTCAGTTTGTTGAGTTACACTTGTATGACTAATAGAACATTTTCCATTTATTTGACAAACCTAATAATTTTATAAAATGGATTTAGAGAACTGTTTAGAAGAATTATCACTATACCTCACACTCTGACAATATTTATATTAGAATTATATTAGAATGAATTCTTATTATTTTTTTGGCTGGAGTTTCATTTTGGCTTGGGAAAACTGACTTGTATTAGACTTGTAAACATTACTGGAACTTGATGGTTGGTGCTTCAGTGGTTTTCCAAGATTAAAAAAATATCTCACTGTAATAAAGCCTGTAGAAATGATCATCCTGCTGAAAATAAAAACAGTGTGTATTTATATAAGAAGGAATGAATTTCAAACAAATTATTTTATGAACAAGTTATATACAAGATTTTGATGAATAGTACACACCATTTGTTATGATCTTTGATTTTGATAGTATATTTTTTAATGAATTCTTCTTGGATTTCAGCAACAATTAGATAAATTGCAATCAGAAAAACCTAATAGAACAGTTAAAACTATAATGAAGGTGTCATATTCTCCCTGTAAATGGAACCATGAAGCAATGTCACAATTTTCTTCTCAAATATATTGTTAAGTTAAAACTTGGCATGTCATAGAACTATGAAAGCTTTATAAAGTTTATGTTTTCTTTCTTGGACTCAATCAATTGTTTTTTAAGTGTAAACTTTTTGGGACTTCAGTCTGGGAGGCAAAGTCTAAGGCTGTAATTGTTTTAATTTCCAGGTTCATCATATTCTAAAATGTAACTTCAAAAAGTGCAAGAATTTGTTGAGCAAAAATATTTACCTGAACATAAAAATGCCATGTAGGAATAAGGAGTGATTGAGACACAATGTTTATATTTCTTTGTGCATTTTATGCACACAACACCAGAGTTCATGCTAAAGAGGAAGTGTAAGCCTCTGTTTAGGGAATAAAATAGCTTTTACTGTAATTTAAATTAGTGATTGGGTCCTGCCTGGAATTCTATTAGCTTTAACCTTACTTCAGACACTCCATTTTTCTCTCAACCTTTCAGCTAGAGCTTCCAAAAAGTCTGCTAGAACCAGCTTTATGCCCTAGTCATAAACAGAGAGCTTGTGCTCTTAGTTGTTTCATTCGATCTATTCAGAAGTCATTTCTTCAGCCAGAGGAGAGAGGAGAATTTCACTGCTGAAAATCACAAAGAAAGAGCAAATTAAGAATAAAGTTTATAAACAGCATTAATTGCTAAATTAAAAGCTTAGCAATTAAGATAGTAGAGGTACAGCCAAGTTTTTTCTTCTTCCTTTCGAATGAGGAAAAATTTTGAAACTATTTTGAATTGGTCAGTATTAAACAAAGATGGTTTTTGATTTTTTATTTTAATTTTCTTATTCTCTTACCTGTCATATTTTAATGAAGATGCCAAATTAGACAATCTTTTAAGTCAATGTGTGTCTAGTATGGAAAACAAAACTATTTTAAAAGGGAATCTGCAACATAGGGAAACTATAAGGACATAACAAAGCACATGAATATAAATTAGCAATTATAAAATATAAGAATCTTTTTGAAAATAGTAATTTAAAAAAATCAAACCCCGGTATTTGATTTAGCTGTAAAATATTACCTATGTATACAAAACAAAACAGAAAAATATTTCCAGAAGAGGTTTTTTGGATAAAGGATTGTTGAATGGATTTCTTTTTTGAGGAGAGGAGGATATAGAAAGAAAAGAGGGGAGAAAGAAATGTTTACACATATCTAGTTAATGGAATTATTTTTAAAGGATATTTATTTTAGATTATAAAGTTTATGAACACTTTATTTACTTAATTTAAAGTTGCCCAATGCATATTAAAGTAGCCACTAAAGTAAATGCAAGAATAACAACAGTAATCCAATGTCAGGTGAATAAAAAAAAAAAAAATTAAATGCTTCTATGGTCAAAGAAGAAAAAGATTGTTTTGTCAATTCATCTGGTATTCTGACTGATATAGAGACTTATTTTTTCCATCCTAGTTAATTTTCTTTAGGCCAGGTAGCAACTTGTGTGAGTTTGTGAATGTTTCATGTCTATCCTCACTTCTGTTATTACTCATATTTACCTTTTACCTCAGGAAAATACGTATTTCTTAGTCTCCTCTTTTTCAGAAGTAGTTGATCCCTTGACTGTCTCTGCAGCCATTTGTCACAGACACACCCTGATCTCAACCATTTGTGTATGCTTCTATGATTCACCAACATAGAGAAAATATGTCATTAAAACTTTGCTATAACAACTTCCCTACCTGGTGACTGTTCGGTGGTTTGTTATTAAAACTGATTAAAAAATAACGGGTATTTTGAATCTCTAGAAGGTTGCACTTAAAACCCAATGAAAGCTTTCCTCATTACTGACTCTAAAAATAGATGTTACTTAGCATGAATATTATCCAGAAGCTCCTACACTAGGGTTTTGTAGGTAGAGTCTACATTATTGTTAATGCTAACTGCTGACATTGCTTTATACAATATATTATCATCAGGTATCTAATAATTTTACAAACTGTTATTACAATCAACAGGACTTCATCTTTCAGATGCCCCCAGGAACTCATTAGAAATACATGGGAAACCAGAACATTTACAGTAAACCTTACATAGTACTGCAGCAGTTCCACTTTGCTCTTGCAGTGATGACTCACCTTCCAGTAGGCATGAAAACCCCATGCAATCCTTTGTTACTTATACTTATTAGGATATTTACAGTGCTGAGGTTCAGAACTTGTTAGTTTTGGAAAAGAATGAATTCTAAGAAAGCTGTGTTTTTCTATTCTCCCTCTGCCTGCATCTTCCCTCTCCTCCATTTCTGCTCCATTATCTAAAGCATGTAAATCATTAAGACCAGTTTTCTCTTCAAAGATTTATATCACTGCTGAATTTGTACAAATGAACTATTAATGTACAAGTACTAGGATCCTCCATTCCCCCACAGAGGGCATTTCATACCTGAAGCTTAGCCTTCCACCACTCTGATGCAGACCATTGACAACCTCATGGCTCGGAAAAGTGATTTTTTCCCATTTGAAGATACTGTATACACTACATGGTCATCTATCAATCACTTTCTGGCTATTAATTGCTTATAAATGTTCATGAATTTGTGACAATCTGATGAACCTCTTAACTTGCATATAAGCTATTAATTATTCATTTCTAAGTAATTACGCTGATGATTTTTGCATCCTCTATAGCTACTCATTATGTAAACTAACCATGTTAACAGTCCCTGTACTGATTTAGACATGAAATACAGCTCTCCCTGACAGAAGCTAAAGACTGTAAGATTAATTTTTGTTTTAGCAAAGTACCAATTATTGATAGATATTAGTTATTTCCTTTGTAATAGACAAAATTAAAATCTTTGCTTATAAATATGACCTAAAATATCATATTTTATTTACTTGTTAAAATATAGTCATTTTGTTAGTTATAAAAAGGGAGATATTTAGTTGGATGTTTGGAGGGCAGGGGTATTTGGATGGGGTATTTGCAGGAGGAGTTGGGTTGGGGAATGTCACTGTGAATTTTGTTTTTTTAACCCCTTATTGATGTTTAATTCTAATCAGGTCAACAGAAAAAGATCTTGAGACTATGAAAACATTCATTGAGGTTGATAAAATAGGTTATTTTGATCCCTAGGAAATAAATGGGTTTCTCAAAAAATCCTTAATCTTTGGAGGAGAATAAAAACTTGAATTTCTTGGAAGGGTCATATGACAAAAGTACCGATCTCTACAATCATTGTAGAGATTGTAGATGAAGTGTCAATTGCAACATAATTTTCAGGTTAGATAGGTAGAGAAAAAGGCATAATATCCAATGATGAGTTATCAAAAACATGTTAAGTAAATTCATGATTTACTGAGATGGTAAAGCACTTGAGAAGCCAAAATTTCATTAAGTTGTAAAAAATATAAAAAATATTTTCAAACATTATGGAAATAAAAGACTTTTTTTCTTGTTTTGCTTTATTTTGAGAGAGATTGAAGAGTAGGCTAGAGAGAGGTTTACTTTATTGCTACTTAAGTTCTACCATTCTCGATTTACATTTGTCTTCCTGGTATTGTATATGTGCTGACCTGTTAGGAACTGACATGGAAGGATATCTGTTTGGCAGCATTCACAATGACTGTAGAACCACCTTCTAGTGAGAGCCCTCAAAATACGGAAAGCAACCAACAACTGCCTTCTCTCTTCTCCGTTTTCTTGTGAAGAATTTGCTCAGACAGATGTCCTTTTGCTTTCTAAGTGTACAAAGGAAATGTAAGAAACATTTCTTTGTCAATTCACTTGTATAATTTTTGTACATACTAGATAGCAGGGCATTTTTCCATTTAAGGTGTTTGTTTTGTCGTTTCATCTTTACTGAAGGACTTGTGTGCTGCTGCATAGGGAAGTGTTCACTGTTCTGCACTTAGATAATCCTCTTCTAATTTGCAGTAGAGGTCTTGTGAGTAGTTTGAAGTGTGCTTAAATCTTTCAGTTGATGTACAGAAGAATTTTGTAGTTTAAATTATGCAACATGTCCACATTCTCTCTAATTGTTGGGAGAAAGCCAGAACTTCAGAGATCAAAGCGACGACCCAATATGAGTTAACAGCTAAAATCCGTTTAAGGGTTCAAGCAGATAATATATAGCATTTTTACAACTGTGCACATGACTGATTGTTGCAGGTGATTGGTTTTTTGCTATTGTTTATGCGAACTAATTAGTGTTTTATTGGCTAAGCGAAGCGATACACACAAAAACCACATTCTGCTAACTCATGTCTATAAAGCAATTTCTACTTTGCAACCACCAGTAGAACATCTGCTATTTTTCTAAAAAAATATTATCAAAATATTCTTCTATTTCTGTTGTTCAAGGACATGAAAATCTGTGCTTGTGCTGTATCTCAAAGGGCCAGTGCCCTTTAGATTCTAACCATCTGTCTACATCTAATATCTCTCTTTTCTCACTTAGGAAAAGAGTCATATTAACTTGATATATATTATATATATTATTTTCCTTTATGATAGAACTGCTTTTGAATATGCTTATGTTACCATAAGAATTGAGAATATTTGATAATACAGTGAATCCTCTCTGGATCATAACTTCTTCTTCACGACCTCGCCCATTTGCGAAACAATATTTTCGCAGTCCGGCTCCACGGATCTGTGAGATTTCATACCCAACGCATGCGCTCTGCTTCTGCTTTGCCGAGGGGTGGGGCCGGCTCTCCCTGTGAGGTGGGACGGGCCCGCCCTTGGCCTGGCTCCCCCGGGAAGGGGACAGAGGGAGGGCTGGGGGTTTCCCCGGCTCAACCTCAGGTTTACAGTCCTGCAATACTGTGCCCGGCTCCTGAGCCGGTCCTGTGTGTCTCCGTGCCCAGTCCCTACTGTGGAAGGGTCACACTGCACTATGTCCCAGGTGCCACTGAGACCCAGTGCAGCACCGCCACAAGACATGCCATGTATTCGTATGTACAGTGTACGTATGCACGTATAATTTATAGAATTTTTAAAAGTGTTGTGGAAACTTTGTACATGCTGACTTTCTCAACGGCTTAATAAAATTCAAACTGCCTTCAGGGGCTCTGGACTGGAGACAGCAGGGAGCGCCTGGGGGGCTGTGGGACAGGAACGGCCACTGTGGAAGGCACAGTGCAGGTCCCTCAGTGTCGCTTGCCTGCCCGTGTGTGCTGCAAGCGGGCAGTGCTTGTGTGCGTGTGTCTGTGTTACTGTGTTACTGTTTCCATGCCTCAGGCAGGGAAGGCAATGCGGTCTATGCCTGGGGTCTGCATGCTGGCCAGCGCACATGGTGATGACGAAGCCACGGTGAAACTGCCCAACAAGTGAGGCAAGCACTGCGTGCTGGGACGGGGCAGCGGTGGGATGCTCCCACACCGCTGTCACAGTGCCAGGAGGAGGTTTCTGTTCCCTCACCCTCTGGGACCGTAGTGGCGGCGCTGCCTTGCTGCGTCTTCTGGCACCAGTGGATATTAAAGGGAAAGAAACTTCAATACCAAAGCTCCCGCCCCACCATAAGCGCATGAGGTGTCTCAATGTTGCAAAGTTAAGGTTTTTCCCGGCTCCAAGAATGCTGACCAGAGCTAAGGGACACTCCTTCCCTGCCGCGGTGGCAGTGTGAATGCGCGCAGGCAGGGCGAGTGCGCGCGGGACAGCACAAGCAGCAGGGTCAGGCCGGGCTGGGCTGAGGGGGGGAGCAGTGGAGCGGAGTTTGCACTGGAAACACACACGGTCACAGCAGCTGCTCAGAAACGGTTCCCTTTGCTGGCTTGTGCCGAGAGAGACAAGGAGAAGGAGCAGAGAATTGTCCGCAGAGCTCTGGTGTTCTGGGGGGTGGAGCAATGGGCGTGGCCTGCATGCATATTAACGACCTGCAGTTCTTTGCGAGATTAGTGTTTCACGATTCCTTTGGCCTGTCCCTTTCCTCGTGATGGAGGAGGTACAACTGTAACTATTGTAGCATTATCTATAATTTCTGGATTGCCAAATTATTTAGAGAATTACTATACTAGATGAATAAATATTCGTTCACAGCAACTACCAAGCTAATGCAATATTTCCTGTACTTATTCTTTTTCACTAAAAAGATAGCAAACTACTTTTGAAATCGTTAGATTTTTTATCAGTGAGAATCATGAATTACATTTAACGTATTTAAAGGTATTTTCACAAAAGCAGTCAGCAGTGTAGATTCACCAGAGACTTATGACTATCCAACAGACCACATTTATCAAAGAGCGCTTCCTTCAGCTGAGGTATACCACTGTTTTTATTGATGGTATACTGTTTTTAACTATCCTCATTTGGGATTTTGCATTAGTCAAGTAACTGTAAGATAGTCAGTTTATACAATGAACAACAGTACAAGAAGCAGAATATTCAGTATAATTAATTATAAATTAATAATTAATGACTTACATATTCCTACAACTTCATCCAGCTGTCATGTACTATAATTTCATGTGCATTTTAGAAACAGTCGAAGCGATATGAATACATGATGGTTCAATGCTTTTATACTTTATGATCAAAATCCAACTGTGTGTATCAGACTTCAGGTCCAAGTGACCTGAGTGGGAGCTTTGCCTATGAGTAGTAAAATATTATTCATCAGGAACTGTAGTGATAGGACAAGGAGGAATGAATTCAAACAGAAAGAAGAGAAATTCAGGTTAGACATAAGGAAGAAATTCTCTACTGTGAGGCCTTCAAACAGGTTGCCCAGAGAAGTGGATGTCCCATCCCTGGAAGTGTTCAAAGCCAGGCTGGATAAAGTAAATAAGATATAACTTTCACAAGAGTATAAAGACGATATTAATTCTTTGTATTTTCATTTTACTCAATTTCACATATATTTGGAACCAAGCGTCTGATTTGCTGAGAAAAAAGTGGTCATAGAACTATTCTGGTTTTATACATGCCTGAATTTTATACAGCCCTCTTGACTGGCCGAAAGTTTCCAAGGACAGTCTACTACTACATGTTAGTGAAAACAAGTACTTGGAACACACTTGATAAAAGATCCTCAAGAGAACAAAAAGCCAATGATCCCTTCTTATTAGACATTTCAGCAAATCCTTAGAGAAGATAGATCTTACAAGTGAGTCTACTTCAGGAATAGTTTCTGTTTGAGCTCCCACATTTCTTGGAAAACATTTTACCACAGAACACAAATCAGAGAACAATCTTCATTAGTTCCAGTTTTACAGTTTCATTGAACTATTTGTTTGCTTTGCTTTTTCTAAAAGAAAAACTTAAATTCTTGGTGGTTTAATTCTACATAACCTAATTTATCGACCAATAATATTAGTTTTGTTTTCGGTTTATGGATGTTTTATCTTATTTTAATTGACATTTCTGGGCTTTAACATTATTTCTGTGTGGAGCTCATTCTCAAAGGGTTCAATTTGGGTCTGTGTAAAATTTGATAAATGTAGAGAGTAATGTGAACAAGTAAAAACAAAAAGCTGGATACAAATATCACAGCTCCCCAAAGGGAGATTCTTTCAAGTAGATCAGTGTCTTTCTGTGTTGAAGTAAATGGAGAAACATTAGGTTATACTTCCTGAGGTTCTGGATACACACCATTAATACCTGATTCAAGGCTCATAGAAATAATTTGCTTTTAGTATTGTAAATTTATGGCTGCAATAATCTGTTGGTATTTATGAGCCTCCTTCTTAATGAATTCTGATGTGACCCAATGACTGAGGAATGGGATGTTCTTATAGTATGGTACACCTTAGTGATTGCTGGATATAAATAGAGTAAGCATCTGTTGCAGATGAGGAGGTCACAGAATCAGAATATTCTGAGTTGGAAGGGATCAACAAGGATCATGAAGTCCAACTCTTAAACAGCATCACTGCCTCCCTGGTGGGAATCAAACCCTGGCTTCCTGCGGGAGAGGCGGGGACACTCACCACTGTGTGAAGTGGAATGCTTCGGGGGAGGGGTTTACTTGTTTTGCTGGTTTTTCTTTCTTTTTTTGAAACTCATCTCAGACAGTTTTTTATTTCTAATAATTGAAACTGAAGTTGCTAGTTGTGAAGCCCATGTGAGAATAGTAGTGAGAGTTTGGCAAAATATACCCTCCCCCTCATTTATTAGTAACGATATGTCTACTAAGTAATTTATTCTTCTAACTAGTTAGATACTTACAAAATTTGTTTGGGAGCAGATGCATTTACACACCTTGCATATACACAAATGGAAGTTACCCCAAATCTTGGCTGAAATAACCTTCAGAGCAGCAGAATTGTAGCATAAATATGGGTGAGGGATGACTTAGTATATGCTTGGTAGTGACCTTGTTAATTTTTATTATCTTAAATTATGAACATTTCACAATTCTTCTTATTCTTTTTTTTGCAGATCTTGCTCAAGAATCTCATGAGAGCAACAATAACTTTATTATGACACTTCTCCGTGTTCTTTTTTTGTGTAGGTTTCAAATGTAGGTTTTCATGCTATTTAAGCATTGTTCTTCCAGTCCCAGGACAGTTTGGCCTGAGTAACAGTAAACAGTAAGTAGCATGTTAGACAGACAGAGCTTGATGAAATACATATGGTTCTTCATACAGTTTGGGGTTTGTTGTTTGGGTTTTTTTTCCTTTAAAAATTATCTGGTAATACATTTTATTCTCTAGATGGTTTATCACTGAGAGGAAATAAAAATTCCAAAACCTCAGACCAGAAAATTCACACTGACTTCAATTGCTGAGATAATCAATTTCAGTAGTGCTCAATTCTCTCTTAATATCCAGATTAAAAGTGCTAGGTTCCAAGAACTTGGGAAGAGTGACTCTGTTATGATTTTTCTAGTTATCAGGGAGATGAGAAGCTCTGTGTCTATGGCAGCATTGTCAAAGTACGTGGCAAACTGGTTTAATGGTGACTGGTATGTCCTAGTTTCATGGTAAGTTGCCCTGCTGTCTGGCTATGATCTGTGAAAAAAAAAAAAATAGTGCAAGGTGACACGTTAGCTGTTAAAAAAGTTGGCAAATCTTCCCCAAACATAAATTTATTTCCTCAGAGAGAGTTTTTTAAAATTGAAGTGTATTGCCATGTTTGACAGCTATTGACAAAAAACCCACAATTATTCTGAATCAAGCTTATGGGGGCAATGCCCAAGAGGGAATTTGAGGATCAACTATGTATTTGATGTGCATTCCTTTGGCCATGCACAGTTGGCCCTCCTCCACTTCGCGCCCCCCATATTGCGGCTTCACATCTTAGTGGCATGTTTTTTTATGCAACTCCTCATACATGACCTGGTGCACATGAATATTCAATTAGGCAGTCATGAATATGCAAATCTACCCGCACAGCCGCCATGGCAGCTCCGTTCCTGGCAGAGGGTGCACGTCAGCAGCTCCCTGGCTCCTGGCCCGGGCAGGGCGGATTCAGAGGCAGCTCTGTTNACGTCAGCAGCTCCCTGGCTCCTGGCCCTGCCGGGGCAGCAGTGGCTGCCCCACTCCCGGGCAGGGCGGATGCAGAGGCAGCTCTGTTCCGGGTACAGCTGGGTGCCTGCCTCACTCCAAGAGAGGAGGCTTCGTGCAGTTATGAAAGATTTACACACTCTCAGGTTAGACGTGCTGTCCAAGACTTTCTCAAATGACTCTCTGAGACCTACTTGTCTACCCTGAGTACGCAGAGACCATGTCTACCCCCGTGGAGAGACACCGAGACACCAGCACAGCTGGCTCCCCCACACTGTGTGTTCCCAGCCAAGTGGAAAAGGGATTCTTCCTGACTTGGAGTGGCCCTGGGCTCAGGGAAGCACCGACACAAACACCGGCACACAGCAGGGCAGTACCAAAACAGTGCCGGAGCACTGGGGGGCATGTAAGAGTGCAGGGGAAATTTGCATATTAATGAGCTGTGAATCAACGCAGAAGGCAGGCTTCGTGTACAGGGGGGAAGACCCGCGCTACCGTGGTAAAGGAGACCCAACTGTAATAACCTGTAATGGTAAAAAGTTAAATTTGTGGAGATATGTCATGGTAATATCAGCTTTCAATAGACAGTAACATATATTTTATTAATAAGCTTTTTAATATATTTAAAATATTTTAAAATATTTTTTAATATTTTTGCATACACAATCCTACCTCACTCTGAAGTTGTAAGGTTAAATATTATACATTGATTCTCAAAAACTGTGAAGATAAGAGCTTTGTCAAAGTTGTAAATTTATTAGACCGGCTACGTTTTGGATATATTTTGAGACAGACAGAGGGTTTCTCTTTGGGGTTTTTGTGGTTTGGGTTTTTTTTGTTTAGTTGGTTTGTTGGGGGTTTTTTGGATATGTGTTCCCAGTATACTGGTTCTACTTTAGCTAAGTTTCTTTTTGAATAGGGATAAGTAAATTGTTGGAGTGAACTCTCAGTTATCTTCAACCTGAGCAGAAAATCAGGTGAGTGTTGAAAACATCTTTACTTCTGGTTTTTTTGTGGCCAATCTGCTGTTTCACACCTCCGATGAGAGGACTTCTGAACCCAACAGAGTATGCTGTGACCACAACTGCTTAAGTCTTTCTTTATATCTCTGCAAAAAATTGATAATAGAGGCATCATCCATTAATGTAGATACATCAGTAGAGTTGAAGGGCTGCAGCGTTGCAATAGTCCTTCTATAGGGAGTAAAATAATGAAAACAGCAATATAATCCCAAAGATTCACATAATGATGAGCCGCAAGGCAGGAACAGTGACTTTCTGAAATAATTTTTTTAATGTAATGTGAGTATCACAGAATCACAGAATCACAGAATACTATGAGTTGGAAGGGACCCACAAGGATCATCTAGTCCAACTCACCATCTAACACCCGTACAGTGACCGAACGCACACCCCAGAGAAGTAAACAAAAAGCTAGATCCCTCACAGGTGAACTGTCCACTCCGAGCCTGGAGAGACCCACGGGACCATCCAGCCTTACAACCCCCCGCTAGAATATGTCACTAAGCTCCTCATTCAGTCT
>WEKX01025337.1:25999-41953 GCA_013390025.1 Pitta sordida | reverse complement strand
ACCTGAAAGGGAGGTGTAGCCAGGAGGAGGTCAGTCTATCGTCTCCAGCTACCAGTGATGGAACAAGAGGACACAGTCTTAAACTGTGTCAGGGGAGATTTAGACTTGACATTAGAAGGAACTTTTTCACAGAGAGGGTGATCTCTCAGTGCAATGGGCTGCCCAAAGAGGTGGTGGAGTCACCGTCCCTAGAGGTCTTTAAGAAAAGTTTGGATGATGTACTTGGTGGCATGACCTAGATATTAGGGTAGTGTGTTATAGGTAGGATGGTGTGTTGGCAGCAGGCTGGCAACAGGTTAGGTAACAGGTTTGGCTAGGTTAGGTAATAGGTGATAGGTTGGACTCGATGATCTCTAAGGTCTTTTCCAACCTTACTGATTCTGTGATTCTGTGATTTTGTGATTTAAAAACTCTTTCAGAATAAGGCTCTTCATTTATTGCTGTTACACTTTATATTGCTGAATATTCTTCAGTCTCAGATAGGGAAGAAGATCTTAGAGGTAATTTAGTTAAGGACCTTGCTGCAAAATGTCAGTTTGAATCCATTTGTAGGAATATTCGTTTTACATGAAATATAACAGGATATACCCTGCACTTACCTGGCAAATTAGGTGTCTTCAAGGAAGTTTGCAGTCCCTGCTCTGAAACAGGAAGATTGGGGATTTAAATCTGGATCTCTCATATCTCTCTCCATTGCCTTGATTCTTTGAGCTGGATTTGAGGGCTGCCAGGGAGGGAAAAGAGACAGTCACACTTTGTTTTCCTTATTTTTGTGGATGGCATTAAAATCCTGGCCCTTAAAGCAAAACACCAAGGATGGGATGCAGATGGGTAAGCGTAAGTGTCTAATGCCATTTCCTCTCTCTTATGGTAGCTGAACTATTCACACACAGCTGAGAGATAGGTCTCAGGTTGATGCAGGGTGGGAGTCAAGTGTATTCAAAAGATATTAAGATGAGTCTAGGTACCTGCGCTGAGGCAAAATAATCTCAATTTTAATTTCAGAAATGAAAATCCAAGATATTGATTTCTTTTTCTTGTTTGGCCAAAACGAAATATTTATCCAACAAAACATATATTCCCCAGTAATCTCCTGGCTTTATGTGGTAATTAAAATGGAAAACAAATTGCCAAGATCACTCCTACATCATTGTTGCAAAGAAGTTCCATCCATTGTTCCATCCCTTATTTTGGTCATAGACAGTTCTCTAGGAAATAACCACATATGCAGAAATCCTTCAAATATCACAGGCGTGCTGACCTTCTGAAGTTCTGTAAGTGACTAAAGAAAATGAAATGGTAGCACAGAGCAAAGAATTCTTCATATAAGGAGAAAAAAAAATCTCTGTCGCAACTAGAATGATTCAGCAGCAGCAAAGGATTTGGAGAGTGTGTTCTGCACTGGACTTGTCTAAACAGGCACTTGATGTCAGCACAGATCATTCAGTATACAGGCTTCATATAACAATTCCTCACCTTTTTTTGGTTCAGCCATACTGTTCAGAGAACCCTTTTTATTCTGTAATGCTTACAGCTGCCCAAACATTGCCATAGCCTCGCAGAAAATATTAGTTGAGGTACTCTCAACTTTATTTAAAACTACCTTTTAGTTTGCCAGTAAGAAAATGGCAGACAGACTGTAGTTTTAATTCTTAAAAATTCAGTTAAAGAACACAATTATCCTCATAATAGGGAGTATTCTGTTTTCCACACAACAAGCAAGCTGTTTACAGGGTTTTTTTTACAGCCTCTACGCAGACCCCACTGGTGAAGCACCCACTGATGCTCAGATATTGCACACTCAGGAGCACTGCTGCTGTCCTTACATGAGCTGTCTGAGCAGCACTTCCTAGACAAGAGAATGAGTTTAGCAACGTCAAACGCCCAGAGCAAACACTAGTGTTTGGATGGTCGGTGTGTAGTTGTGTGGGTCACTGAACTCAAAGCTTAAACATTAGTGGACCCCAAGACCTGTGTGGACATTATTCACCTGTATTTTAAAAGCATGACCTCACATGCTTTATACAAGTGAGAACAAATATCATATGTTAGAAAGGCTGATAGGATTTTCTGTGTAGCCAAAGAGTAGCTGACAAGCATATCTGCCAGATGCCTCCATAAACTATAGTTGTTATTAACACCTAAAGAATTCTTAATAAACTGAAGTCCTTGGCCTAGGAGGATCTCTTGGACTACACATATACATATTTTGGATTATATTTTTCTTCTCCCATACTAAGAAGAACTGATGTATCTGCTTACGATGGCATCAAATTAAAATCTAAACTGATAAACAGTTTAAACTCATCTCAGAGTGTCTTGACAGTTATTATTGCTCTTATTTGGATATTAGTACATAAAACCAAAGTGTCCTTGTGTTTGGATCAACTCACAGTTGGGATGCTCTTTGTTTCAGAAAAGGGAACAACATGTGCTCTCAGGATGTGAGAAAAAAAGGATTATTCTTGCTGTGTCACAGATAAAAGAAATGGCACACAGACAGACTGGGTGACATGCCTGAGCTCACATGGCGTCCACAGGAAAAGCTAGGCTCTTCCAAAAGTGTTCTGATCTTCTATTCACAAGGTTATCCCTTTCCAACAAGAAAATTCAGAGGAACTTGCAACCCAGGAATCCAATTACCTTCTCTTACTCATTCGTTTCTCTGATAATGATCCTCTGCTCTCCAAGTACCCAACATCATCTTGCATAGTAAAAGAGCTAAAGATAGTATCCACCTCTATCTAATCCTCCTGCTACTAAAGTCAACTGGCAGCTCAGGAGTAGCACCCTACCTCCATTTTGAGAACAGAGGAGGCTATGGTAAGCACAACCCAGAAGGGCATGAGGCAGTGCCAAAACACCCTGGACACTTCTTTCTTTCCAGGCTTGGCTATCTTTTAACTGGGTATGACAATGCTCCCTTGGGTTTTTCCCCTTTTTCCCCTCAATTCAATATATGTACCTAATAATTTTTGCCTGCCATTAATCATGTTACAGTCTCCTGAGCATGCACTGGCAAAATCTTTTGTAGTCCTTTTAGTACACATAGATCTCTATTTTATCTCAGAGCATCCCACGATATATACTTATTTGCTTTTAGTTTACAAATACTGAGAGAATTTCAGAGCATCTGGATCTGAAGTCCTTTCTTCATGTTTAGTGTAAACATTACATGTTATTACTTTGCAAACTGGTACTCAAATAAGATGCAGAATTGGGTTAAAAATTATACCACATAGAGTGAAACTAAACTATCTAGCTCAATACTCTCCCAACCTGTTGCTTCTTGCCTGGCTACATCTGGGGAAAGTCCTTCTGTCAATCCTATTACAGGCAGGCTGCAAGTTATCATAGGAGTTTACCAGTGCGATGTGGTAAGGTGCTAATTAATTTTTTTTTTCCTTTAGCAACATCCCTCTTCCTTTGCTATACTTAAAGGCAAAGAAAGAAGTCCCAGGAGAACTGTAAGACATGATCTCTGTTCAAATTACTATCTTTGCAGTGGAATAATCCTCACCACGTCACTTAGAACAAGGCTTTAGGTCTGGATTATGTTTGCAATGCAATGCAGAGTGATGACTCCAGATCAGAAAATCCAGCCCATTTTGTGTGGTGAGTGATAATTCCGCACTTTAGAACAGAGTATCTGTCATTTAATGCAATGAGCCCTCTTCTACTTCGTGCCCTCTAGACAGCTTCACATCTTTGCAGCACGATTTTTCAGCGATTAAGGAGGCCCTGCTTGGCAACTGCACCTGTGTGACCTGACAATCATGAATATTCAAATTAGACCATCATGAATATTCACATCAATCCCCTCCACTCCACTCTGAGCGAGAGGGCTACAGTGGCTCCCCTGCTGGTGCGCCCGTGCCGTGCCAGCCCTCTCCATCCTGCTCTGAGCGATAAGGCTATGGTGGGTGCCCCTGCCAGTGTACCTGTGCTGTGCCAGCCCACCCCATCCTGCTCTGCTCCAAGTTCTGCTCAGAGCAAAGAGGCTACATGCAGTCATGAAAGATTTACACACTCTCAGGATAGACATGGTGTCCAAGACTTTCTCGAATGACTCTCCGAGACATACTCATCTACTCCAAGTATGGAGAGAACAGCTCTACTCACCCAGAGAGACACTGGGACAGTAGTGCAGGTGACTCCCCCACACCGGTGTTCCCGGCCAAGTGGAAAAGAGGTCGTGGTGCTGGGAAACAATGACACAAACACCAATACACAGCATCGCAGTGCTGAAACAGCGCTGGAGGGTCAGGGGGCGGTGTGAGGGTGCGGGGCAAATTTCCGTATTAATGAGCTGCCATTCTACGCAGATGGAGGGCTTCATGGATAGGGGGCAAGACCTGTGGTATCATGGTATAGGAGACCTGAATGTATATAGGTGCGAAGAAAGAGGAAGAAGGTTTTTTGGTTTTATTTTTGTTCATTATGTAGAATGGCAAAAAAAGCTTAGTTATGGTACTAGAGCTCTCTTCCAGGGATGGCAGTAACAAAAACAAGGTTTCAATTTGTGAAAAAAATCAAGCAAGCAAACAAGATTTCTGGTACAAGCTCTTTTCATCATAGATATAACTTTAGATGAGTCTTTAACCAGAGAGATAGAGATAGATTTCTTTTCTTAGAATATTAACTTTTTATTCAGAAATTTAACTTGAAAAGTCATAGACATTTCATTTTGGTGACTGAGGAACAAATTAAAAGACATCCAAGACTCAAAAAAGATATATGCATTTATTTATCTGTTTAGATTTTTAAATTATGCTTAGACATATGTCCCCTCTTATACCCCAAGTTATGTAGGAGAATAATATTTGCAAGGAAATCAGAACCATTTATTTCAATGTAAATAAAAGTGGGGGGTTAAAATTAATTATTAGTAACAGCAGGAGGAAACTTATTTACTGCCCTTATAACCAGATTTAAATATTACTTTATTCAAGTTTTTTAATAGTTCCTCCTGGATGACATCAGGCTTTGGCTTGATTTTATAAAATGCTGTCAGCCAAGCATATTTAACCCATCCATGAGACCTTGCTTTTCAAATATAAACCCGAATAATCTATAGATACTCAGACTTCTTTTCTTCTTGTTCTGTTGAATCTACTAAAGTAGAATTAAGTAATTCCTTTCCAAATGATGACAAAGAAATATTTATAAGTACTAAAACATCCAAACTTGATGCTTGATATTAGATACACCTTTGCCAGGAGAGAAATTATCCCAGCTCATCTGACCTAGGGAAAGCCTAGACAGATCTCCTGATCACCTTTCTGTGACTTTCTAACTCCCAGTGAGGCTCATTTCTGTTTGTACCAGGCTCATCTCTACACCTTCAGTTTTACAAGATGAAAACTTCCTGTAAATGCCTTTGGCTCAAGCCCCAGTAACCCAGTGACAGAGCATTGTGTGCTACAGGGCTGTGCTGGTGACTTTGTCAACACTTGGCCTGAAGCATTTTTAAGGACTGTAAGTAACCAGGTTAGCTCTCTCATTTAACCTCCTGATTGTGATTTATCTGCTGTCACAAAATGTGCCCAGCAGGATTCATAAAGTATATTGCAGGAGAAAGCACTCCACGTGGCTGATGATTGATATGCTGAGAGGGCTGAGTTTGCCTGCACAGTGTTTTCTCACAAGAGACAGCTGCAATACCTCAGTTGTCTGAGACCTCACAGCCAGCTCAAGAGGTAACAGTAAGGTGCTATTTATGCTGAAAATTGATGTCTGCAAAAAAGGTTTTCTGATTTCAAATGTTCCAAGTTTTTTTCAGTATTTGTAAACCAATAGATATAATAGTAAAATAAAACTTTTAACTTAAGATTCATAGACTAATAGAATGATGGAATTTAGAAGTTTATGGTCACATTTATTGTCCATAAAATTTGGTGTTCAACTAGCTCATGGGAAAACACAGTTTCTATCTCAAGTGTTTTACAATACGGTGTAGCTTCCTTCAAAATTAAAACTGTCAGCAACAGTCTAATAAATTATGTCTAATGTCTAATAAATTTAAAGCAGGCTTTTATGTTCACTTGGGAGTTGGACTAGATGATCCTGTGGGTCCCTTCCAACTAAGAATAACCTGTGAACCTGTAGTAGCCTGCAAAGTGAACATTGACTTCAGAGTTGCTTTTGGGACATCTTCATAGAAGGGAAAGTCATTGGCTAAGCATTGTCCTCATATAATACTGAATAATACTTATCAGATTTATAGCTAAACTAGAATTTAAACAACACGGTATAGGGAAAAGCAGGGAAAAAGGGCAATTGTCATCCCAGAACAATCATACCCTGTGAGAAACCTCGCATCTGAGCTTAAATGTGCAAGGGCATGAGAATAACAGCAGGAGAACAACACACAAAAGATATCACTGCAGCAGTTTTAGGTGAACGATTACAAAGTGAAAGTTAGGGTAAAGAATCGCAAATCTGAGATCTTTAGCATTACAAAGGTTAACACACAATGCGACAGTGGGGAACTTGAGGCATTTGATGAGACAGTCATTATTCCTCAAAGAAAGAAAGGCAAAATCAATAGGAAAATAAATAGACCACTCTGCAGCTTGACAGGGTTTTACAAGATCCCCTAATTGCTTAGTTTCCTCTCTTTGTGTATTTCAGAGAAATAATGATACCTGACTCTATAAGTCACTGCTAAGAAGCCAGCTTGACAGCTTCAATGGAGGAATTTAGATTTCAGCTTAGAGGCCTTCCATGGGCAAGATACTATGGCAGGAAAGGAAGGAATTACGTATTAGGTTTATGACAATTATGCCAACAGCTGTGGTTGATGGATGTGGAGGTGTAGTCTCTTTGAGGAGATTTGGAACCAGAATAATTCTGTGCTTTTCAGGCCTTGGTGAGCTGGTGATACTTTCATGACTATCATCAGCTGACACGCAAAGATATTTCCTTCCACTAAGTGAAGGTTCCAGATGCTTGGTCAACCAAGGCTTTAACTGCAAATGTCAGGCCAGCTCTTGTGAAGCCTCCATCTTTTTGATCTCTAAGGAAACGCCAAAGAGGGGGACTATTGCCAGGAGTATTTCCTAAGTCAGAGCATCCTTGCTTGACCTGTCCAAGTTCATGAAACATAGCTCTCAAGAGAAATTCATGTCTAGTTACTTAACATCAACAGCTCTAATGTGTATGGAAGCCAAAAGTCAGGAATGTCAAATAGAATAGGATAAAAGAGATGACAGCCAGAACTCTGTTTGAAATGCTCCTTCTTAAAAAACAACAAGCATCCAGCAAAGATGTCTAACCTGAGGAACTTTTGGTAGAAGACACAGAGTGTGATTTCTCTGTGATGTGATGCCCTTGGCACAAACTGTGGTGGTTCCTGTTAGTGTGCAGTAAATACTGATGGATTTTTCAGTATCTGGTAATTGAAACAAAATTGCTGCTACTTCTTTCTTATAAATATTTTCATTCTATGGGTTCCACTACTATAAACTGAATGCAGGTAGATTTATTAAGAGTAATTAAAACTCCAATCAGCTATGCATATATTGTACAAAACCTTGATGATATTCGTGATTTCATGGCTCAGTGCTCAAAGTTTGTAAGAGTGACTGCATTGAAAACCCTTGAGAAATACTAGTCTTTGACTGTCTATTTGGGAATGACATTAATTACAAAATGCCCAGGCAGAGTAACCACATATAAAGCTGTCAGTGACAACGGCATGAATATTCCTAAGGGTTTTGTTGCACAACCTGTGAGTTTTTACATCAATTCAAGTTGACTAATAAAATGATGGATTAAAGAGTTCTTTTTTTCTAGCCTCAAAATGCAATCCAAGTATGCATGGCTAAAAATTGTACTGTAATGTTGTCCCTTTGGGCCACTTGTTTCTTCATGTTTATCCCTGTGCAGAGACTCTTTAAGCAAGGTATACAGAGTTTTAAAGGATAAAATAATTACGTCTTAGCCAGCGTACACTAAAGGTGCTGTGTTTACCAAGCCATGTAGTTTATTATGTTCCCCACTCCAATAAGACACTGAAAAATTATTTTCAGGCTAGGTAGGCATTAGACAAGAAGAAGATTGAACTGCTTTGCTCCATGGCATAGATGGTCTTGCTGAGTTGCTACCATTCATCATGCATTTGTTTGGATTTTTCTATTTTTTTTTATACTCTTCCTTGACAGTGCTTTCCTTCTTGAATCCTTGAGTTACTGATGATCCTGTCTCAGAATTTTTACCTATCTGCAGCTTTATCTTCCTCATCTTCGTTCTGCAGATCTTTCCACAGCTCTTTCTCAAAGTGAGCAATTAGAGGTCTGATACAAGGTAGTACAGGGACCGGATGGGATTTATTTATCATTTATCATTTATTTATCATTTATTTATCATTTATCAGAAGTCTTGGAGCACAAGTGATGTCCCGGACGACTGGAAGTTGGTGAATGTGACCCCCATACAAAAAAAGGGTCGTAAGGATGATCCAGGAAACTACACTACAGACCTGTTAGCCTCACCTCAGTCCCAGGCAAAGTTATGGAACAGATAGTGCTGAGTGCTATCATGCAACACCTGCAGAATGGACAAGAGATCAGGCCCAGCCAGCATGGGTTTAGAAGGGGTAGATCTTGCTTGACCAACCTGATCTCTTTTTATGATCCAGTAACTCACCCAGTGGATGAGAGGAAGGCTG
Source organism: Pitta sordida (assembly GCA_013390025.1). Classification (NCBI taxonomy): domain Eukaryota; kingdom Metazoa; phylum Chordata; class Aves; order Passeriformes; family Pittidae; genus Pitta; species Pitta sordida. Next base: position 33,282 of record WEKX01025337.1, on the reverse strand, counting down.
TGGATGTAGTGTATCTGGATTTTGGTAAGGTATTTGACACAGTCTCCCATGATATACTCCTGGAGAAGATGGCAGCAAGGGCTTTTGATAGGAATATTCTCTGCTGGGTCAGGAACTGGTTGGATGGCTGGACCCAGAGAGTGGTGGTTGGCGACCGGTTACTGGTGGTGTCACCCAGGGTTCGGTGTTGGGTCTGGTCCTGTTCAACATTTTCACTGATGATATTGATGATGTGATTGAGGCCATCATGAGTAAATTTGCAGATGACACCAAGCTTGGAGCCCATGTTGATCTGTTAGAGGGTAGGAAGGCCCTGCAGAGAGACCTGGACAGACTGGAGAGATGAGCAGATTCCAATAGAATGAAATTTAATAAGTCTAAATGTCGGGTTCTACATTTTGGTCATAATAACCCCAAGCAGAACTATAGGCTGGGAACAGAATGCTTGGAGAGTGATGAGGTGTAAAGAGATTTGGGGGGTATTAGTGGACGGCAAACTCAACATGAGCCAGCAGTGTGCCCAGGCAGCCTAAAGGGCCAACAGCATCCTGGCCTGCATCAAGAATGGAGTGGCTAGTAGTCAAGAGAGGTTATCCTACTACTGTATTCGGCACTAGTTAGACCACACCTCGAGTATTGCGTTCAGNCTGGAAGATAAGCCCTATGAGGAGAGGTTGAAGGAGCTGGGTCTGTTTAGCCTAGAAAAGAGGAGGCTCAGGGGTGACCTTATTGCTGTCTATAACTATCTGAAAGGAGGTTGTAGCCAGGCAGGGGTTGGTCTCTTCTCCTTGGTCTCTAGGTACAGGACGAGAGGTCATAGTCTTAAGCTTCAGCAGGGAAAGTTTAGACTTGATATTGATATTGATATTTTTTCACTGAAAGAGTGATCCGGATGTGGAATGGGTTGCCTGCAGAGGTGGTTGAGTTGCGAACCCTGGACGTGTTCATGGGGAGGTTGGACAAGCTGTTGAGTGATGTGATCTTAGATTAGTTGGATTATGATGATCTTCAAGGTCCTTTCCAGCCTTATCTATACTGTAATACTGTGATACAACTGGGCCACATTATGGAACTTCACATTCCTGGCACATCCAGGACAAGTAATTGCATATTGGAATGGGCTGCCCAGGGAGGTGGTGGAGTCATCATCCCTGGAGGTGTTTAAGAGAAGACTGGACGAGGAGCTTAGTGACATGGTCTAGCTGGGGGGTGTAGGGCTGGATGACCCTGGGCCCCTTCCGGCTCGGAGTGGCCTGCTAGACTGTGAGGGATCTAGGTTGGTGTTACGCTCTGGGATGTGCTCTCGGTCTCTGTACGGGTGTTAGATGGTGAGTTGGACTAGATGATCCTTGTGGGTCCCTTCCAACTCATAATTTTCTGTGATTCTGTGATTCTGTGAAGTAAGAGAAGGGTGCGAAGATGGAGTCCCACACCAGCTCGACTTTCATATTCTCCACGAGGAAAAGGTCAGTGAAGTGAGGAGCAGAAACCCCAGCAAAGTTTTCCCCATATGATGAAATTTCACTTTAAATTAGCTCCTAAATGGTATTTGAAAGAGCTCTTCTGAGGTAAATGCTTTGAGATTTTCCTGATCACTTTCAAAATAGAATGGTGTTGCATATATTACTTTGCACTAGAATGTGATCCTGAAGTATAGGTGCAGAGTGATTAAAAAGATAAAGAAAGATCTCCACATGTGAATTTGACTCTCACAGAGAAGATTATATAGTAATCCCTCGAATGCCATGGGAGGTCGGTTCCAGAAAGATACTGCAATAACCAAAATCCATGATGTAGAGGCAAATATGGTAAATACAGTAAAAACGGTAAATACAGTAAAGCTGGTAAAGCTGAAGGGGGGAAACCACGATGTACTGAAGCTGCAAAAGGTGAACTGTGAAGCAGCAAGGGATTACTGTAGTAATGTCTCTTCTTCTGCAGATATGTTAATGGAACTGAGCAATATTTTCAACCTCACATAAAATCAGAGATCAATTTAGGTTAGAAGAGAACTCTGGAGGTCTCTAGTCCACTCCCTGCTCAAAACAGTATTGGCTTCAAAGCTAAATCAAGTTGCTCTTGTTCATTTATGAAAATGCCTATAGATGGCGATCAGAAAAAATCTCTTGGAAAGATACTATTCCAGTATTTGAGAGTCTTCACTGTGAACACTGGTTTCCTTCTGTTCAGTCAGAATTTTTGTGGCAACTTGTGTCTGTTCTTTTTTTCTTTGCAGTGTAGCTGAGAAGAAGCTGAGAAGAGTCTGGCCTCCCAAGGAGAGAACATGCAGTAGTTACAATCACAGGCAACACAGACTACACTTGGAGAAATAAATTAATTTACAGTTAAACTCCGTCGTTCGCAAGGAACGGGACAGGTCATGGGTGTCGCGAAAGGCTAAACTTGCAAAGAAGTGCAGGTCGTTAATGTGCATGCAGGCTGCGCCCATTGCTCCATCCCTCGGCGCTCCGGAGCGCTGCAGACAATTTTCTGCTTCTCCCCTTGGGCTCTCTGAGCCCCCTCTGGCTCGGGAGACCCACCCCCCCCGAGAATCCGCCAGCCTTTCCGGGCCACCATGACCATGCACTCACAGCCCAAACCCCGCGCCGCTTCCCCCTCCCCCCTCCCCCGGCACTCACATACGCAAGCCAATACGCAAGCCAGTATAGCAGGCTGGCAAGGCGCGGCTACAGAGCCAGTATGCGGGTCAGTACAGCAGGCCGGCGACGCGTACTGGCCCCGCGGCGGCACAGCGACTCCCTCATTCTGGCTTGTGCCCAGGCGTCCCAGCGAAGGTTGTCAGCGCGGGGCTGAGCTGCGGGGCTGGGGTGCCCAGGTGTGAGCGCTGGGGTCAGGGGGAGGGGGATGCGATGTGGGGTTTGGGCTGTGAGCGCACGGTCGCAGCGGCCCGAAGAGGCCCTGTTCTTGTTTGAATGGGGTTTTTTCTCTGGCGGCAAGGGAGGCAGACTGAGCCTCCACTGCTGCCAGTGATTCAAGGTCAGAAAAGCAGGTAACAGCACCTCTGTGAACAACATAGCAGAGAAANAAAAAGGGAATATGAGATCTGTTGTAAGTGAAGAAGGGGTGGGGGGGAAAGGTTGCCTTTTAAATGATGCTTCTCACATAAGTCCTGATCTTGTTAGTTAATAAATAAATCCTTTATATTCTTCACTTGTAGTTGCCTTGCTTTCCCTGTTTGCCTATCATTTTTTCCATTTTTTTTTTCCTCCAGGAGAGGTTGTGGGTGAATCTCTGGTATCCAGCAAGGGTCAAACAACGACAGGCCCACAGATTCTCAGGGTGGGTTGGGGTCTCCCGAGTCAGAGGGGGTTCAGAAACCTGGCTGCTGCCTCCATGCATGCTCGCCATTCCTCCGTGGTGGGGAAGGGGTGTCCCCAGGGTAGGGGGGATCGGGTCAGTATCAGAGTTTCCTTCCCTTTAACATCCACACTTCCCGGGAGAGGCAGCGCTGCCTGTACTGTCCCAGAGGGCAGAGACAGCTGCCCCCTCCCAGCACACAGCACTTGCCCCACCTCCTTGCCTCACTTACGTGGGGCAGTTTCCCCAGTCAGGGACGGGGGCACGGTACCAACATTGTGAGACCCCTCCCCGAAGAGCGGGGTGAGTCCTGTCACACAGGCACCGTGGCACAACCCCTCGGCAGAGCAGAAGCACCACACATACGTCAGCCAGCTAAACTCGCAAAGGGTGGAAGAAAAACTGCGAGAAATTCCCCTCACAAATGGGCGGGGTTGTAATGGAGAGTTTGTAATGCGCCGGGGATACACTGTATTACCAATCAAGTCAGAGTAGGAGGATGAGAAATTAAACCAAATCTTAAAACATGTTTCTCCCTCCCCTCCTTCTTTACAGGTTCAACTTTACTTGCAATCTTTCTTTCTATCTTTTCCTCTCTGAGGGGCACAGGGGACAGGGCATGGGAACTGTAGTCAGTTAGTTCATGGCACACTGTCCCAGCCTTCCTCCTCAGGGAGAAAACTCTTCACACTATTCCCCAGCTCCACAAAACTTAGTTACATAACTAAAGATAGGATCAAATTTCCAGATGTTAGGCACTGCTGTTATTTCCTTCACTGGCTTTAATTTCTGTTTTCCATTGTTTTTCTCTCCTCACTTTTGGATGCACAAGAAGAATGCAAATGAAACCTGAAGTTCTTCCAAAATGGAGCATTTTATGTTGAGTTAGGAATCGGTTGGATGGACGAACTCAGAGAGTGTTGGTGAATGGTGCCACATCCAGCTGGCAGTCAGTCACTAGTGGAGTCCCACAGGGGTCATTGTTAGGCTCAGCACTATTCAACATCTTTACTGATGTGACTTCAGCACAGCACCCAGGGCTGGCCCCACACTGGGAGAGCCCCATCGGTGGCCTCGGACAACAAGGGTCGGCGCAGCGGCTTGGATGGATGGAGCGTGGTGCCAGTGGTTCCATGCTTGTGGGTCTGATCCCTGGGTGGGCATTCAATTGGGATTTGGCCTAGATGATCCTTTGTGTCCGTTCCAACTCAGAATAACCTGTGAACCTGTGAAATTTGTAAATTAGTTCAGTAGATTCTTGTCAATGTTTCAGCTCTTCTGTTGTAAAAAGACAAACTTCAGCTGAGAAAATACAGTGAATGAAGAATATATCGGCAGGCTTTATAGTTTACGATGCTAAACATAAAGCATAAAAACTTCAGAAATTATATAAAAACAGAAGCCCCTTGCTCTTTATGTTCATTTTGTCTTGTAATTTGCTAAAAAGCTTTGTAGAAAGAAGTATTTATGTTTTAATAAAAATGGTTAGCATATATGTTGGTGTACTTAGATCGTCTTGTTTGCATGGGCAATGAAGTTTGAGGTTAATCTCATCTAATCTAAATGACACATTACATTTTACCAGAGTACTGCAGAGCTAGGGATCTCATGCCTGTGCAGTGAAGCAGGAACTTACCTCCCAGATTTCTTAAAAGGAATGTTATTTCTAGATGCCTTATGCTTATATTGTATCCTCAGTTCAACTCAAACATCAGAAAGCAATTTACTGTTTTCTTCCCTGCTTCTGGCTGGATGCACAGGCAAGCTGCGTTGTTTTCAGAACATTTGACATGAAGGACTGAATTTCCACTTCAGTGTATGAGATTCATCCCTCTGCCTCCTATTAACATTAATGGGGATCCCTTCACTAAATCCCCTGCAGTACACTGAAAATCTCTTCCTGTTTATAACTCAGGGTCATATTGTTTTTTTCTCCCTGGATTGTGTCCTGAGGGGATTATTTCCATTTTTGTGCTCAGGCTTTCATACAAAATAGGAGGAGATAATTTTAACATTTTCAGACAATGTAATATGCTTTTCATGAGTCTCTAGGAGATTTCAGATGATTAACATGTTGTACTTCTAATTTTCCTCTAAAGTTGGTCACACCAAGAAACAGTTCTTATGGCCCCCAAGCAACAACAAAAAAGAAGAACAATGTGCATCTTCTTAGATCTCTCTTTAGTTTTACTGCAAGTTGTTTCAAGACCCGAAATCCCAGTCTGTAGCTCATCTGCACTGTCCATTGTCATTCCTGCATGGGCCATAGTTTCATAGAGTATAAGTAGTCCTTCTGTAGAAGCACATTGCACTATTTGTGTATATGAGCTGAGTTACTGAATTGTCTTTACAGCTGGAGTAAATAATAGTAGTACATAATTAAATAGTTACAGCTATCTTTTAGGGGTGGAGCAAAGTTAGAGTTGAAGTGACATTACAGAGAAAACACTTTAAGAAATGCCTGAAAATCTATCATGACCATAAAGCAAAGTATAAACATTATATTCAAAGGTTATATTTATCGTATTAATAAAATGTGCCTAGAACAATCAGCTAGGAGCTGACTTTACGTGATGTGCTAGAAAGCAGCACATGCTGACATTGAAACTATCCTGTCCTTGTTGCCATTGCTGTTCCTGCTATCTAGATTAAATCTGCCACATTCATTTTCTGGTGTGGATAGGCCATATGTTCCCTAGAAATAAATTTCCATTTTATAAATCATTTGGGTGTTCACCTACCTTAAAATTCCTGAAAGTCAGCAGAGTTAAGGTCACAAAACACTGAGCAAACTCTTTTGCAAATGCAGCTCAGTGCTTTTTACAGGCAACTGGCAGCCAGGGGCGCAGTGCTAGCAGCTGGTCCTGGAGGACCATGCCTGGGCATATCATGCTTTAGGACAGACTCTAGTTGTGTGGACCCCCAGTTTAGGCACAGGTCTAGATGGTACACTAAGCGGGTCTCCTTATATGAGTTATGAGCTCAGGTGTTTGTCAACCAGCCCTTGTTTACTTAATTCAGTTTCTGCTGATCTGAGGATTTAGAAATGCATAGATTTTAATGAGGTAGATAGATATAAGCATAGAAATTCAGGGATTTTAGTGAAATAGTTAAAAGGTTTGGATTTTAGAAGAATTTCAGATGAATTAGTAGATGTTAGAAGCATTCACTAGGCCTAAAAGTTAAGATCAAGTATTAAAAGCAGAAAACCTTGTTTCCCATCCCTGAATGAGAGGGTTTTAGTCAAAACATGGGGCAAAGGAACATGAAACACTGAAGCTGATTGGTCAAAGGCTTAAAGCAAGTTGTACATTTACGACATAATGTTGAGGGGATAAATATCATTTGCATATGTATGAGGTAAGTGTATAAAGATGTGTGGCAAAAAATGGGAGGGGGCTTTTAGCATTTGACAGGGTTGGGAGGACATTTTGCAGGCCAAGGTGTTTTTATCTTGTTCTTGGGGCCAAAAATAAATTTCTCTGTACCTTTCAAACAAACCTTGAGTCTGAAACTGATTCCTTATATCACTACCATAGCCTAGTCATACTTGAAGCACCTTCAGTTAGCTGCCTCTCACATACGGTGCTTCTCAGGTGAACTTTGCAGCTTTTGTTAATCTAATTGTTTCTGATTTGGGGTCCAGGCTAGATAATTTAAGGGCAATTTTGATCTGCCTACATTAAACCAGAGGGACAGCATGGTGCTCAGCAGAGCCACACATCAAGAGAACAAACGAGCACGCGAACTGCTGCCTTTTCATGTTTTGATAGTTAAAGAAACAGCTTATTCCTCTGACAATATACTGCTTTGCATTTGTAGATCAGAGAGAGAGGCTTGTCCTTTCCTGGCCCAGCCCTCCCACAAGGCACAGTTCCTTCACAGAATCACAGAATCACAGAAAATTATGAGTTGGAAGGGACCCACAAGGATCATCTAGTCCAACTCACCATCTAATACCCGTA
>WEKX01025337.1:14214-25543 GCA_013390025.1 Pitta sordida | reverse complement strand
GATGTTGCACCATTCACCACCACCCTCTGAGCTCGCCCTTCCAACCAGTTTGTGACCCAGCATAAAATGTTCCTTTCCAGCCCGTGCTTGACAAGTTTCTCCTGAAGCTTATTGTCCAAGTACACAACATCCACAGCCTTTTTGTCATCGACCAGTCGAGTCACTGGATCATAAAAGGAGATCAGGTTAGTCAGGCAGGACCTGCCTTTCCGAAATCCATGCTGACTAGATCCAATGTCATGGTTGTTCTGCAGTTGCTGTGTAATGGCACACAAGACCACCTGTTCCATGACTTTGCATGGGACTGAGGTCAGGCTGACTGGTCTATAGTTGTTAGGATCATCTTTCCTACCCCTCTTGTGGATTCTGTGCACATGGGAGGCCCTGGGTGGACTCAGGTCCAAACTGCATGATTACAACTTGCTTGTATTTCCTTCATTTCAACCCCAAGCTCATGGCAGAAGATGAAGAGCAGTGCATTCAGTAAAACTTCATAGCACAGTGAAAATGTAGCTCACTCACTATTGCTTGTGAACACTACCAAGTAATCTCTAATAACCCTAAATGGCAAGGGCTCAGGATTATGGTTCTTTGTGGACAAAAAGGAAAACCAAACCAACAAACCTCAAACACTAAAACGCTTTTAGTAGAGTGGTCTATGAAAAGTATTACAGCTTGAGTCAGAAGGGAGAGTCCTCCCAGCTAAGTACCTCACATTCATCTTCACATTTATATTAAATATAATTATCCTGGCTACTGGCAGTTTTACGTCTTTAAATATGTAGATGTAGCCTGTTGTACAGCACACATATGTTTATAAATACAAAAGAAATCGGAAGTTTTGTTGTATTTTTGCACAAAAATCATCTCCAGGTGTCAACCTGAAGATCAACGAGACTCTAACCTTTCTGCATCTCCCTTTCAAATAAATAGGTGCACTTTGAAAAGAGGGGAGATTACTGTTAATGGACATAAAGATGCATCCTCAGGGAATGCTGGGAGCTCATTTTAATTTCCTGCCTAACCACGGTCCAACTGACTTTACTCGCTTCCTGGTTTTCATTCAGATTGTATTCCTCTGGGTTATACTCATTGCACTCCAATAAACTATATTGTCAATCTATTGCAAGCAATGTTTTATCTCCTGGGTGTCCGTAGCACTTACATCTGTGTTCATGATGTCTGCTGTGGTGTCAAATAGGACACCTGCTGTGCTATTATGTTGAATTGACTTGAGCTTGACTTAGCAGACCTTGGCTGGATCTAGTGACAACAAGTTTCATCCAAACTTTGAGAACTTATGTATGTAGCAAGGTCCTTTGTCCCCTGTACTCCTCATGTGTGTGTTTTATCCTTACAAAGCTTGTGATTTGGACATGTATTTTCCAAATATTCCCAATCCTTTTGAAGAGACTAAACCCACTGTTGAGTCCTTTTTGCAGGAAAGCGCTGGGGGAGATTGCCTAGGAGGGTAGTCAAGTTTTCTTTACTGAAGATCTTTAAGAGTGTCTGCTAGGAATGTCACAGGTTTAGCAAGCCCAGGTGTTAGGAGAAACTGAGTCACCTACTGGGATCCCTTTGTGAGTCTGCCCCAGACCCACAAGGAAGATACAGGAATAGACACAGATTTTTTTTCCTCCTTGCTCCAAAAGACTGTAGAGTACAAATCTGAAAAAAAAAGGGCTTTGGTTATCCTACATATTTTAAGTGGATGAAATAAGCCGTAAGAAAGTTACCAAAATCAAATACTACCCTTGGAAGACTGCATAGATATTAAAAATATTACAGTGTAGATCTTGTGACTTCCTTCGTAATGGCTCTGTTTGCAGTGGCTTTAGGATACTCAGGGACCATATCAGAGTTCTTAAATTTGTAATCTTCTTTGCGGAGAAAAGTTTACTTCTTTTTCTACAGATACTGGACAGATTTTTATGTCATCTTCCACCTTGCAAGACTAATGTAGGTTTCTACAAGACTGACAGAACAAGTCACATAAGAACAATGGATTTGGCATCTCTCAGAAAAGGGACATTTTCCATTTTTTCACAAGTATAGGCTCTCCACAGACTTCAAAGGTATGTCCTTGTATCCATTATGCTTGCCTCAGCTATTTCCAGAACTACTTAATGGCTGAGACTTCCTTGCTTTTCTTCATTAAAATTCTGGAAAATTAGGGCAACAAACTCACAGAAATGTTGCCAGTACTCAGTGCTTGTGCTTCTCGTCCTTTCTCTTCACGCTTGAGTGAGCTCTGCTTGTTCTCTCTGTCGTGATTGCTTCTGCGGTGTTTTGGTGGACATGTGAGCCGAGGTGGGGAAGGAGGGGAGTGGGGAAGATACAAGAAAGAGGGAAAGCAGGTCAGAGCTGAATAAAGGAAACGTGAAACAATATTGTATGAAGTAACAGTAAATAACCTCTTAATGAAATTGCTCTGTATGTTTAAATTTTATAGCATAGTATATATTTTAACATGTATCTAGATATGTTGTCCACATCACTACAATGTTGTTGATCTTACAAACATTTAAAAATATTAATAAACGTGGAGTTTTTTCTGGCAAAGATACGCTTGGTGGAAGTCTGGAAAACAGTCAGTAATTTGGGCTTTACTGCCTATCTCTGAAAAGGAAGACTCTATAGCTTGGGCAGTGACACAATGAAAATTTTAGGAGATCAGATGTTCCTGTGGGCTGCTAAATGAGTTCTCACTCACCTTTGGAGAGACTTGAAACAGGAGTGTAATTAACACCTTTGCCTCTTGACTGCTGGTTTGTGATGTAAGATCTCAAAGAGCTGAATACTCACTGTAGGTAAATAATATACAATACTAGATTCCCTGGAGCCTTTTTCAGATATGTATGCCCTTTGAAGAAGAAAGAAATGTTATTAAATAAAAATGAGGCTGTTTGTATTTATTTAACAATTGAAGATACAAGAACCTGACTCCTGATACTCTCTCTGCTAGAGATGAAGAAATCATCCCATCTAGTTCATAAAACATGGAAACAGAAAAAGTGTCTGAAGAACTCACTGAAGGAATGAACTTTCGGTGAACAAAACTGAGCTATGCTAATCAGGCAGTGATTTCTTTCATTCTTTGCTCATAGGTCATTATGGACAGTTACATCAAGGACAGGTGTGGAGTCACTGGACTGATGATCAGATTTTTTCATGTATTTCTGGAAGTTAACTGTGAGCCATTGTCCTAGTGATTTAAGGAAAATCAGTTAGGACTCCAGGTAGTCATTTGCAAGCAGAGAAGAAAAGTTTATTTTGGCCCCCAAAATAAATTTTCCAGTAGTACACAGGACACAGCTGCAGAGGTTTAGAACTCGTTACTTGCTCTACCGCAGCTGCAATATATAAGACCGGAGCAGGGTGACTTTGGTGGGTCTGTTTCAGCCTTGGGAGAGTTTTGTGTGGATGTTTCCTTGCTGCACTCCTGCCATTAGAAGAGTAGGGGGTCTGCAATTCCCTTTCACCCCCTCCACTGGGGCTTCTTCCTACCGATCTCCTGCTTTTCCCTTGAGAGCTTCCAGTTATTGGGACCTGGGCTCTGGCTACTCTCTGGGCACCTGAGAAGTTTCCTCTGGGACTGTCTGGTGGAATTTGGCTGAGTTCTGTAGGACTTTTCACATCACAGGAGTGTGGGATATCTCAGGGTTTTTTTCTCTCATAACAATAGACTTTGCTGGTTAAACCTGTTGTTATCTTGACTTGTGTGTTTACTAAAGTAAATAGTTTGTTTTCCACACTTTCCTTTGCTTTCCTTTTTCTGAACCTGGTGAGGGGCAGGGGTGGAGTTTATTGTTGCATTGACAAATTTTCTTATACATTAGGATTTTCAAATGGATCTGTGGAGACACATGTATCTTATAGATTCATATTTTACAAACTGATTCATTGAAGAATCGAAAAAATACCTTTTCTTGGCATATTTTGTGCAAAACCGGGTAGAAAAGCAATTGATAGGTGTGATAAAGGGAAGAAGCTTATGCCTTAATTTAATCCTGGACATGCTTGCAGAGGCTTGAGAAGATGCACAGTACATGATGAATTTTAGCATTTCTGTACATCCTGCTCTATGCTCAAGCTGACTGTCTGATTTTTAATAGTGGGAGATGATATTAAAAACTAATTAGTTCTAACACAGATTTATCAACAGTTATTCTAGGAAGATAGGATCTTCTCAAGTCTCGTATTAGGTCTTTCAGAAAAAGCCTTTAGCAAGAAGGTCAAAGAAGCCTACACTGAATGATTCATTGATAATTTCTGAAGTGGCATCATTGGGACACCATTAGGTTAAAGAAGAGATAAATGACAGTGATAAACAAAAGGGAAAAAACCCCATGTTTTGATAATAAATGGGTGCTTAGGCAAAATTCATGCCTCTCTAAATCCTGATAGTGATGACAAACTGATTTAATCTTGATGACTTTATAGGAGAACTGACTGATCCTGACAGATCATGCAGTGCATCAACAAGGCATGCAGGAGAATGATCACGTGCTTCAGATGGATCAGAGGAGAAGCTCTTAAGCAGTCTTAGACAATCTCTTGTGGAGGTTAATAATCAATATAAGACTGCCATGAATTAGTTACAAATATGGAAATAGCTACATTATCTATTTTAGCTTCTCAAGGAAGAGAGCGTGCTCTATTTCTGTGTCAAATCTCCTCTAAAAGTCGTGCGACACTTAGTCTGAAGTGTGACCTTTCTTTGGAGATCTCAGTGTGCAGGTCTTGTTCAGGCCTTTGACCTCCAAAAGGGAGGATTTTCTTTAAGAACAGCTGTAGTTTTGTTAAAATATTTGAAAAATAAATTTTAAGTGGTAAAATTTAGAAGCTTTATTTCAACTAAATAATGTTAATCTTCTTTAACTATAAAATTAAATAGATAATTGTGTTCTTAGGGGAAGAATAATACTTATAGCTAAGGCTAAATTCATACTCTAATTTAGCTAGATAGTAAAACATATGATACATTATATAAAGTTTTAATTTTCCTCTTTGTAGGTGTTTTGCAGTGAACTCTTACTCCCTCCCAGAACCCTCTCTATAAAAAAGCTCTCCATATTCATAGATGTTCAGCATGACTTTTGACAAAAAAGATTAGTTAAGGAGAGAGAGAGACACAACCAATCTATCCATATTAGTTATAATGCTGTGAATTAAGGATTAACAGCTTGATTTTGTTTGTATTGTACAAGTATGTTAGGGCAATTATTATCCAAGCACTCTATCTGGATGAAAATTGTACTGCAAAATGGATTCAGATTAAACATAAAACATACAGTTTAGAGTGCAGTGCTCACTTGTATTCATGTTTTTTAAGCAAATGAGTTTGTCACTTCCACAGGGATTTTTTTTTTTTGTTAAGGGCAATAACATTTTGAGCAGATTTCAGGGTAATTGAGACACTTGAAATAGCTGCACTGATAGTGTGCAACATTATCTTTTGTTCCTTTTTTGGTATACAGATGGCCCTCTTCCACTTCACGCCCCCCCATATTACAGCCTCCCATCTTAGCGGCGTGACTTTTCAGTGATTAAGGAGGCCCATTTTGTAACTGCACATGCGCAACCTGACACACATGAATATTCAAATTAAGTAGTCATAAATATTCAAAGCAACCCCTACGCTATGCCACACCCACCCTGAGGCAGCCGCAGCCATTCAGCTTGGCTTGGTTCAAGCGTGTGTCACCCCCCAACTCCCCTTGCCCCACTCAAGGGCGTGCTACCCCCCTCCTGCTCTGCTCAAGTACCCACTCCCCCCTCCCACTCCGCTTGAGCGCGAGTCAAGCCCCTCTCAGAGCGAAGTGGCTGCGTGCAGTTATGAAAAATTTACACACTCTCTGGTTAGACGTGGTGCCTGGGACTTTCTTGGGGTAGACTTGGTGTTCAAGACCAGACACTACATCTACCCACCTGGAGAGACACTGAGACAATGACACGGGCAGCTCCCCGCACCCGTGTCCCCAGTCGAGCAGAAAAGGGGCACATAGCATAGGATTGCATCCAAATGGTTCTTGAATATCTCCAGAATCTCTATGTCTCTCTTGTCCTGAGGAGCCTAGAACTCCAGATGTGGGCTCACCAGGGCTGAACAGAGGGGCAGTGTCACCTCCCTCCAACTGCTGGCAATGGTCTTCCTGATGTACTCGAGGATACCATTTGCCTTCTTGGTCACAAGGACACACTGCTAGTTCAAGGACAGCTTGTTGTTCACAAAATAGGAGTAAAAGATTAAGAAAAACTGCATCTTATAATTTTCCTGGAAAACACAAAGCTGTGGTGATAACAGTAATAAAACAGATCTGTGGAGAGCAACACATCCTAATATCTTCCTGATCTCACAAACACTTGAAAGAAACTTCAATAATAATTGCAGAGGGAAATGGGGAAAAGAGGATGTGGTAAAAATGGTATAATGATCACTTTCTAAATTTGGTTACTTATCTCATTGGCTCATTGATCCTATGTGTATTCCTCTGTGTTAATTAGCATGCATTGTATGTCATAATAGCTAAGAAGACCAGAATTTTTTTATATCGCTATTTTAGTAGGCTTTACTGGGTAACGTTTGAATTCTTTGATAGCCAATATATCTTTCTGTCAGAGGAGTTTTCTGTATGGGGTTTTTTGCATTTTTTTTGTAACTATATTATGACTTACACTTACAAATAATGTTATATTCCATGTGGAGATTATCTGAGGTTCTGAGCAAAGTAGATGGACAGTGAAAAATGTATATCTGTCTTTCAATTAGATTATTTTGGTTTGATAGTCATGGCTTTTTATGGAAAATTGTACAGAATAACTGCATTTTATTGTGCCCAGGAGACTCATTAAGACTGTTTCAGCAGACATTGGTGCATATCTGCAATTTAAATCTCCCCTCAACTTTAGAAAGATATTCTAATTTACACAAAGTCCACAGTTTCCAACTTTGTGCAGTTTGTAAGCTGAAGAATGTATAGTGTAAATATGTTCAGCAAAAATTATTCCATAATGGACTTTTGTAAAATGCTGTAGTCCATTAACAATAATGCCTTTTAAAAGGTGAATCAATATGCATATAAACTATGCACTAGGAGCATATCTTTATCTTCTTGTTTCTGTGAATTGAGAAATCTATCTTTAATGAGAATAATGTGTGCACTGTGAAGACTTCTGGGCCAAGTTCATCTTCAAAAATGATGGAAACTCAGACCTAATCCTGAAGCAGAAATGCTAAATTGAAATACAGAATTAATAAGTATACACTCTAAAGGAGAAAGATATTTCAGAGGTTTAACGCGTATAAGCAAGTTTCAGTTGCTAGACAGAGATGTCTAGGGGCATTTTAGACACACAGTAATATCTGCAATTTCTTCACAGGCCACTTAGGCAGATACAGGACCCACAGAAGGACAAGATTTGAAATGGTAACAAGCACTTTTGTTTATGCATCTCATGTGTCTATATTTAGGTTGCCCACTCCTTTTACCCACTACTTTTATAGACTATAGAGGGAATCAGACCCTCTAGAGGCAGGATAAAAGTATAAAATCCTTATAAAAATATCTGTTCAGCATAGCTTGAATATAGGCTTGCATTGTAATTGCCTAAAGTGAGGCAAGATGAACATGACTGAGGTTTCCCATTTAGTTTCATCTTAACTGTAAAACAAGGAGGTCACTAGAAAGCAATATATACATTCTGTTTTCTGGGGAAACACTGCTTAAGGAAAATAAACATACCAAGTGTTTTCTCTTAATAACACCAGTACATACAGGTTGTTCAGACCAGCTGTACTATCATGTGAAGATTTTTTACTAGTTTTGATTCAAGCAAAGCAGAGCCTAAAGAGCTTGCACAGGATGTTTTTGAATGCAGCTCTAGGTCTATTTACTTTGTTAAAGAAAAAAAAAGATGAGTGAAGAGGTGATAATGTAAGAGTCACCTATGGTTTTCATGACTACATAAATGTTACTGCTGTGCCAATTATGTACTCAGAGGTTAATAAGCTCTTAAACAGTGAGCTTATAAAGTTGAATAGTCTAAGATAGAGTGACATTTCTTATACTGATATTATGTCATGCTCTCTGAACCATTTTTCTGCTTGCACTGTTGGTAAAGGTGAAAATTATTCATAATCTCATTTGTCTAAAGTTTGTTTCCGTGGTGATGTTTAAGCAAACCTCATTAGTGAGGCATGAGGTGTGATTAAGTGTGAAACAATGTATTTTTACACATTAAATGGCAGGATTTCAAGGGCTGAAGGGATCATAATGCCTGAACGTCATATAATATCTCAACTTGGAAGGGATGCATAAGGATTATCAAATCCTACTCCCTGCTGCTTGCAGGACTTCCTAAAAGTAAACCATACTAATAAAAGCTGACGAGGTTTGAGGCAAATTGGGGCTGAGCCAAAGAAAAAAAAGATTAAACCACCCCTTCCCCTCACCAGGTTCGGAAAAAAACCAAGAAATTGTGAAAAGTACAAACTATTTACTTTAGTAAACAGACAAGATAAGATACAACAGTATTAAACAACAAAACCTGAGATATCCCACTAGTCCTGTGATGTAAAGAGTCTGTGATGCGGAAAGTCCTGAATGTGAAGAGTCCTGCCGGTCTCGATGAGATTCCANAGCCAAAACACAAAGATATGGTATATATGCACACCACCCTAGGACATTAGCATTGTCCAGACACTATTTTCACTCTGACAGACTTGGTGTCATGATGACTTCCCTGAGGATCCTGTTCCAGTGATGGAATTTTTTCTTACAGACAACACAGCCATAACTGTGATGGTTTGCCACAACAGTTTTTCAGTTCTGTGAGTTTTCTGCAGAGCCCGGTAGAAAGTAATATGAGATTTACCCCTTTTCTTTTGTGAAGCTAAGCAGAACATTTCTCCTATGCCAGAAATTGTTAAAGTATAGGGCAGATTTCCACAACCTTCTCTGATAACAGATTGAAGACCATTACTGCGTTTTGTTTCCCATTCAGCTGACTGAGAGAAAAATTCCATGTATGACCCAATAGGGAGCAAGGTCCTAAAAGGCAAAAAGGGGGAAAGGAGTGTTCATAAAAAAAAGTTGAGATATCATTACAAGGCAACAATTAGAACATAGTGAAAAAGAAACACAGTGAAATTAATGTTTCTAAGAAAACTTTAATCCACTAGCAACAGAAAAATCTCTTGACATGTTTTTTGTGCTCTGAAAAGAAGGCAAATGCATGTGACTTATACGATTTATTTGAAATATGTTCTGAGTCTGATTCATAAAATGAACCACATTCTTTGAGTTAGAATGGAACCCTGAGTCTTAATTAATACCAGTGCATCTTGATTAGAAATATCCTGGGGCCAGAATGCTCCCTTGTATTTTATTTATATATTCTTGTTTTTTTCTGATTGTCATACCTTGTCTTCATGACTTTAATGAAACTCGTGGGTGCCCAGTAGAAATAATAGAATCTATGACATTTGAAAATGCCAGTTTAATGAACATCTCTGGAGATCCTGTGTATTGTCATTTTCTGAACATTAGAAGAATGAAAAGCAGCTGCTCCTTTCCAGCTACAGCTTATGAACAATTATTACCTAGCAGATACACTGTTCTGTTGACTGTCAGGTAGTACAGTGTACTTCCTTCTTCACCACAATTACTGAAGATTACTGTAGATTAATCTTACAGAAACATACATTTAAATTTCACCCATCTTCTCCAGTAAATTCTTCAAAATACTGTAGGGTCTTTCACCTGGATTTCATAAATCTTAATTTTAAATACTGGGATCTTTTTGACAGTTTTTTTGTTGTTGTTGTTTATTTTCATTAAAATGAAAATAAATTGCAGTTTTCTTCTG
The DNA here is from genome assembly GCA_013390025.1 of Pitta sordida. Taxonomy (NCBI): domain Eukaryota; kingdom Metazoa; phylum Chordata; class Aves; order Passeriformes; family Pittidae; genus Pitta; species Pitta sordida. The sequence goes on along the minus strand of WEKX01025337.1, from coordinate 15,673 downwards.
TTCTTAAACCTATTTTCCCCTTATTTTTCCTTGTATCTCTCTGACACCACTAGAGCTCTCCAACCTCGACTGCTCAGGAGCAGACATAAGCAGCACAGTCACTTCTTCAGGCTCTAAGAAAGAAGTTCAGCCTCTCTGTGTACACTAATGTAATTTGTTGGGCTGCAAGGGTGATTCTAACTTCCTAGAGGAAAACACTATAGCCTGAAAAGTCAAATCTTCTCATCAGAATAAACACTATGCTGTAATATTTTTAACAGACAATACTGCAAATCAAAACCTTTTACAAGACAGCTCCCATTGAGTGCCTAGACAGGCAAGGGGAAGTGTTGGAGTGCTGGGGGGGAAGGAATTTCCATTAATTCCTTCTGATGGATATACTACAACATTGCTGGTAATTTGGACATGCTGGAAGGGGAATTTGAGATGCAACTTAGCTTTTACAGTTTAACATTCAGGAATGTCTGCCAACTGGTAGAGAAATAAATGTGAATGAAATAGAGTGGAAGCATGAAGGAACATGCAGTAACCTGTCACTTGGTACATGAGAGTAAGAGAAATTTTGATACAGAGCTAATATTGAAAAGAAAGAAAACTTAGGGGAATAATGGATGACTAAATTTTGAACAAATAACAAGGTTTATCTCAGATACCATTTCCCTTCATGCCGGAGTAAAAATACAAGTTTAATCAAGTCCTTGGCATCCTCTGAACAGTACAAAAATTAACTTCTACTATCTATAATTCACTGAGAGACAATTGAACCAAAGAGATTATGTGACCCAGGACAGCAGCAGAGGACATTGACTTGGTGGACAGGGTTATAACTCAGAATTCTTGCTTTCTCAACAGACCTCGTCTTTATCTGAAAAATAAAATAGTGGAAGATTTTTAAAGAGAGATGGAGATAGTGATGGAAATTTCCTAACACGTGACTGCCTTTTTTAGAAGGCCTACTCATGTTCTTTTTGCATAGTTTTCTGTTGACAGATGTGTTTCTGTTCAACCTAGCACTCTTTTAGAGAAGATATCAGTTAGACAAGGAAGACTAAAGAAGCAACAGGAAGCCAGACATTGCTGTTTCTGTTTTGTTAATCATAGTCTGTTAACTGCACAAAATTTTGTCATACTATTCAACTTCCCATGTGAGACTGGATCTTGGAAAAAGCAAGTTCAATGCTATTGACTACAATGGCTTCACAGAGCAAGAAAGTGTTGAGATTTCCCCTCATATCTAGAAAAACGGTTCTTAATGAGAATGCAGTAGGAATCAGGATTCTTTTTACTGAGATCCACTTTAGTACAGTGGTAAGTGTCCCCACCTGGCATGTGGGACATCCAGGTTCCATTCCCGCCAGGGAGACAGTGTTAAGAGTTGGACTCGATGATCCTTGTGGGTCCCTTCCAACTCAGAATATTCTGTGATTCTGTGAGATGGCTCTGTCTAAATCCAGAAAGG
>WEKX01025337.1:1507-13385 GCA_013390025.1 Pitta sordida | reverse complement strand
AATCACAGAATCACAGAATCAGTAAGGTTGGAAAAGACCTTAGAGATCATCAAGTCCAACCTATCACCTATTACCTAACCTAGCCAAACCTGTTACCTAACCTGTTGCCATCCTGCTACCAACACACCATCCTACCTATAACACACTACCCTAATATCTAGGTCACGCCACCAAGTACATCATCCAACCTTTACTTAAACACCTCTAGGGACGGTGACTCCACCACCTCCTTGGGCAGCCCATTCCACTGAGAGATCACCCTCTCTGTGAAAAAGTTCCTCCTAATGTCCAGCCTAAATCTCCCCTGATGCAGTTTAAGACTGTGTCCTCTTGTTCTATCACTGGTAGCTGGAGATGAGAGACCAACCTTCGCCTGGCTACACCTCCCTTTCAGGTAGCTGTAGAGAGCGATAAGGTCTCCCCTCAGCCTCCTCTTCTCCAGACTGAATAACTCCAGCTCTCTCAGTCGCTCCTCATGGGGCTTATGTTCCAGCCCCTTCACCGTCCTTGTCGCCCTTCTCTGAACACGCTCAAGGATCTCAACATTCCTCTTAAACAGAGGGGCCCAGAACTGAACACAGTACTCAAGATGTGGCCTAACCACTGCTGAGTACCTTCAGTTTTCCCCTCCAGCCAGAAGGGCAGGGGGAGGGGAAGGGGGAAGTGAGCACATGGTTTAGAGTGCTTCAGTGGGAACGCTGAACCGGAAAATACCGTTCTAAGCTTGAATAGGTCAAAGAAAAGACTTAGGACCTGCAAGAACCAATTACCTAATTTCTTTCCTGTAATATGCCACTATCTCCGCTGACATGTTTAGAGGAATAATAATGAAACTAGTAAAAACAAAAGCAATTTTGTTTGCAAGGTGCATTAGCCTATTTTTTTTGTTGGTTTTCTGTAAAGAATTTTTTTTCAGTGAAAAAGCCATGGCAATTTGTCCTCTGACACTTCCTATTCTGATCTCTTCTGATTTTTAATCATTACAACAATGCATATTTTACTTGTAAAGATCAGATCTCGTGACTTCTTATACTAATGAGTTTGCTTAAATCTATTCCAAAATTTTAGTAGAAACATGATTCCAAGCTAGGTTGAATGAGGTTGATAGTTTGAATAAATCAGCAAGAAGATGATATATTGTTTTTAACTTTGCATTTAGCAGTGTAAAATTAATCCTAAGATTAGACTAAATATTTTAAAGTCTATTAGAAGAGCAATGATTTGAGAAGTGTCTTTTTATTAGCTCAAAGCTACAACTTTAATGTATTTTGTCACTGGATTCTCTGTATATAAATGATTTCATAATTCAATTTTTTTTTTTTTTTTTTTTGCATTAGTATGCCTGCCTCTTACAGGCCTGAATTCTGTGCAGGTTAATTATATTTTCAAATGAGTAAATAAATTATTGATACTGATGTGATAATGAAAAATCAAATGGCCTTACATTGTGTACAACAGTTAATAGAAATATATGCCATTCAAGGTAGAGAAAGTGCTGAGACCTACAGGAGTGCACAGAGGGACTGAAAACAAAATTTTCAGTCTTAGTTTATCCTTGCAAGGGAAAGAAGCTTATTACTTTCACAGAATCACAGAGTTCGAGAAATTATAGCTCCCTTTTCATTCCCTCTACTGATCCAGCTCCCACTAAAATCAAAGGAAAGGCTCCCGTTGGCTTCAGTGAGAGCAGACTGGAGCTTTGTAATACCTGCGAGTCTCTGAAACTGAATTAATCTTCCTCTCTCATTACTTTAGAACTGGCTGATTTGTAAGTGCTGAGTTCTACTGTAGTCTTCCATGCTGTGCAATCCAAAATATCACCTAAGCAGTTGTACTAGCTCTAAGCTAGTATCCCAGCTCAGAATCTCAAGTGAAATTGGTGTTATGGGCAAAATGCCAGATGGGAACACAATATTAGAGACAAGATTTATGCTGCTACTTAGTGTAATTCAAGGCTCAGCTACCAAAAACTGGAGGCAGAGGACAGAATGAACTGAGGGTACTCTAAGCAGCAAGTTCATTTTTTATGACATTTAAGAGCCTAATTGGAATAAAAATAAGAGCCAGTCTGGGGATAGATTATTGTTGATAGATAAGGGAAATAAATAAGAAAAATTATTTGAATGTACTCATCTGTATATACAGAAACTACTCCTTGCGAATTTCAGTGCAACATTTAAAATGCACATTACGTATTTACTCAGCTCCAGCTGGATTAAATTCATTTGTTCTCAGGCTTGCAAGCCTAAGCTGATGTTTAGTTCTTTTTTGAATCTAGTACTAAAACCGAAAATTTTTCAAAACAATAGGAGTCAAAGTTTGCATAGAAGAAAAATAGAATATGGCAAGTTTTCATTTAAAATCTATTTATACAGAATAAGAAACAATAACATGGACCACTTTGTAGGGAGCGATAATCACAACTCTCTGACCTATTGAAAAAACACAAAGCCTATTTAACACTGAATTTTAATTTATTGAGAAAAGACACATGGTGTGGGAATATGGCATTCACTAGAATTTCTTCATGCATATTTTTCTGCATTACTTTGTCAAGTACTATGAAGTGTTTACTGTAAACAGTCAGGTCCACTACAACCTCCTAAATGTCCCTCAAAACACAGACAGAACAGTAAATTTTACCAAATATTCTGACAGAAATACATCTTGTTCAAAAGTGTGTTAGTATTAACTGAGGTAATATCCAGAGAGACACTGTGAATGCCTTGCAGCCATATCACAGAGTAAATGTCTTCTGCAATCAGTGTATTATAGTTCACATATTCAATGTCAGTCAACTTTTCCTCCACCTCCTCTCCAGATGCAGTGTCTCAGTCTAAGCAGAAGGCAACCTGAGCCTGGAGGCTGCCCAGAACCTCCAGTATAATTCAAATATATTTCTTAATTTATCCATCTGGAGAGTAAGCTCTGGGTTCATTTTTTTCCTTAGGGATAGAACTGTTCCTTCTTTCTCCAAGTAATCTGTTTTTAAGTCCAGATGTGTATTTATGAGTATATTTATGTCAAGTACATTAAGATAACATCTTTTTATAAAACTAGAAATAAAGAAACATAATCGCAACATCACAGAATTAACTAGGTTGAAAAAGACCTTTGAGATCATCAAGTCCAACCTATAACCTAACACCATCTCATCAACTAAACTATGGCACTAAGTGCCACATCCCTCTTTTTTTAAACACTTCCAGGGATGGTGACTCTATTATCTCACTGGGCAGGCCATTCCAATGTCCAATCACTCTTTCTGTGAAGAATTTTTCCTAACATCCAGCCTAAACTCACCCTGGCACAGCTTGAGACTGTGTCCTCTCATTCTGTCACTGGGTGCCTGGTAGAAGAGACCAAAATCCACTTGGCTATAACCGGCTCAGGAAGTCGTAGAGAGTGATGATCCTCTTTATCTCCAGGTTAAGCAACCACAGCTCCCTCAGCTGCTCTTCATGGGGCATATACTCCAGACCTCTCACCAGACTTGTTGCCCTTCTCTGGACACATCTGAGCATCTCAACATCTCTCCTAAATTGAGGGACTCAGAACTGGACACAGTACTCGAGGTGTGGCCTGACCAGTGCTGAATACAGGGGAAGAATCCCCTCTCTAGTCCTGCTGGCCACACTCTTCCTGATGCAGGCCAGGATGCCATTTGCCTTCTTGGCCACCTGGACACACTGCTGGCTCATGTTCAGTCAGCTGTCGGCCTTTCTGCTTGTTTGGTCTCCAGGCACTCTGTCCCCAGACTGTAGTGCTGCATGGGGTTGTTGTGGTCAAAATGCAGAACCCAGCATTTGGACTTGTTAAATCTTATATTGTTGGATTTGTTCTATCTATCAAGCCTGTCCAGATTCCTCCACAGAGCCCTCCTGCACTCCAGCAGATAAACACTCATCCCCAACTTGGTGTCATCTGCAAATTTCCTAGTGGTGGACTCAATTTTCTCATCCAGATCATCAGTAAAGATATTAAACAGGACTGGGCCCAACACTGATCCCTGGGGGACACCACTACTCACTGGCTGCCAGCATGGGTGCAGCACCATTCTGGGCCACTCTCTGGGCCTGGCTACCCGTCCAGTTCTTAACCCAGCACAGGGTGCACCTGTGCAAGCCATGGGCTACTAGCTTTTCCAGGAGTTTGCTACGGGAGATGGCGTCATAGGCTTTGCTGAAGTCCAAGTAGACCACATCCACAGCCTTTCCCTCATCCACCATGGTCATAAAAGGTGATCAGGTTGGTCATGTAGGACCTGACTCTCCTAAATATGTGCTGGCTGTGTCTGATCTCTTGGCCATCCTGTAGGTGCCATATGATCGCACTTAAAATGATCTTCTCCATCATCTTGACTGGTACTGAGGTCAGCCTGACATGCCTGTAATTTCCCAGCTCCTCCTTCCAGTCCTTCTTGTGGATGGGTGTCGCACTGATCAAAGTCCAGCCATCTGGGGTCTCCCCAGTGAGCCAAAACTGGTGATAAATGATGGAGAGTGGCTTCATGAGCTGGTCATCTTTCCCCTTGGCTCATCTTTCAGCATATCAGGACAGTCTGCTCTTGTACCTTCAAGATTTCTTTCTTAAGGTACATCCGTCCTTCCTGGACCTCTTTGTTTTTGAAGGATGTTTCCCAAGGTAGTCTCTTGAATAAGCCAAAGTCCACCCTCTGGAAGTCCAGTGTGGAAGTTGTGTTGATACCCCTCCTTGTTTCACTGTATATTGAAAACTCTATTATTTCATGTTCATTGTACTCCAGACAGCCTCTGACCCTCACATATCCCACCAGCCCTTCTCTATTTGTGACAGCAGGTCCAGTAGGGCCTAATTCTCGGTAGGCTGGCACACCAGCTATGACAAGCAGCTTCCTCCATACACTCTAAGAACCTTCTATACTGCCTCGTTTCTGCTGTGTTGAGTTCCCAACAGATATTTGACAGGTTAAAGTCTCCTGCAAGAGCAAGGGATGGCAATCTTGAAACATCCTCCAGCTTCTAATAGAATAATAAATCTATCTCTTCATTCTGGTTGTGTGGTCTATGACAGACTCTAACCAGGATGCCAACCTTGTTGGTCTTCCCCTTGATTTTTACCCATAGACACTCAACCCAATCATCATTAATCTCAAATGCCATGTCATCAAGAGATGGCACAAAATGTCATGAGAGACTGCAGTGATCAGAGACAGTGTTTGTCAGGTGACTGTGCTGACCAATAACTTGATAGTATGCTACTGTTACATTTTATGCCTCCTCCTCTCTTTTTTCTTATGATTCCGATCTACCTTTACCCCCGCCTATCCTATCCTATCCTATCCTATCCTATCCTATCCTATCCTATCCTATCCTATCCTATCCTATCCTATCCTATCCTATCCTATCCTATCCTATCCTATCCTATCCTATCCTATCCTGTCTTTGGCCATTATGAAGTTTTGCATATTCCCCTCATTCTTTTAAATAACCCATAATACTTTTGCTTTTCCTCATGAGACCCATTATAATTCCCCTCTTCCCAGTTAAACAGTTCTGGCTGAACAACAAAACATCTGATTTTCTTCTAAAGGACTTCCTATATCTAAAATAAAAGCTGGTGTAGGTGTTAATACTTAGTTACAATTTGGGAAAACAATCTGGACAAACTGACCTCTTTTATGAAGACTTTTTATAAGAATAGACAGAAAGAAGCAGGGCCAGGAGAAATTGCCTCAAGTTGTGCCAAGGGAGGTTTAGGTCAGATATTAAGAAAAAATTATCCCCTGAAAGGGTTGTCAGGCACTGGAAAAGGTTGGCCATAGAACTGGTGGAATCATCACCCCAGAAGCTTTCAAAAGGTGTGTGGATGCATTACTTGAAAATATGGCTTAGTGGTAAACACACTGGTGTTAGGTTTACAATTGAACTTTATGATCTTAAATGTCTTTCTGAAATGTAATGATTCTATTATTCTATGAAAGGTTTTTTACTGTAATTTTTCTTCCTACTCCATCATTTCAAAGTCCATTATTTGTGGCAATGAAGCAATTTAATAAATTAGAATTCTTATAAAACCTGATAAAATGGACTCTTTGGGCTTGAAACTTAGATATCTGCCATCTTGGGGATGTCTACTGTTTCAGCATTTTCTTCCACATAATATGAGCAACTTGAAATTGCTCAATGTTCTTCTTGTTCTTCTAGAGAACCTGGGTATCCAGACTTAGTACTTAGGTTGCCAAAATTGATTTTTTCAGCTCTCATTCTTTCATGAAGTCTTCTATGGATGTAGCCTTCCATATTTTATGATAGTGTTTACATTGTTTGTATTAAAATAAAACACACCAAATCTTAAAAAACAGAACTTGTGAGTCATTGCATCTGTTTATTGATTTCTGTATTCATTTGATGAAATTTCTAAGTCTAAAAATTGGAAATAATGTCAGAAAAAAAATTATCCTGATAGAAATTTCAGTTTAAAAAAAAAAAAGAGAAGAGAACACATATTGTAGTCAATCAGGAAATATTATGCTAATTACTGTAAAGACAACAGCTGTTCATACTCTTTAGATTATTAACACCTTCAATATACCAGCAAGGAAGTATTCCATGCAATGCTAATCTTCCATGTACAAACAGCTAAACAACTGCTGCTTCTTCACATGGAAGTAGATAATATATTCTTCTATCTGACAGAACAAGAGGTAAGCAGCAGCAGGCAGAACAGAAGTTTTATTATTTTCAAGATTTTGTTAATGTTGTTGGCCCTGGAAAATGTACTATACATATGCTATCAGTAGAAAACAAATGTGGTTCTTATAAAGCAAAAAATCACATCCAGCCTTTTATTCATAAATGAAATACTATGCCAGCTGTTGGGGTTTTTTTTCATCTTTGACTTTATCTGATTAAAAATGGTGAACCCAATATTAATTCTGAAGTGGTTTTGTGAAAAGGTCAATTTTTGACTTTATGAATCAAATCTGTAGCCAAATTACTATGGTGCTCACTCTTTATTTTCTGGGTTATAGAAGTAGCTTTCAGCATATTGATATTTTAAATGTTCTGTTCACATTATAGAGCAGGGGGAAAAGAGTTTTTCTTACCAAGGAAATCTGTCTGTGGTCTGGGGAAAGATGAAACTAAAAATATGACCAGAATAGTAAAAAAAACCCCACTCTAAATCTCTGTCATGTAGGCATTGAAAATTGAGTTTTAAATTCAAGAAAAAAATACAAATAAGTTGCAGAATTTGCAAGTTTATGGGCTGTCTGATCTATTGCACTTAAGTTTAATTAAAGTTAATTGAGACATTAAAAATTGTAAAAGATATGACAATAAAGAGGAAAATAAACCCCCAAACATCCAACTCTGAAGTAAATGAGACAGTCACATGATGAAACTATCCCTTACTGCTATTATTATACTTGTTCTGTGAATTACTCACATGGCAAGGCAGGTGCTCTCACTTCGGCAGAAGTGTAGGCAGGACCCAGTCTTTTTGCTGATAACCAACCAGATTAACAGGTTGTGACCCTCAGCATCTCCCACTCCCCTTCACTCCTCACGTTAGACAGAACATCCAAAATTGAGATTTCCCAAACATTTGCTATACAGTTGGGTCTCCTATACCATGGTACTGCGGTCTTATTCGGATCCTGCGTAGCCCACCTTCAGTGTTGATTGGAAGCTCATTAATATGCAAATTTGCCCTGCACCCTTGCATGGCCCTCCCAGCCCCCCAGTGCTGTTTTGGCACTGCTTTGCTCTGTATTGGTGTTTGTGTTGACGCTTCCCAGTGCCTGCAGCCACTCTGTGCTGGGAAAAAACCCTTTTCTGCTCGTCCGGGGACAATGGTGCAGGGAGCCACCCGTGCCGCTGTCCTGGCGGCCCCAGCAGCCCCGAGGGGATGGGGGGAGGGGCGGCGGGGCAGCCCGGAGCAGAGGGGCATAGAGCAGAGCCAGCACGGCTTGCCATGGGCAGAGCAGTGTGCCCGTGGTCCATGCAGCATGTTGTGGGGGTTGATTTGAATATTCATGACTGCTTAATTGAATATTCATGTGTGCCAGGTTGCATATGTGCAGTTGCGAAAAGGGCCCTCCTTCATCACTGAAAAATCATGCCGCTAAGATGTGAAGCCACAATATGGGGGGTGCAAAGTGGAAGAGTGCTGACTGTATAAGCAGTTCCTGCCTAATACCATCCTGCCAAATTTCTCTGCATTTGCTGTTCTTCCCCTGACCCTTCACTGTTCAGGTGCCTGAGCTATCCTTCATTATCTTGCCTGTAGTAGGGCACCGCAAGCCAGCATGAATGAGAAGCAGTGTGTCTTGACAAAATTATGACTTTCTGAAGAGTTTGTTTTTCGTTTATTTGCATTTCTCACAAACTTTGCAGCTTCTCTGGTACTTTTGATCAGCCTACAGCTGAGGAACATCCTTAAGAGGGTGAGTCACTCTGAATGAATCAGCTCTGCATCACTCTGAAGCATTGAGGTGCATTTTGCATCACTTCAGCTGATAAATGATCTCAAGGAACTACCAAAACACAAATTACCACCTCTCCTTATCTAGAATCCATGTACAGAGGGACACCATGGCGTGTGCCTATATTTTTCCTTCTTAATTAGTCCTCAAGCTTTGTTATCTAAGAGATGTGAAGTCCAACACCTTATTTCCTGGTGTGGATGATAACCTGGTCTGCAGCTTGTCTGAAACAGGAGGACTCCTTACCTCACTGTTCCCAGGAAACCTGGAAATTAATATAGATTTCTTGTTTCCTGAGACCTTATTTTGTGAGATCTGTGAAAAAAATAAAAGGTTTCACAGCCTCTGTGGTGTAGTACAGGTATCAGAAACAGACAAGGTGGTAGTTGGCAACAGCCTACTGGAGTTTGCAGATCTTAAAGGACACTTTCCACAGAGTGCAAGAACTTTTGATCTCAGTGTGTAAGAAATCGCACAAGGAATGCTGGGCATGACTGAGTGAAGACCTCCTGGTCAAACTAAAGGACAAGAAGGAAATGCACAGGAGGTAGGAGCAGGGGCAGATATCCCATGAAGAGTATAGGGATGCTGCCCTTTTGTGTAGGGATGGAGTTACAAAGATCAAGGTGCATCTGGAACTGAACTTGACAAGTCTGCAAAGATTAACAGTTATGCCACCTAGAAAAGAAAGACCAAAGAAGGTGTACCTCCACAATGAACATGTCTGGCTAACTAGTAACCAATGAGGAAAAGGCTTTGAGGCACTCAGAATTTTTTCCTCAGCCCTCAATGGCAATCTCTCTTCCCATACCTCTCTAGTAGATGGATCACAAGGCATGACTGAGGGAGAAAAGTTCTTCCTACTTCATGATCATGAAAAGAACCTAATTATACAAACGTTTATGGGATATGATGAGATACATCCTAGAGCCCTGAGAGCCCCTTTCCAGAAGTCATGTCAGTCAGGTGAAATGCAACGTGGCTGGAAAAAGGCGACATTATACTCATTCTACAAAAAAAGTAGAAAAAAGGATCCCAGAAACCATGGCCTGTCAGCCTCAGTTTTGTGCCTAGGAAGATCATGGAACAGACCCTTCTAGAAGTTATGCTAGAGCACATGGAGGACATGGAGGTAATTCAGGATGATCTTCACCAAGGGCAAGTCTTGTCTGATCAACCTAGTGGCCTTCTATGATGGAGTGACTACATCAGTTGACAAAGGAAGGGTTACATATGTCATCTGTCTGGACTCCTGTAAAGTTTTTGGCACAATCCCCCACAACAACCTTCTCTCTATATTGGAGACAGATGGATTTGATGGATATATTGTTTGGTGGTTGAGAAATTGGTTGGATGATCATCCAGACCAGCTTCATCAAAACCAGCATGGGCAGCAGGGTGAGGAAGGGGATTCTGCCCCTCTGCCTCTCTACTCTGCTGTGGTGAGGCCCCACCTGGAGCACTGCACCCAGCTCTGGGGTCCCCAGCACAAGGAAGGACATGGATCTGTTGGAATGAGTCCAGAGGAGGGCCACAAAGATGATTAGAGCAGTGGACCATCTCTCCTTTGAGGAAAGGCTGAGAATTTGTATTGTTCAGCCTGGAAACACAAGGCTTCTGGGTGATCTCATTGCATCTTTTGAGTGCCTGAAGGGGACATATGAGAAAGGTGGGTACAAACTCTTTAGTAGGACCTATTGCGATAGGACAAGGGGTTTAAAAAAATAAAGGGTAAATTTAAAATAGGTATAAGGAAGATATTTTTTACTATGAGGGTGCTGAAACACTGGATCAAATTTATACTGATGATAGAGAGTCAAACCCTGGAATTATTCAAGGCATTTCTGGATGGGGCTCTGAGAAACCAGATCTAGTGGAAGATGTCCCTTTTTATTGCAGTGGGGTTGGACTAGGTAACTTTTAGAGGTCCCTACCAACCTAAACAGTGCTATGATTCTGTGAGCCCAAACCACAATTTAGCAGAATTGATAATTAAAAAGAAAGGTTTTTTAATATTCTCTTTCATTTTATTTGTTGTGCATTGCTCTTTTTTTCTGTATTTTTCTTCACTGCACAAAGATATGGCCGAGTTTTCTGAAGGACACTGGCATAAACTAACTTGAAAAGGTCTGTCCTAAAACTAATATGATCTTCTGTCCATTGTTTCATGGGCTATGGAGAAACTAGCCCTCTGCTTGAAGGAGGTGGTTACTTCTACAACAAAATAGATACTTCCCTTACTTCGCCAATTCACATAAGGTGCTAGGTTAACCGGAGCAAGGGATTCCTGATGTACAGCAGAGCAAAGATATAGTCCTCTGTGGGAGTCTTATTTCTCATTTTGTAGCTTTTTCACTCCTGCTTTAAACCTGCAGAACAATCTGCTATCTCCCTGCAGGAGTCGGGGGGGCACTGTGTGGTACAGCTGGTAAGTTTTTGTGCTCACCTTCCTGTTTCATGGTTCTGATCTACCTCATGTTCCTATTACGTTGTGTTTATGTACCGTTTCTCTGAGTACTTTTGGTATATGAAAGAACTTTTAGGCTGGATGTTAGGAAGAACTTTTTCAGAGAGAGTGATCTCTCAGTGGAATGATCTGCCTAGGGAGGTGGTGGAGTCACCATCCCTGGAGGTGCTTAAGAGAAGACTGGATGAGACACTCAGTGACATGGTGATTTAAGAAAAATGAGCTGGAGGTCTCAAGGTAATTGCTTGGAAGCAGAAAAAAGTTTGGTTTTGGCCCAAGAGCCAAGGAAAGAGGGACAGCAGTGTCCTCTGCCCTGCCAAGTGCCAAAAGAGAGCCGCCCAGATTTGCCACCCATTTTTAACCCCTTGTCTCATGCATATGCAAATCCTTTCATATGCAAATGAAAGTATGAATATTCATCCTTTCAACATTATCTCATATTCTTTGCCAGAAGTCCTTCGACCAATTAGCTCCAATGTTGCTCATTCTTTTCCCCTTGTTGTGGCTAACAATCACTTTTGTTTACCTTCAAGTACTGCGGGACAGCGTTTTTCACCCTTAATATTCAATCTTAACTCTCAGGCTTCTTGAATGATTTTGAAATCTACTACTCCTACTAAAATTCACTAAAAATTCACTAAATTTTCACTAATTCACTAAAATCCTTATGCCTCTAAGCCTCTACTTAACTCACTAAAATTTATAATTTTCTGAATCCTCAAACCAATTCCCTGCTCTTCTTGTAAATTACGCAAATTCTTCTTCCTATCATTTTCACTTTACCATCTTAACTGCCCAAAATAAAGTTGCTAAAACTGTAACTACAAAAGAAAATCATTTTAAGCAAACTAAATCTGGTAGAAAAGATATGAGCTTGTCCCGAAACTCCTCAAAGCTCCAAGATGCGCTACCTTAATGCAGAACTTTAGCCTTTATTTTGATTG
>WEKX01025334.1:108436-126247 GCA_013390025.1 Pitta sordida | reverse complement strand
ATGTCATCGATAAAGATGTTGAACAGTACTGGGCCCAACACTGACCCCTGTGGGACTCCGCTGGTGACTGGCTGCCAGTCCGATGTTGCACCATTCACCACCACCCTCTGAGCTCGCCCTTCCAACCAGTTTGTGACCCAGCATAAAATGTTCCTTTCCAGCCCGTGCTTTACAAGTTTCTCCTGAAGCTTATTGTGGGAAACCGTGTCAAAGGCTTTGCTAAGGTCCAAGTACACAACATCCACAGCCTTTTTGTCATCAACCAGTCGAGTCACTGGATCATAAAAGGAGATCAGGTTAGTCAGGCAGGACCTGCCTTTCCGAAATCCATGCTGACTAGATCCAATGTCATGGTTGTTCTGCAGTTGCTGCGTAATGGCACACAAGACCATCTGTTCCATGACTTTGCATGGGACTGAGGTCAGGCTGACTGGTCTATAGTTGTTAGGATAAAAAGTTCACTAGCAACCTGAAGTGACAGTCACTGTAATTGAACAGATATAGGTTAAAATCAGAGATTGCTAATCAGAGCTATAGTGTTGATCAATATTAAACAATTTTAACCCCACTTATCAAATCATCTGGACCAACAATTAGTAAAGCATTAAAATAATACATTCAGGAAGAAACAAAGGGATCATAAAAAGAGCGGGGAAGCAAAGAAGAAAAGACAGAAAGCATGAATTTCAGAACGAGAAATATTTCTCAAGTGCTGGAAACACAAGTTCACCAATGCCTAAATATAGATAATAAACAAAAGCTTAATTAGATAAAAGAGCTCTGTTAAGTTTAGATGACTGATGCAATAAAATAGTGGAAATGGGAATTATATGAAGTGAAAAATATATTCAGAACTAATAAATGTTTCTGCCTGAACAGAAATTATCCAAGCAGTGTGTAAATTTACAGATATCTAGACATGATTAGAAGCAAGGTAGCTCTTGGAGCACTGTGATATTTTCTGTGAGATTTTCAATGTCATTGACCACCTCTGGTTCACTGCTTCTATTGGGCAAACACTACATTTCCAACATATTTCCTTGTGCAAAGAGAACTCTGGCGGCCCGAGATCTGTCCCAGAAAAATTTATTGTCATTTTGCATTGTTGAAGTATCTCAAAGCAACTGCAAACATAAAGAGAGAGAACTGTCTTAGTTTCCACTACACAAAGAAAAAGCATACATATATTAGGCAAAGACAAGACAAACAAGTAATAGCATCTGAATGCACATGGAAAGAAACTTAATTTAGAACCATGAAAACTATTCAAGTGGTGTTTGTGCAGATCAAGACAGTTTCCATCAAACTGATGTATGTCCACTCAACACAATGCCCTGATGGATACTGTCCTTTGAAACAATATGCTGTGCATACAAATAATCCCGAAAGAGCAGCAGATCTGGATTCCTACAGACTTGAGTGCTTACAAACTGGAGAGTGAGGTGTAGTATTATGAGGTTTAAAAAGTCCAAGTGCTGGGTTCTTCACTTTGAACATAAAAACATAACATAAGCAGAGAGGGATTTGGGAGTTTTGGTTGACAGGAAACTTAAAATGAGCCAACAGTGTGCCCAGGTGGTTAAGAGGGCCAATGGCATCCTGGCCAAGGATCAAGAACAGTGTGGCCAGTAGGACTAGGGAAGTTATTCTTCCCCTATACTCGGCACTGGTAAGGCCTCACCTTGAGTACCCTGCCTGGTTCTGGTCTCCCCAGTTTAAGAAAGATGCTGAGTTGCTTGAACGTGTCCAGAGAAGGGTGATGAGGATGGTGAAGGGTCTGGAGAACAAACCCTATGGGAAGCGACTGCAGGAGCTGAGGTTGTTCACTCTGGAGAAGAGGGGGTCCAGGGGAGACCTCATTGCTGTTTACAAGTACCTGAAAGAAGATTGTAGTCGGATAGGTATAGGTCTCTTCTCTCAGGCTACCAATGATAGAATAAGAGGACACAGTCTTAAGCTGCACCAGGGGAGGTTTAGACTAGATATTAGGAAGAAGTTTTTCACAGAAAGTGTGATTTCTCAGTGGAATGGACTGCCAAAGAAGGTGGTGGAACCGCGGTCCCTGGAAGTGTTTAAGAAAAGATTGGATGATGTACTTAGAGACATGATCTAGATAATGGGATAGTGTGTTAAGTGTGTTGGCAATAGGTTAAGTTTTGTAATAGGTTGGAGTTGATAATCTCTGTGGTCTTTTCCAACCTTATAAATTCTGTGATTCTGTAAAAGTACAGCCTTTAAACCTAATTACATCCATGAATAATCCCTGTCTGACTTAGCTAAAAACAGAAGCCATCAGCAGCTTTGAGGAAAATATTTCCAAAATCTTCAGCAGCATTACTACACGATTGAAATAACACCATCATAAAAAGACTCATTTTACTCTGGACCAGTTCAGCTATTTGTGGGCAAACACTAATTCAACTAATCTTTTGTCATCATGTGTATTGGAAAGTGACTGGTTATGAAGAGAGGAACAAATAGTGTCCTACAAGCTGTACTTTGCAGATTTCATCTTGTTGCCATTTCAAACTCTTGACTACAGACACACATTACCCTTGTTTATCTCTCTGAAATGCAGACAGGCTCCAAGCAACTCAATGCCTCTTCCACTTTCAGCTCTGTTTTTTTCTCATTTTGTAGAATAAGCTCTTCATGAAATAACAGAGCTTCTAGTGCATGCATCAGTTATTCTCTGGCTGCATCAGTAGAATCATCCCTGACCTACTTTCCTGTGTTTTTTCTATCTGCACTTTTGATTATATTTTTGTTTACAGGGATACTACTTGATGCCTTTCATTTCTTGTTTGAAAATGTCTCACATATGGGAACTATTCTCTGCTACTGACCTTTCCAAATTCCATTACCTTGAGACTTCCCTACCTGTTATTACAAATAGTTATGCTGTTTAGGTTAGTGATTAATAGCCAACCCAGAATGGGATAGCCCTGTAACAGACTATCAAACAGAAAAGGAAAATATACAACTGTCAAGTCTGAAGATTTAGATATGAGGCTACAACTGAAATCATTAGGTTTAATACCCTGTTATAAAAAGAAGGGAAGAGACTATAGATTAACCATATTAAATCCTGTGGGCAAATTAGTCGTTCGGATACACTTCTAATGGTGCAGAATATTTTAACGGGGGCAGTGTTGAGCCCAATACTGTTTAATATCTTTATTGATGATGTGGATGAGGAGATTAAGTCCACCATTAGTAAGTTTAGGAGCAAGTGTCAATTTGTTAGAGAGCAGGAGGGCTCTGCAGAGGGACCTTAACAGGCTGGATAGATGGGCAGAATCCAATAGCATGAGATTTAACAAGTCTAAGTGCCGGGTTCTGAACTTTGGCTAAAGCAATTCCATGCTACAAGTATAGGCTGGGGACAGAGTAGCTGGAGAGTGACCAGAGAGAAAGAGATCTGGGAGTACTGGTTGACAGCTGGTTGAACATGAGCCAGTAGTGTGCCCATGTATCCAAGAAGGCAAATGGCATCCTGGCCTGTATCAGGAACAGTGTGGCTACGAGGACCAGGGGAGTGATTACTGTACACAGCACTGGTGAGGCCACGCCACGAGTGCTGTGTTCAGTTTATGAAACAAGTTGAGATTCTTGAATGTGTCCAAAGCAGGGCAGCGAAGCTGGTAAAAGGGCTGGAGCACAAGCCCTATGAAGAGCAGTTGAGGGAACTGGCGTTGTTTAGCCTGAAGAAGAGGAGGCTCAGAAGCAATCTTATCATTCTCTACAACTGTCTGAAGGGAGGTTGTAGCCAGGTGGGGGTTGGTCTTTTCTCCCAGGCAATCAGTGACAGAACTAGAGGACACAGTCTCAAGGTGTACCAGGGGAAGTTTAGACTGGACATTAGGAAAAAATTCTTCACAGAAAGCGTGACTGGGCATTGGACTGCGCTGCCCTGGGAGGTGGTGGAGTCACCGTCCCCGGAAGTGTTTAAAAAGAGACTGGATGTGACACTTAATGCCATGGCTTGGTTAACGAGATGGTGTTAGGTTGGACTTGATGATCTCAGAGGTCTTTTGCAACCTTCCAACCTAGTTAGTTCTGTGATTCTATGAAAGAACCTATAAAGAGAGATTAGGTGAAAGAACAGGAACTAGTGGTACAGCTGAGTGCTACCTTTCATAAACTGATGATAGATAACACTTCCAGAATGCATACCTTCTTTTTTTTTCTTTTTTTGCAAATCACTGAAATATAAAATCACAAAGTTCCTTTTTCTGAGTTCAGAAACCTCAATATATGCTCCGAAAGGAGCCAAAGAACCATTTGACAAAGTCAGTAGAGAGAGATAGTCACTACAGACAGAATTTAGTTAAATCAATTTTCCCTGTCCAGTATAAATCAGACATTTATGCTTCCTTTAGAAATGACAGAGACATTCTACACCTTTCCAGAAAATGATTAATCCTATCTATTTTATGATGGGAAGCAAATAGCTAGAGAGACAATTTCCTACAGAGAAAAATAGCGTGACTTAAAGAATCTTGTTCCTAATTTACATATTCAGAAAATAAGGCAAATAAAGAGATGCATAGATTATACTGGCTGAAACAAGAAAAAAAAAAAACCAAAAAAGGCCTCAGTGTAACAAAACACATAGGAAAAATAAATATCTTAAAGAGCATTCATGGGATATGGCATAGCCAATAGCAGCATCCCAATTTTCATTTACATATTTATTTAAGACATAATGAAAAATTCTTAGCCGCTATAAACTCTCATTATTCTATTTAAGTCAATAAGACTTCATTAATTTACACTAGTAGGATGTTTGCTTAAAAAAATTACAATCAAAGGAAAAATTAGAGCTGGGAGACAGAAACTAAAGGGCTCTGTAAGTTTAAAAAATAGAGAATCTGAAGAAACAATTATTTTATTCTTTGAAAAATAAACTAATGGGCCTCATTTAGAAAATACTGAAGGAGCAGGAACAAATGTTTCAACATCATTTGAACAACTTGCACATGAAAGAACCCAGAGTATAGACTGAAATTTAAGGAAGCTTTAGGACTCAAAACCAGAAAAGTGGACTTTCCTTCAGAGGACCATTTAAAATGCAAGTATATACTTGATCAAATCTATACAGGCTTTTCTCCAGCTGGTTCCCATAGCCCCAAACCTACTTTTCCCTTTTAACCTGGCACAACTGTGTTACTGTATTTTCATAGGACACTCTGGAATTTTATGTTGTTGCTGTTTCAATATATGGAATATTCACCTAAGAACAACAGTACATGTCAGTATCATACACTTTACAACAGGAGGAAGAAAAGTTCTACATTGCTAAATAATTATTACAACCAAATTACTATGCAAACTTTTTGAATCTCAACCTGACTTCATAAAAATATGTATGGAATGTGCTATTTTACTCAAGGAACATAAGAGAGTATGAATTTGTGCATCAGGCACAACTATTTGCATTCTTGCAGTGCTCAAAACTGAATTTACAAGAATAAAACGTTGACACCTGTATCTACAAGTAGCTATAATTTTGTGTAGACAAACAAAGCTCCTCATGAAGATTCTGTTTGAAAGGCGTATAGAAAGTTAAAATATTAAGAATGCTTTGCTCCCCTGGGGACCTAGTCAGTTCACTTCCATATTAGCTGTAAACTAAAGCAGTCAGCATGACAAATACTTTTCAGACATACCCATAAAATTTTTATGCAGCTATGCATATCTGGAAAAAAAGAAGTGTTTTTGTCATCAGCATATTACACGAGATCTTTCAAGGGATCACTGAAATATTGAGGTGTGTTGGTGGTATGTATGGATACTTGTCTGAAATAGAGCTGTGGGCATGATTATACAAGTAGTTTTCTGGTCTAACTCTGAAAAATTCAATAGACTTTGTATTTGAAATAAATTTTACGTTTGTTATTCTTATTATTCAGAAACATTTCTGATGCTACTACAAGGATGGTGAAAAGACTGGAGGACAAGCCCTATGGGGAGCGAGTACAGGAATTGGGGCTGTTCAGCCTGGAGAAGAGGAGGCTCAGAGGTGATCTGATTGCTGTTTACAACTACATGAGGGGAGGTTGCAGCCAGGTGGGTGTGGACCTCTTCTCTCAGGATGACGACACCAGAGAGGACATGGCCTTAAGCTACGCCAGGGGAGGTTTAGACTGAATGTTAGTCAGAGGTTTTTCACAGAGAGAGTGATCGCTCATTGGAATGGTCTGCCCAGGGAGGTGATGGAGTCGCCATCCCTGGAGGTTTTTAAGAGAAGACTCGATGAGGAGCTCAGTGACATGGTCTAGATGGTGGGGATTTAGACTGGATGGTCCTGTGGGTAGTGTCATGGTTTAGACAATGGGTTGGTGTTGGGTTACAGGCTGGAGTTGATGATCTCCAAGGTCTCTTCCAACCTTGATAATACTGTGATACTGTGATGCTGTGAAATTAGTTGAACATAGGCTATACTGTATTTTTCATCCTTTAAATTTAAGTAATTGTGGACATTCTTTTTTTAGAACCGGCAGAAGATAAGGATTTATACATATCTTTATACTTTTTAATATATCTCTCACTCTTTGTCATGCTCATTGCATATGTAATATGTAATAGTTTATATATAAAACTTTTCTAGAAGCTGCATATACAAGCCTGTCTCCCACAAAGAAAAAACCCCAATCTACAGCACTGCTCACACTAAGTTCCTCATGCACTATGACGAGAATTTCACCTAGAGAAAGAGAGGAGTGATGGCCCCCACAAATCACAAATATCAGGAGCAAGCAGCAAAGAGAAACAGCATTCTCAGACCTTCCCCTTTTTAGATTCCTGAAAACACTTTTTTTCTTTAAAGTTTTCTTTAAACTTTCCAAAATTAAAGATACAAACACACATCATTCAAAATGGTGTTAAACTGCTGTGCCTTCACAGTCTTTCCTTGGGTATCCTCCTCCCTTCTATCAGTTCTATCTTACTTAGTCTTCATGTCTTTTCAGTTTCTGAAACAAGACAAGACAATATGACATTTGTCTGCTTACAGGATACAATCTTTTTCATTGTCCTTCTACCCAATAGTGATGTTGTTACCCAAAACACACTTTCAAGATGAAAAGCCTATAGAAAGCCAGAACACACTACAGAATTTCTCTTTTGTTGCTGACTACCACGTATAAGGCGTAGCAAGCACCTGATTGCATTGAGAAATGCTACAGAGAGAGTTTCCTTGTGATGGCATCTTTCACAATAACAGAAAAGCCCTCATTATTTGGAGAAGGACTTGCCATTAGATTGAAATAAAGAGATTTCATCTTCCTGGTATCTATAAGATTCCTTGAGAACATATGAAAATATCTAAGCTCATGAGAAAGCTATCTGAAGGCTTACCATTTATGCTTTTATCAGAACAGCTAACAGGAGAAATACAGTTGTGTCTCCTATATCACGGACCCATAGTCTTAATCAGGTTCCGCAAAGCCCTACTTCCACGTTGAATGGCAGCTCATTAATATGTAAACCTGCCCCGCATCCTCACGTGGCCCTCCAGAGCTGTTTCAGCACTGTGTTGCTGCATATCAGTGTTTGCGTTGGCCCTTCCTGGCACCCACAGCCACCCCATGCTGGGGAAAACCCCTTTTCGGCTCAACCAGGGACACGAGTGTGGGGAGCTGCCCGTGCTGCTGTCCTGGTGTCTCTCGGGGTGGGTAGACCTGGTCTCTCCATACTCGGGGTAAAGAATATATCGTGGAGAGTCATTCAAGAAAGTCTTGGTCACCTGAGAGTGTGTAAATCTTTCATAACTGCACGACACAGTTCCAGGGGAGTGGCCCCACTGCAGCCACTGCCGCTGGAGAGGGGGAAGAGGTCACCACTGCCGCTGCTGTTGGGGGGGAAGCGGCCGCCGCTGCTGGGGGCGGAAGTCCCACCACTGCTGGGGAAAGCGCCCAATGCCACCAACGTGGGGGAAGTGGCCACTGCCGCCACCACTGTGATGGCTGTGCAGGTTGATTTGCATATTCGTGCCTGCCTAATTGAATATTTATGTGTGTCAGTTCATGCATGGACAGTTAAGAAAAAGGGGCCTCCTTCATCACTAAAAAGTCATGCTGCTAAGATGTGAAGCCGCAATATAGGGGGCGTGAAGTGCAAGAGGGTCGACTGTAGCACCGGTTGGAGGCCAGTCACTAGAGGGGTGCCTCAGGGTTTGGTGTTGGGACCAGTCATGTTCAATATCTTTATTGATTTATTGATGATCTGGATGAAGGGATGGAGTCCATTATTAGCAAGTTTGCAGATGACACCAAGCTGGGAATAAATGTCGATCTGGTGGAAGGTAGGAGGGCACTGCAGAGGGACCTTGAGAGGTTGGATAGGTGGGCTGAATGGCATGGGGTTCAACAAGTCTAAGTGCCGGGTCCTACAATTCAGTTACAATTACCCCATGCAAAACTATAGGCTGGGGATGGAGTAGCTGCAGGATGATCAGGTGGAAAGGGATCTGTGAGTGCTGGTTGATAGAAAACTTAACACGAGCCAGCAGTGAGCCCAGGCAGCCAGAAAAGCCAAAAGCATCCTGTCCTGCATGAGGAATAGTGTTGCCAATACAACTAGGGAAGTTATTCTCCTGTACTCAGCATTGGTTAGGCCACATCTTGAGTTCTGTGTTCAGTTCTGGGCCCCTCAGTTTAAAAGGGATGTTGAAATACTTGAACGTGTCCAGAGAAGGGTGATGAGGATGGTGAAGGGGCTGGAACATAAGCTATCTGAAAGAGAGTTGTAGCCAGATGGAGGTCAGTCTCTTCTCTCCGGCTACAAGTGATAGAACAAGAGGACATGGTCTTAAGCTGTGTCAGGGGAGATTTAGACTTGACTTTAGGAGGAACTTCTTCACAGAGAGGGTGATCTCTTAGTGGAACGGGCTGCCCAAGGAGGTGGTGGAGTCACCGTCCCTAGAGGTGTTTAAGAAAAGGTTGAATGCTGTATTTAGCAGCATGACCTAGATAATAGGATAGTGTGTTATTGGTAGGATGGTGTGTT
Source organism: Pitta sordida (assembly GCA_013390025.1). Lineage (NCBI taxonomy): Eukaryota > Metazoa > Chordata > Aves > Passeriformes > Pittidae > Pitta > Pitta sordida. The sequence goes on along the minus strand of WEKX01025334.1, from coordinate 117,235 downwards.
GGCAGCAGGATGACAACAGATCAGGTAACAGGTTATAGGTAGGACTCGATGATCTCTATGGTCTTTTCCAACCTTACTAATTTTGTGATTCTGTGATATCCCTCTATATTCTATGTTACAACTTCGAGGCCTCACCTGATATCACTGGACTCTCAGAATGGTTCCTTCTCGTCTTTTCCACGATGGATTTCAGGTGCCATTTTCAGAACCAGATGCTCAGGCAAAAGAATTGCTTATTTCCATTAATATATTCATTCTTCCAAGTCAGATGTAGCAAAGAAGTAGAAATACTTCTGTTGGTGCAAAAGTACAGAAGGTATGCACAAAATGATCTTATAAGTAAAATGTTTTCTCTGTACAATCTCTTTCCTGGTCTTCCCAAAATTTCTAAATACATGGACAATATAGGGAAAAGGGCTTAAAAATATTATATTTTAAAATAATAATTTCATTAACATCAGAAAATAGCAAAAAAAATCCTTCCTCACATTGAACTTCAACAGGAAGAAATTATACAACCTGTCAGAGCAACTGTAGGAACTGAGGAACATACGGGCCGTCCTCAATGCCAGAGGCACAGTTGTTGCTCCCAGTAGAGTTTTAATGAAAACACTTCCCGAGATTTTTCACACCTTAATATTAAGAGTTTCTTTCACTTCATTTAATAGAACAATTGAGGAAACTACAACTATGTGTGTCTCTTAGTTTCTTAAGTACAGTGTAAAGAGAAAATAAAGTGCAATGTTTGAAAATTAGCCCAGAGGGAAGATGATTAGCTAAGCAAAAAAAAATTACCATAACTAAAGCTAAGCTGAACTCATTCATTTTAAACCAAGAGACTTTCTTTTTCACATTGTGGGTATGCAGCCTGGATGAAGTAGTGTACTTTATAAGAAATATTATGCTTTCCAGTAGTGCTACAGAATTTGTTAAAATTTAGATTTTTTTTTAGGTTTACTTTTGAGTTCAGATATGAAGAACTAATAAAGAACAGAGGTAGTTATTAGTATGCTACAAATGCAAACATTTTTGTGAATAGGTATCCTATGTGCACTAGGGGAGAGTGATTTGCAAGTATCTCGTGTTTTTCCAATAAGGGATAACATAAAAATTCTGTTAAGAAGATATTACTGCTGAAAGGACTAGTCATCAAGTATAGTTGCACTCTTGCAAATTCTGATAATTCTTGGGGTTTATGCCATGAGGATTATGGGATTCTTCTGGGACTTGATTTGTGGGATTTTTTGTCCAAGTAATTCAGAGATGTGCACCAGCAAATAGAGAAGCAGGATGTATGATGTTGGATTCCTCTTCTATTAAAGCAGTATTCATTTGTTTCTACTTGACAATAAAATTTACACTGTACATACATAGCATAATTTACATTATAGCTTCAACTTAAATTAACAAGAGGAGAAAGACTGTTTGCTGCAATTAGTACACTTCTGCAAAAGTATATTGTATATGACCTACAACATGCTCTTGCTTTCTTGGAATTTCATCAATTTCCTTTTGAATTTGGAAGCTCAGACAATCAAGGCACTGGAGGAATCATAAAGAAAAAAGCAATGAAGTCAAATTAGACAAAACACAGCTTGAATTGGTTTGCAAAAAAAATCACTGTCAGGAGTTGAGTAAAGAGATGCAGCACCATAAAATGAAGGTTCAGGGCTGACCTCATAAATTCTCTTCACACTTTTCTGCAGATTCCCTGTGGGATTTGTCATAATCAGCCTAATGCTTCCAGTTAATGCATGTACCATCAGTATCCTGAAAACAACAGCACTTCTGTACCTCACCAAAATAGTAGAGCGGAATGCTAGGTCATAATGTGCTAAAGCCTGTATACTCTTTTACATCAGATCTCTCGTTTCCCTTATTCCTACATCTGAATAGACCTGTCCTGCCTGTAATTACTCTGGAAACATCAAGCAACACACAGAGGCTCCAGTTTATATCAGCTTTGCACTTCTACAATGCACCAAACACGGACCATTTTATCGGTTCAAGAGAGATTTTCAACTCACATAAAGTCTTCTCGGGTAAAACTTTTCCAGAGCAGGCTGTAAGACAACTTTCCTCTTGTGCAGGCTCTCTTTCCTTTCAGCTGTCTTTGACAGTCTTCTATAATTAATATCTTATCCCTTCCCAGCTGTCACAGGTTCTTGTATTATCACAGCGACATAGCTAGTACCTCAAAAAAATATCTCTCTGAATAAGTTTGTTTGTAAAATTGAACTGTAACTTAGAGCTCAGTGGTAGATTTATCCTGAGTTGTTTTCTGTGTTTCCACTCAATTCTGAAGCAAGGCACTGTGCTGAATTTAGCGGGCTGAAGTGGCACCTTGAAAGCTCTGAAAGCGAAGGAAATAATTTGTAACTCCCTTTTTGCAACAAAGATTGCCCAAGATGAATGAAAATATGGACAGACACATTTACAAAAGTGAGACACCAATATAAGAACCGAACTATCCCAAAGTCCCTATATTAGCAATGGACAGACAAGGAGAGGCTGAATCATTCCTGGGATGGGCTTATTTCTTCATCTGATTGCAAGCCACTCTAAGGTGACCGTGCCTCTAACTCAAGTTTTGCACTGAAATGTGTCAAATTAGATTAGATGAAACTGAGCCAGAGTAAGGAAAGATGTCAAGTTTTCTATTATCACCAGATTAGCATGTAACCAAGAGGCAGGGAGAAATCCATATCAAATGTCTCTGATGTGCAGGGTCTTGTGAAGCATAGGCTCTACTCCTGATAATGAGCATTCTTTTGGTCAAGTGATTTAAAGCTGTACCAGTTGCAGAATATGTAAGCATGAGCAGGATGCAGTTACTTTTTTCCGTGTGCTAAAGATTACACAAAAGTCTTTGATTATATAGCAAGGAAAGCACCGCTTCTTAGGAATGTGTTAGGACACAGATTAAATCTAATTTGAAATATGTTAATCAAATATAAAAAACAGGGTAAATAAGAAAATACACAAAAAAAGAAAGGATTACTTTGTCACAAGGAGATGAAGCTCATTGGCCTGATCCCTAGGTGGGCGTTCGCTTGGGAGTTGGACTAGATGATCCTGTGGGTCCCTTCCAACTCAGAATAACCTGTGAACCTCTGAAGCAGGTATTTCCCTTAGGCTTACATTCAGCTATGCAGTTTCAAATTCATTATTTAAGGACTGTAAATTTCAGTAAAACAAAAAAGATAGAAAAACTAAAAATATAATACTTTCAGTACTACTGCTGAAGGAATCTTGAGGTTTGACCCTCAAGTCTTCTTTTACCTACTGAGTTCAAAACCTCTAGGCTGAGTTTCAGTACACAGCTATAATTTTAACTATTGTGCATTAAAGGCAGGTACAGCTAAGATAAAAGAAATAACTTTAATGTTTTTATGGCTAGTTCCTAACGCATTCCACTTCATATGAATTTCAATTCATAGAGTAGCTGGTTGAAGCAACTCCCTTGGCAAGACCTTCCTCTTTATTATTGTTTGGTCTATGAATACCATCTAAAAAACCAACCAAATAAAAAATCCTGTCCTCAGACTTAAACTATCATTAACTCAGAAAGTGTTTTTATTAACAAACAAACTCATTTCCATTTCATGGCTCTGAGTTGTTTCCACTGAAATAGCTGCTAAAACTCTTGCTGACTTGAAACATGCCATATCTTGCCCTTTATAGGAACATAAATGCCATCCAGCTTCACTGACTCTGTGGAAGGACAACCTGAGTTTCAAAAGAACAGATACAGGGGCTTGGGGGCTTGATGAAGGAATTTAAATAACAAAGCTTAGTATTGGTAAACATGTTTGTAGGAGAAAAAACTTAGGTTTTGGTAAACATGTTTTTAGCTTGTTAGTTTACTGTGTTATTTTTTGTAAACATGTTCGTAATGTGTTAGTTTGCTGTATCAGGGTATGTCAACATGAAATGTGTATATAAGACTGGGAACTTTCCTCAGCCTGGTGCGCACGTTTGGTGAACTGGTTCCCTGTGCGCCCCAGCTGGAATAAAACATACCTGTTTTACAATCTCTGCATTGTGAAGCTCTGATTCCATAAGTCAGAACCAGTTTCTCCTTTTTTCATTAGAGGGATATATTTTTGTGTCCATGAATGAGAAGGTGACTCAGAACAACCAGCACAGATCTACTTGACTCAGAACAATCAGCACAGATCTACTAAGTGTAAATGACACCTGACCAGCCTGGTTGCCTTCTATCATAAAATACATGGAGTTGTGAAGTAATTAAGAACAATGGATTTTATTTACCCCGACCTTGGCAAGACTAAATATATGCAGTATACTCCCACAGTATCTTTTATTCAAGTTAGTATCTTGTAGTCTATATGGATTAACTAGTAAATTCATAAGAAAATGTTTAAAAGATCAGGCTTGGAGTGCCATAATTAATGGATCTTATGCTGCCTGAATGCCAGAAACAAAAGGAGTATCACAAGAATTTATCCAGAGGCCAGTCCTTAATGTCCTGGAGGAGGCAACAAAGTGTACTCTCAACTGGTTCTGAGATGACACCAAACTGGAGGGACCAAATTAAATGTTTGAGATCAGAACTGTCATTAAGAGGGACACAGAGAGGCTGGAAGAGTTTGCCAACAGAAACACCACGCAATTCAACATTGTGGGACAAGTGCTCAGCCCTGTATGAGGGAGAGAAGAAGAGCCCCTGAAATGACAGAGCCTGACAATGAGCTTGCTAGGGAGCAGCTCTGTGGAAAAGACGCTGGGTGTCATGGCAAATATAGGCCAGCAGCGTGCCCTGGCAGTCAAGATGGCCAAGAGCATCTTAGGCTTTATGAATAGCAGTGTAGCTGGGGAATCATAGAAAGGGATCATAACTCTTACTAGTCCACATCTAGATATTGCATCCAATTTTGGTGCCCTCAGTCAGTTCAAGAGAGGCAATGGTAAACTGGGTGCTGTTCAGGGAAGAGCCACTGAAATGGCTGAGGAAGCTGGATCACTTTACCTTTCAGAGGAGGATGATGGACCAGGACTTGTCCATCATGGGGAAAAGATGACTTCAGTGGGTATTTGATATCAGGGAGGGTATACACCCTCCCTTCAGGAGGGTATTTGATAGCAATCCCCCGGTATCGACAGGGGAAACAAAACCAGGTCCTTGATGGCAGTGCTTCCTCCAAGGAAGAGACTCATCAGGCACAAATTTAAATAAGAGAGGTTCAGGTTGCATGTAAGGAAAAGGTTTTTCATGATGAGGACACTCGAGTGTTAAAGCAAGGTGTTCACAGAGGTTATTCATACTCCATACCTGGAGATTTTCAAGTTCTAACCAAAACAGTCTTAAGTAACCTGCCTGACCTAGCTGGTTCTGTTTTGATCAGGAGATTAGGCTAGAGATGTCCTGAGGTCTTTTTGAACACAAATTAGATCCTGAAATATGAATGCAGAAAAACAAGAATAGATAGGATAGGAGGAGCTGCATGTCAAAATAAAGCGAAGCTGGAGCAGTGATGATATAACCAAAAAAGCATTTAACAGACATTCTTTAAAAGTAAGACATACAAGTATCGTCTTCATAGGCTATGTTTCAAAGATTCCTCTCTTGCACACATGAAAGCCTTCCACCTCTCAAACCTTCCTTCTATCACCAAGGATACATCCTTGACAATCAGAGGATCACAGAGAGTTTAGCAGCTGTGATTCTTCCTGACCCATTGAGTCCTCTTACTGATATTCACAAATCAATAATTTTATCACAATGAAGTTTCTCATTGTAGTAGGAACTGTCTTTCCAAATATTTCATGATACAATCTCTTCGTAACTATTCTGCAAGATCCCTGCATAGGACAAGAAGATAATCAACTACACACAAAGAGAGAAGAGCTTTAAGGCATTAGATATAAACAGTGCTTCAAAACATTACCTTGTTGAGGTTTGAATTCTGTTAACTCGATTCACACCTGCAAGTGTGAAACTGCAGTCACAAAGAAACGATCCTTTAATTCCTTTTTGTAACCATAAAACTGTTTTCAGCATGGAAGATAAACAAAATCGCATAATGGATAAGATTAGAAGGGAGCAGAGTGGGTTATCTGGTCCAACCTCCCTGCTCAAGCAGGACCACCTAGAGCACATGGCACAGGATTGCATCCAAACAGTTCCTGAATATCTCAAGCGAGGGAGACTCCACAGCCTCTCTGGTCAACCTGTTCTAGTTCATGGTCATCTGCATGCTAAAGAAGTTCTTTGTCATGTCCAGATGGAACTTCCTGTATATTAACTCTTGCCCATTGCCTGTTGTCCTGTTGCTTGGTACTACCAAGAGGAACCTGGCTCCATTCTCTTGGCTCCCTCCTTTTAGACACTTACGGATATTGATGAGGTCCACTCTCCGTTAGCTCTTCCAGAGGCTGAACAGGCCCAGCTCCCTCAGCCTTTCCTCATTAGACAGATGCTCCCATCTCTTAATCATCATTGTAACCTTCCACTGGAGCTCTGTGTCTCTCTTGTCTAGAGTAGTCCAAAAGTGGAGACAGCACTCCAGATGTGACCTCACTAGGGTTGAATAAAGGGAAAGGATCACTCTCCTCAAACTGCAGGAAATGCTCTTCATGATGCACCATAATGCATGCAGAGCTGGGCTGTGCTGAAGCCAGTGAAGGTCCCAATCAAAGGGATGGCCCTGAGGGTTTTCCCTGTTCATGTCTGTCTCACATACTGGAGGACAGACAGACAATGCTGTCAGACTTAATCCAGCAAGGACTCATGCAGCATCAAACAGGTTTCATAGAATTGCTTTGATTGCCACCTCTCTTAAAATACTTTGTTCACACAGAGCTGCAATAACCCTCTTGAAACTGACATGAGAGAGTGTTGCCTGTCAGAACTGCTACTTTTCAGAGATAATAGAAAATTATTATTTTCTTAGTGATCTTATTCCAACATGGAGGCAAGATACGTGAAAAACACTGTGAGAGGCAAAGCAACTTCATATGTAATAGAATCACAGAATCACAGAATACTAAGAGTTGGAAGGGACCCACAAGGATCATCTAGTCCAACTCACCATCTAATGCCCGTACCATCTAACACCCGTATAGAGATTGAACGCACACCCCAGAGTGGTGAACATAAACCTAGTTCCCTCACAGGCACACAGGCCACACCGAGCCAGGAGGGACCCACAGGACCATCCAGCCCAACACCCCCCAGCTAGACCATGTCACTAAGCTCATCATCCAGTCTTCTCTTAAACACCTCCAGGAACGGAGACTCCACCACCTCCCTGGCCAGACCATTCCAATGTGCAATCACNTTTCTCTAGCCTGTCAAGGTCCCTCTGAAGGGCCCTCCTACCCTCTGGCAGTTAATTATCTCTGAGATCAGGGTGTTTTCTGTGTTGTGTGTTCCAGTACTGTTCACTTAGCTATTCCTTGACTTTTTCAGTATCATAGTCTTGATAAAGATGGAGTAAAAATACCCCCATCATTTACACAGCATCAGTGTTAAACAGATGGTAAAGTTTCACAGATGCCAATTAGCTGTTGCAAAATAAAAAATTTGGGGAATTTCCATGCTATTCACTGTGGGTAAGTCTGGCACAGTCCAGAATCTAAAATATGAGTATGGAATATGTAGGTACTCAGAATTTAGAACGTTTTAAATGGAAGCCAATGAAGCCATCTGAATATTTCCACAATTTCACAGAAGTGTTTCAAAACAGCACTAATCCCAGGAAGGCTTTTTTTTTTTTTCAATACGTCTAAGTGTGAGGATGACTATTCTAGGAAATTAGGGTAATTAAAACAAACAAAAAGCTTATGTTCTTTATCCAGCTAATTCACCTGTGGAGCCGCAAAAAAGAATCTTGTCCGTACCAATTGCAAATCAATTAACTGAGGATTCAATGTATCTTTACAAACTCGATAGAAGAGTTATTTTAAAGATAAGTGGTCTTTTTTTTTTTTTAATCTTTAAAACTCTAATCAGAGGAAGAGCAAATTCTTTTTCTTCTCTCCTATGTAGACCTGAATTCTTCATACTCCGTACCTGTTGATGCCTAAGTGCACTTGTACAAATCCTTAACAGCAACAGTACTGAGTCACAAAAAGCTTACAAGAGGAGAGCTAGGCAGCAGGTCTTCTAACCTCAGTGCTCCCTGGCACAATACTGTTGACAGACATCCTGAGGTATATTTAATGTCTTCAGAAAGTGACTCTTGTCAGTAGCATCAGAGAGTGATTCTCAAATTCAGCACTTTGGCCAATTTGAAAATCTTTTTTTGAGCATGTTTTAGGCAGCAAGTTTTTACAAGAGCATGTACTTGATCATCAAAATTCAAAGTGCTTATTTAAATCACAGAATCACAGAACATTACGAGTTGGACGGGACCCACAAGGATCAGCTAGTCCAACTCACCATCTAACACCTGTACAGAGAACGAGAGCACATCCCAGAGCGTAACACCAGCCTAGATCCCTCACACTCCAAGCCGGAAGGGGCCCAGGATCATCCAGCCCTACACCCCCCAGCTAGACCATGTCACTAAGCTTCTCGTCCAGTCTTCTCTTAAACACCTCCAGGGATGGCGACTCCACCACCTCCCTGGGCAGACCATTCCAATATGCAATTACTCTCTCTGTGAAAAACCGCTTCCTAACGTTAAGATTAAACCTCCCCTGGCGTAGCTTGAGGCCGTGCCCTCTCATTCTGGTGTCGTCAGCCTGGAAGAAGAGGTCTACACCCACCTGGCTGCAACCTCCCCGCAGGTAGTTGTAAACAGCAATGAGGTCACCTCTGAGCCTCCTCTT
>WEKX01025334.1:63016-82297 GCA_013390025.1 Pitta sordida | reverse complement strand
CAGGCTGACGACACCAGAACGAGAGGGCACAGCCTCAAGCTACGCCAGGGGAGGTTTAATCTTAACATTAGGAAGCGGTTTTTCACGGAGAGAGTAATTGCGTATTGGAATGGGCTGCCCAGGGAGGTGGTGGAGTCGCCATCCCTGGAAGTGTTTAAGAGAAGACTGGACGAGGAGCTTAGTGACATGGTCTAGCTGGGGGGTGTAGGGCTGGGTGACCCTGGGCCCCTTCCGGCTCGGAGTGGCCTGCTAGACTGTGAGGCATCTAGGCTCTAGGATGTGCTCTTGGTCACTGTACGGGTATTAGATGGTGAGTTGGACTAGATGATCCTTGTGGGTCCCTTCCAACTCATAATTTTCTGTGATTCTGTGATTCTGTGATCTAGCATCACAAGATATTTATTGAGAAGTTCATTGACCAATGTCTGAAGGTTTATCTTATTTTCCTTTAACATTCTCATGAAACAGCATTTTTACATTCTTTTAGGAAAGAAAAAACCCATAAATATATGAGAAAAACAAAATAGATCATTAAAAATGTATTTGAGAATATTTCCAGCACCAACCCACAAGCATTAGGGAGAACTCATTGTCAAGTGTGATTTATGAAAACTTGTTAAATTTACTTAAGATAACTGGAAGGCCAACTAGTACACCAATAACCTCTAACAAAAACCTTTATGGAATACAGTGCATCCTTTATACAATCAAAAGGCTAATTAACCTGTCATGACACAGAACTTAATTAATAGGGAAGTCAAGAGACTAAACTTATGCTGTTAAATACAAATACTGGGTGATAGTCTCACTACTGCTGCCATTCAATGGATTTTCTTGCCTTATCATGTAAAACTTAGACATTAAGTGTGCATGCAAGAAAGTACAGTAGTCAAAATAATGCAGAGCCATCACAAAAAAACAACAACTATGCATTAACTCTTCAGACTATTTTTTCCTGACCATTAATTATGCCATTTATATTTTAAAATTCCAGTTAATTTTAAAAATATTAATTTTTGGCAGATTTTTGGTGTGCATATAATCAGTTTCTTGTTTAAGTACCATTCCTTCTGGCCTACAAATGTTAGCTCAGCTTCTACTACTTGTTTCTCATACACAAATTTTTCACAGCTGAAAAGTTACTGCATGTGTTTATATAGACAAACATGCACACATATATGTGCTGCTGACATTGTACCCTGTTCTGAGCCTAGACTGGCAGATGGTCATGATGAACAACAGGAAATCTTTGTGAAGAATGCGAAATTCCTTGCTGCTGTGTGGCAAAATTGATGAATACCTGTAAGACATGATAAAAAGTAGGATTTTAAAAATAACGGAACTAGAATTTAAATTTGTGGGAAATAGGTGATGATATTTTTCAGTTGCTTTCCTAAGCTTTTGTGGCACAGAAATTAATAGCTTATGTTGAGGTAATCCCTCTAGAGATATGCTTTGTAAAGTCTAGAAATAATCCTCCTTCACGTCTCCGGCTAAGACAGGAGTTGATAAGTTATAAAAATAATGGTAAAATGAGTTACTAACTGGGATGTGAAAAATATTTTTCATTGCTGCACAAGTTTGTGGGAAACAATTGTTTTAATTGCCTTTGAAATGACACATCTAAAAAAAGCTAAATCTGTTGTTTCTGTCAATAACCATCGCAGATGAGTTCAAATATTTCAAGGTGAAAGCGTACTTCTGAGCATTGCAGAGCAATGATTGAAATTATTTGCTTCCTTGCATGGTTTTTTAAACAGATCTTATTTCAGAAAAGCTTGTTTCATTTTTAATCACATAACTATTTGACAGTAAGGAATGTAGAGGGAAGGAGAGCTACTCTTTATTCAAATTATGCTATTCATATGCAAACAAACTTCGTGTGCATTGTAAGGGTATTTGTTACTGGGGAGGACTATTTTCCTGCTTAAAACTGACATTCAGTCAAGAAAAGGAAGCAAGGTGGGTGACTGAGTTGGTGCATCACCATGAATAATTGAGGAAGTAAGCTTCAGTGAGCAATCCTTGAACAATCAATAGGCTGAAATTGCCTTACACGCAGCCATTTCGTGAATAGATCATTTGCAAGCAGTAGATCAGTACAATAATACTTCAATAACAATTAACTCATGGGGAAAAGGAACAAATTCACACCGTTTATCATAAAAAATTAATATTTTGACTAGATATGACACTCAGTTTGTAGAATGCATAACAAGAAGTTATGCTGTAGCACACCGCAATGACCCAGAACTCCCATCCTTGCCATCAATGTGTCCTTCCTTTTGTCAAAATATGATTTCACAGTCTTTAATAGTAGGACCTCTTCTGTCTGCTTGTGGACTTACAAATCTCAAAGGAAAATGTTCTGAAAGTCTAAGGTTACCACAATTTACAGAGGTTGGTTCAGCTTTTTCAAGGACAGTGGTAAGCTCCCAAATTTTGGATTGCGGAGGTGACAGTTCAGAGTCTCGCTTTCTCATCCGCTCAGATCTAGATGCATATCATTACAATTATGTTTGTGCACACAAGTATCTGACTTACTGTGATTCTTTTAGTGTGTTCACTTCCAATGTAAAACTAGTGTAAAAGCAGAAATTATGGTGTGACCTGAGATGGCCTCAAAATTGTTGGCTCAGTGCATAATGGGTATTACAGCAAATGATAAGAGTATTCTACCAAATCAATAACTGCATTACACAGCAAGTTTAGGAAAAAATAAAAAAGGAGGCAAGGATAAAAGCATGATAAGTAAAGAAATAAAAATAATAAAATACCTGCTCTAGTGTGGTTTGGCTAATGGAGTAGTGTTTGATTTGGAGAAAAGCTTTGTGATTCTCTAGGACTCTGAAGAGCTCTGCTAAGCATCCCTGACTTTGCGGTATATGGTACTCAAGCAGGTTAAGATGTTGTCCCTGAAAACAAGCAAAAATTATAAGAAGAGATAATAGGGAACACAAACCATGATGAAGCTACAGTTCTTATAACTGGTCCAGTTACAACAGGTTTTTCTTTCAAATTAATGTGGAAAATATGAGCTTTTAAAAACGAACATGCTTTGTCTACATTGGGAGCACAAAGACCTAATCACTCATTCACGCTCAAATTTTGTGCATGCTCTTGGATGATGATCTGTTAATCTCACAAAAGCTATAAAAATTTAGTACAATTTTAACCTATAGGTTTTTAATCCAACAAACTGGTGCTGTTACAATACAGTCTGGGAAAAGGCTGAGCACACAGTTGTCTGAGCATAGTACAAACGTATAAACATATACACAAACAGCTTCATATCTAAGATAGACACAGTTTTCCATCATTCTTTTCCCCAAAACAGCTAAAGTTTAAAAGCAAAAAATAAGAACTGCTGGCATTTGAAAGTTTTTCTTGAAATGTAATTGCTATAGATCTTTTGTAAGGTTATATATTAAATCAAAGAATCTCAGTAAAGGCTGACACTTATCATGTCTGGACCATATCAGAAAGCAATCCAAATAAATGCTCAGTGACTACACTGTAGTCCTACTTCAAGTGAACATAAATGTGAGTTCAACTTCATCAATAACAAAAGAGAAATTATCACTCAGAGAAAGGTTAAATTGCTTAAATGCCTCTTCAGACATAATTTAACCAGTATCACAAGTTAGATTTTTAAGAAATGCTTGAAAGAAAAATAAAAGGGATATTCAGAAGTACTTGTTCTAAAAAGATAAATATGTATATCCAAAAATATAAATATCCAAACGTATATATTGTTCTTACTGGTCTAAACTTAATCGTGCCACATACTGCAACAAGGAGTTTGAACTGTACCTTAAATTGTGTTCCAGGAAAGTGCAGTTGTAGACAGTCCAAAATCATTCTTCGATACCTTATTTCTTTATTAAGCCAGACCTTGACAGAATAACCATCTCCAAACCTGAAAATGAGACACAGAAACTTAAGTCCATTTGTCTACACCATTAAGACAGGAAGAACATTTAGTTCAACTGATTTTCCTATGATTACATCATATATGCCTGTATNCCTCTTCTCTCAGGCTGACGACACCAGAAAGAGAGGACATGGCCTTAAGCTATGCCAGGAGAGGTTTAGACTGAATGTTAGGAAGAGGTTTTTCACAGAGAGAGTGATTGCTCATTGGAATGGACAGCCCAGGGAGGTGGTGGAGTCGCCGTCTCTGGAGGTGTTTAAGAGAAGACTGGATGAGGAGCTTAGTGACATGGTCTAGCTGGGGGGTGCTGGGCTGGATGGTCCTGTGGGTCCCTCCTGGCTCGGAGTGGCCTGTACTCCTGTGAGGGAACTAGGTTTATGTTCGCCACTCTGGGATGTGCGTTCGGTCTCTGTACGGGCATTAGATGGTGAGTTGGACTAGATGATCCTTTTGGGTCCCTTCGAACTCATAGTATTCTGTGATTCTGATTCTGTGATTATGCATGTATTATCATTGTGATTTTAGTATTATACTATTGAACAATAGAATTTCAATGAGAAATTGTTAAATTCATGATAACTGAAACAAAAACGTTATGCCTACATTTTAGTTTCTGCAGGATGATTCACACTTTAGTACAGTGGTAAGTGTCCCCACCTGGCGTGTGGGAGACCCGGGTTTGATTCCCACCAGGGAGACAGTGTTAAGAGTTGGACTTGATGATCCTTGTGGGTCCTTTCCAACTCAGAATATTCTGTGATTCTGTGATTGATTGTACTATCCAATATGCCTGAATTTATGTTAACTAAATGATGTTTTAATTTCTGTATTGCTTTGAGTCAGCAAATAGTTGTGAAGATTAGCAATCGCATATACAGAAAGAGAAACAATAATAATTTAACTTTTCTAATGAGAAAAATGGACATGTAGCACTATTTTTCATATTTGCTAAAAAAACTGTGCATTCAATGCCGATTTCATCAGTTTAACTCTGTTTTACAGATATGCAAAGCAAGTGTAGGGATACTTAGGAAGATGACAAAGTTAACAGATTTTCTTTACCTTTATGGCCATGCAATCTCTCAGAATCATTTAGGAAATTAACTTCTTTGTCTCAACTTTCCCATATCCTTCACTCCAGGATGACTTCCTTTTCTTCGTTCTCTATCTTTGAGATTACTCAACTCCAAATCCATTACTCCAGTTGTTTCATTTCTAATGATCCCCTGTAATACTCCCTTGTGCCAAAACCATCCTCTCCTGTGTCTTTTCTGTGTACAACTCGTGATTCAGGGCAGCAGTTGCGTCAATTGGGTCTGACTGATGGGAGGCACATTTTCACGTGATCAAAGTGAAAGGTTGTATCACAGCACAGTCTAGGATGTTGTCCTATTCCTATATATCTATAAATATCACAGAATCATAGAATATTCTGAGTTCACAGAATCACAGAATATTATGAGTTGGAAGGCACCCACAAGGATCATCTAGTCCAACTCACCATCTAGCACCCGTAAGGAGACCGAGAGCACATCGCAGAGCATAACACCAACCTAGATCCCTCACAGTCTAGCAGGCCACTCCGAGACGGAGGGGGCACAATGTCATCCAGCCCTACACCTCCCGGCTAGACCATGTCACTAAGCTCCTCGTCCAGTCTTCTCTTAAACACCTCCAGGGATGGTGACTCCACCACCTCCCTGGGCAGCCCATTCCAATATGCAATTACTCTCTCTGTGAAAAACCGCTTCCTAATGTTAAGATTGAACCTTGGAAGGGTCCCACAAGGATCATCGAGTCCAGCTCTTAAACAGCTTGACTGCCTCCCTGGTGGGAATCGAACCCTGGTCTCCCGCATGAGAGACAGGGACACTCACCATATCTACTGATTATCAATCAAAAGGTAATGAAAGATAGAAAGAACGACTCTGAAGTATATGTTCAGTTTAGCCTCCTGGTATCAGAGTGACTCCCAGCAAAATGTTCCACATGAAGTACATCATGATCCTTATGTATAATAAACATATAGCAATGTAAGGGCTTTAAGTTTTATTTTGCAATGGATCAAAACATCTGTTGTTATAAAACAATAAAATCTTCATTGATTTCAGAGTACTGCAAGCTTCCACTACAGATTTTATTCTATTAAGAGTTTCACATGAGTTCAAAATATAATTTTCAAGAATCTCAGATAAGAATCCTAATTTTTTGTGCAGAATAGAACAGTAGTTGCTACACTTTAGGTATGCCAGTGCCAGTTTCTGCATAAAAGGCTGCACTCTAGGAAAAGCCTCATTTAAAATAAATAGAGTCTTTGGTTGGGCTTTTTGTTGTTGATTTTTTTATTGCAGTCAAATGCAATCACTGAACTTCTTGAAATGGAGTAAGAAAAAAAATTCCTACTGCAATGTCCTGGTTGTTGGTTCCTAAAGGAAGTTACATGAATCAAATTGTGTTGGATCTGAGCTGCAGGGCACTAAATATTTACTGGACAGTGTAGCCTGACAGATGAACAGTGCTGTTACATCAAAGAGGTCCAGAATAAGGTGGAATCCAAAGCAGTGCCTGGCAGATTTGCTTTGCGATGATTTACTAAGACATAAATAGATCTCTAATTAAATGTTTTAAATGCATAGCATCATCCCTGAAAAAATACATGTGGTGATAAAAAAAGTTGTTACAAAGATTGATATAGTTAACAAGAGTTTTCAATTTAGTTGACAACTAACCTGAGGCAGCATTTTACAAGAGATCATTGATTCTGATAAGTTTTCTGGCATTTCTATACAACCACCTTTGAATTACTGTTTGAAAAATGCTAGCTTATGGAGACATTCAACAATCTCTTAAAATGAAATTGCTGTATGCAAGGACGTTTCCAAAGAAAAATAATCAAAATTTTGATTAACAAAGTCAGAGAAGTCTGTGCAACTTTGGTTTTATCCTGAATTGTGAATGGCATAAATGCCAGCATGACACAAATAAAAACCTTTAAAAGATTTTCTTCTTTTGGCTAGTCAAATTATGATGCTTCTATACCTTGATTTTATAATTCGTTTTAGTACAAGGGCTCCTCACATAGAGTAAGTTGCTCAAGAGTAAATATTTGCCCCTGCTGTGATCACCAACTTGGTTTTGGTAGCTCACTGAGGCCATGGAAATTAGGCTGACCAGTTTTTTGACTCTGTTTTATATATTTAGACAATACAATTAATTCAGAAATTCAAAGTGGAATTACAGGAAAAGCACAGTCTGGTTTTATTAGTGCTATTAGGACCAAGCCTTTAGCACCTGATAGTTCAAGACCTAAGGATGAAAACATTATCATTAAAATACCTTAACTTGAGCCAGCACACTTGTTCAGCAGCCATCTGCTGCAGAAGAATCTTCAAAGCTATTCAACAAAGATATTTTCCACGTTACTTTGACAACACCTACATCTCTATTTGTGTATAAAAAACCCTACAAAAACATATTCTGACAAAATATTTTTTTTCTCTCTGCCTGTCCTTGTCTTTCTCAGTCAAACTACTTGTTCACACTTGACTGTCCCTTCATTAGTGGTTCTGGGAGTATAATTTATTGAGTATTTTACCTGCTGAAAGGCCACCATGAGACTGAAACTAAAATATAAATTCCCAAATTGATTGTAAACTAATTAACTTAAGTATTTAACAACAGCATCAGCTGCAGAATTATGAGCTTAGTATGGACTACAATAATTCCACACTCTTAATTTACATGCATCCTCAAGACACCTGAGCTGCTCAGATAACAAGGGAACACAAGGAACATGAAGTGTCAATGGGAAATGGAACAATTTCTATACCAGGAATTAGTAAATAGGCTAAAACTTTTTGGCAACAAATAAAGATGACAGAGTGGTAAAAAAGTGCTTTTAGCAAGCCCAGAATCATGATTAAGCAATGCAACTAAAAAAAGATTCTTTACTCTCCTATGTTTCTCATGCAACATCAGGGACACCAAATTAAATTATAGGAAACACCATGCAAAGTCAAGGAGATGAAGTAATTTTCTTTACAGTACCTAGGGAAACTGTACACTCATAGACATAGGATGGGCTGGATGCCAGAATTTGACATGAGTTGAATAAGGGACTAGAAGAATTCATGGTGGGGATCCACTAGAAGCACCTCTGGCTTAGGAAACCTCTAAGAAAGACACTGCTGAAGGTGGTTGAGCAATGTGGAAATGTAACTGCACATGCTTGTTTTGTTCCTGTACTTTTCGCTCCTGGCTACTGTCAGAGAGAGGAAAGTGTGCTAGACAGGGGTTTGATCTGAACTCAGGGTTGTTTTGGTATAAATATCACAAAGAGGAGGTCAGTCTGGGCAGATGACCCAAATGATTTCTCAGTTCTCAGAAGGGTTTCGCTGTCTATGATACAGCCCCACAGCCACACTGACAGCAGTACAAAAATAGATTATGTAAATTTACTTCAGATATGTGTCTACACAAGCTGCGGTCATGCTGGAATAAAGTATAGTCAGATCTATAGTGATAAGGAAACCCCCTCGATGCTTCTCCTGGAGCTCTTCCCAGCCTTGCAGTGGGAATGGAAGCGGATTTAGCCGTCCAAAGGCTGAAAATTCTCATAAATAATAAGTTGTCACTTGGGGCAGAGCCAAGTTTTAGTGTTCCCTTCTGCCCGTTCCTCAGAAGTCTTAGTTCAGAGGTTTGAATGGGGACAAAAGGAGATGCTGCTGAAACACAATGCCTTGTAGCCACACAGCTGAGCCTACATTCAGTGGGTCCCATGGGTTCCCTAGAGGTATTAACTCATTGGTTTTTTGAAGCTTGACCCATGAAATTTTGTTTTCTATGAAATTTTGTTTTCTATTTTGGTTTCAATGAAAAAGAAACTACATTGTCAGCAGACTTCCTTTGCTAAAAACAAATTAAAAAAATTAAAATCTATGTTTTCATTTAAAAGCCTTAGGAGTTTGCTCATCTACCAGTGAACAAAGGCAAACCTGGAAACAAATGTTCCCATTTCCAGAATGACCAGCTCATTGAATCACACTCTTCCCAAAGCTCATTCACCAACACTTCCCTCCGCCTGTCAAAATTGGTCAATGTAACCTCAGGAAATCAAGAAAATGGCCCTATTTCCTAAACTATGATGAATAGAAAAGCATCTAATCACCCATATGCTTTTCATTCCAACAATCAAAGAGTACATTTCCTGGAGAATGTTGGGCTATACATATACATTAAAAAATTACAGTTCCAAGAAAGTTTACTGCTGGAAATACAATGTGCATACTTTGTGTATGCAGTAGTTTGATCAAAATATTACTTAAAAAAACCATTATTGGGTAACAGAAAAAAAAAAAAAAACAATTAAGAGAACACTGGCACTTAATGTCTGCAAGGAACTGCATCTTTTAGAATAATATGCCATGAGTGAAAGAGACAGAATGATGTACATTCATTTGCAGGTAAATAAGGTTCTAGTTTCCCTAAGTGAATAGAACCATGGAATTGTGTAGGTTGGAATAGATCCCATCTAGATAAGATAACTTAGTTACGCCAGTACGATTACAGAAGCACTGGGTACAGATCTACGTCATTCCTCTTATAGCCTTGGATAAAAATATAATATACAAACACTTTAAAAAACATTGGGAAAAAAAAAAGAAGAAACAAAAATTGAAAAAAAAAAACCAAACCCATCATTGTTTAAGAAAATTTTTAACAACATTTACTTATTTATTACTTAATTATTTCATCTATTAAGTAGTGAGTAAAGACAATATCTAGGAAGGGAAAAAGTTATTAATTTTTGAAATTTTTTTTTAAAAGCTGAAATCAAATGCATACACTATCACATGCAAAATGTAGTTTTCTTCTACAATTATTCATAAGCTCAGCATTGCTGAACAGATACACTTGATTAGATGCAAACAAACAGGTATAAATAAATTATAAAATCTGTCTTCTGTGTACCAGTCATAGATTTTGTTTCATCATTTTTTAAATGATCATGATTTTTCCAGGGTTACATTAGAAACATGAAAACAGTTATTAAAACAATGAGTAACATTTGTTCAGGTACATTATACATGCACTATTTGTTCACACATTCCAAGCTTTCATATCAAGCCATCTAAAGTTAATTTCTGTATTCAATAATATTCTTGCCATAACAAGAACAGTCCCAGGTTATGAGCAGTGCAGGGTACAACTTTTTGCCTTGCTCTCTGAATGTAGGATTGAAAATTATTAGTTGGGATTTCCAAATATTGTGGTGAAACCCTCAAAAAACCTTGTTAATTGTTTATGCAAGTCCATGCACATAATCTCTCTGTATATGAGCTTATAAAGACATATATATATAGCTGTATATCTGGAAATACATACAAGCAAGTACCAGAGATTTGTTACTCTTGCATTACGTATATATGTATATTATATTCCCAGAGAAAGAGGAGCAGTAACACTCTAAACCTGTGCAAAGTTGATTTTGCAACCCATAAAAAGCCCGAACTGTTTCCTCAAAACATATAATGGGGCTCAACAGTGAAAAAACAGGATTAAGTAATCTTATTATTGTGTTGCCATCACTGGGTTTAGGTGGATTGCTTTTTAATAATGACAATCAGGATATCGCGTACAAAAATTTCAGTTGAAAGAGCCTTATCAAAACCTCAAGGACAAATTCTCAAGTTAAAAAGTGCTGTAATGGAGACGAGCTGTGAAATTTAAATTTAAAAGTTAAACCACTGGTATATTTGCATTATGCAATAAATTTTAATGAAATCATCACATAACACCTAATCATGAAATCCCTATAAATGCTTTTCAAGCTACAGCGGGTGTAGCGGCCAAGACAAGTGGCTTTATTTACTGCGACATCTACAAAATACTGCAAAGAAGATACCAGATTGATGAGAAAAGGAAAGAAAGTGTATTACGGTTCTGGTATGCCCTGAGGAACTGAATCCTACCCTTCCATCTCCATACACCTGTGTGATCTCTGATAACTCACTCTGACCACATTTTTCATGACTGCTTTCCTTTAAAGACATGACTGCTTTCCATTAAAGGCCCACACTGAGACACAAGGCTCCAGCTGGTAGGAGTTTGTAGTGCCTTCCAAAATACCCACAGCTACAGCTGAAGCTAAAAGGCATTGTACTTTGAATGCAATGTTGAACAAATGGAAAACATTTCGTTATAAACTGCTCAGAAGGACTACCCAAACGCTTTAAATTAAAAAGTACAGAGATACAATGCAGCATCCTGGGGAAAAAATGACCAAAAAAAAATGCATTGTAATGCACATGGGCAGTAGGGCTGAATTAATGTTGCACCAAGTTTTAGGAGACTGAAAAGATATTGGTCATTTCCAAACTCTCAATCTGTGTGTTTTTAAAACTTTAAAAACTTTTTTTCAAACTTTCTTCTGGAAAGATAAACTAATAGCTGTATTACATGATTACACATCCACTGCCTTCATACATTTTTCATGTACAAAAAGAATATGTTTTCTAGTCAAAAAGAATAAAAATTATATTAATTTTATAGTATGTAAGAAACATATTGCTAGTATATCAATTCATATGATAACACTATGTCCACTGAAGGCTGAAATATTGATGAGATCTTTAAATTTAATCCCCTCTTTTCCATTTAAGAAATCTACACTTGTGAGTTTGAGGAAAATAATAAAACATACTCAACTTCAAAAAAAAAAAAAGTGGAAATAGTCTGCCAACATATTTTCCATTCTAACCCAGCTATAACAAATGGATTAATTGTTGTCTAATTTAATCAGATGGCTGGCTGATAAAATTTGAGCAAAGACTTGATGTATGTCCAGCACCTGACAAATTGGTATGGGTTTTTCACATATAAGAAGTCTGTCCAGATGGCCCTAGAATGAAGGATAATATTCAAAATGTTGTTCCCAGAGAATTGGCCAGCTGTATCTAACATGAAAATGCTTCTGTGGATTTTTTAAAAAAGCATTAGATATAATGGAGAATACTGGAGAGAGCATTTAAATGTAATCCATTCACAATTTAGAGTAATTGACACAGTTGGCAGGAATTGTCTGAAATTAGGCTTTAATGGGCACAACTGTTAACTCATCAATCTCAGACAACTACATCTAGAACTAAGATTCTAACTTTCTGGAAATTGCCCTAGAGTTTGTCCTTGTAGCTAACACTTTTCTTGACATTATTTAGAAATTTGCCACCTAGAACAAAATGTCTTTTTAAAGAAGTCCTACTCTTATCATACTACTGAGAAACATCAAAAGGCTACTTTAAATCCATTTAAACATACATTAATATAGTCAGGGCTCAACAGTTGGAAGCAGAAACCCAAACATCTACAATTGTAGCAAGAAGACATTTTTGGATGAGAGTTTTGTAACAGACGTGTACAAAGGATGCAAAAAAAGTCTCACACATTAGAATTAACATCACATTTATACCCCTATGAAGTTTTTATGCTTCACATTAGAATCTTCCTGGAGTTCATCCATACTCTTCATAGCAGAATTTTGTACTGCCATCTGACAATGCTGTACTCAGTCCAAGATTATGATCTTTCACATCTGCCAAGGGCTGAAAGTGTAGCCAGAGAGCTGAATCCTTGAACTTCTCAACATAGCAAAGAAGCAAATTTAACACAGCCCCAAGGAAGACCCATTAAGCCTTCATCACAAATCCATAAAAAAAGGTGATTAGAATCTGGACATTACAGGCTGGAATGGTACAAGAGAATAAACAAACAAAACCATTCTGAAGATTTCCATCAGGACAGACAGAATTTCACCATGAAGGGAAGAATGTAATTTTAGTGGATGTACCTACATTTAGAAGAGAAAAAAATTCTTAAGACATACTAATATGTTGTATCAAAATATGCCTCTATTGCTATTTCTTACAACACAGGACTCATTCTATCATAAGTAAAAGCTGTCTAAAAGTTTCCTTTGGTTTATTCTATCATAAATAAAATCTGTCTGAAAGGGTTTTTTTGGTTTAAGTGTTCATATAGCATTCAGACTTTTTCCTTCTTGCAATCTTCAAAGCTAGATCAGGTCACTTGTTGACTTTAAAATATTTGTTTGATTTGATTTGTAGAAACAAATTGAAGACATACTAAAGGATACCAAGAGCTGTTTATAAACAAGAACAAGAAAGAACAAGAAAGGCTGTGGATGTTGTGTACTTGGATCTTAGTAAAGCCTTTGACACAGTTTCCCATGGTAAGCTTCAGGAGAAACTCTCAGAGCGTGGATAGGATAGGAGCATCCTGTGTTGTGTTAGGAATTGGTTGGATGGACGAGCTCAGAGAGTGTTGGTAAATGGTGCCAAATTCAGCTGGCAGCCTGTCACTAGTGGAGTCCCACAGGGATCAGTGTTTGGCCCTGCACTGTTTAATATCTTTATTGAGGATACGGATGAGGGAATTGAGTCCACCATTAGCAGGTTTGCAGATGATACCAAGCTGGGTGTAAATGTTGAACTACCGGAGGGTAGAAGGGCCCTTCAGAGGGACCCTGATAGGCTAGAGAAATGGGCAGATTCTAATAGTATGAGAATTATCAAGTCCAAATGCNCTTAAAAGTTGGACTCAATGATCCTTCCGGGTCCCTTCCTACTCAGAATATTCTGTGCTTCTTTGAAATTTTTAAAAATGAGCTGTAAAATCTAACAGAAAATGCATTAGTGTGATTCCCATTAATTTATTTTAGTACCATTTTTACTTGTTAATATAAGTGTGTATATTACTAGTCTAATTCATAGCACAAAAATACATCACCCAAAAAAGAAATTTTTAGGGTGTGCATAATTTAGACTAAATCAGATGCAGCAAAATCAGTTTTGCTTATGCTTTCCTTCAGTTATATTGCTACATAAAACAATTTTTTGGAACAAAATGGGACAAATACATTAAACAATGTTAATTGCCGGTAAACACTGAAACATTAGAAAAACATTACTGACTATATCAGCGGAGGTGGCTGTTAATGAAAGCATTCTTCTGTAGCTAGGTGTTTCCTAATAGTAGATTACATTTAATAATCCTTATGGTGCATCACTTTAGAAGAAACAATGTTTTGCTCTGTATGCGAGTGACAATGATATGTTGTATGACAGTATGAAAATGATAGTGATATTAAACCTTAGGGAAGGAAGGAAAATGGGATGGAAGGAAAAACTCACTCGTCTTCCAATTCCTGGGAGTTTTTCAGGATGTTCACAGATGGAGTGGGAAATGAGAAAATGAAAATACATTAAAATAATTTAAAGCTTAATTATTTAAATGGTTTCCATTGGAATAATAAGTAACAGAATTCTGCTTCTCTATCCCTTTCCCATCTCATGTAGGTGCAGAAGTCCTCCATAAGGTATATGGTACTATATCTGGAAATGGTATTCAAATAAATCTGGAAGATTAATTGCACACAAGGTAAAATGTTTTTCAATCTTGTAGTAATTGTTTTATGTGTTAAGTGTGTGATAGCCTGAGGTTTATGATGAAGGACCATATTGACAAGTGTTGGAGGGAATTTTGGAAGCTAGACTAAGCAACAAAATAAGAGGATAATAAGACAGGAACAGTCTTTGGTTTCTCTCCAGCACTTGTCAAAAGTTTTCCACAGAAAACATGGAAACTTTCCTGTGGTTTTAATAAAAAATAATGGAAAAAAAAAAGTTTTAGCAGCAGTGTGTATATGGGGTGTTAAGACTGCGCTTCCTGAAGTAGCTTCGTTCCTGTCAGCCAAAAAAATAATTGAGCAGTGAGAGAAAATTTAGACAACTACTTAATTTTAAATAAATCCTTAGATCAAACTAGTGGTTGTTTTTCCCTAATAAAGGGTTCTAAATTTTTTTTTAATGCAATAGGTTCCTGAAAAATAAATGTGGAAAATTTGGAAATCAAATCAACCAATGTGCTAGGAGTTAAAGGGATTTTTAGCCCTGCCTTAAATGAAACATCTTAGTTCAGCTTGAGCTACATAGCTTCTGTGGAATTATCAGCACCATTAGTCTCGAGTGCACATACTACCCTACATGAATGCCACTGACACACATAAAAGATGTCATGGAACACAAACTTGCTGATAGTATGAAATAGTCTTAATGTAGAGAAGGTTTTAAAAGGGTGCTTTTTATAAAGCTACAATGATTTTAAACAAGTACGTGCTGCAAATATGACCACCAAGTATTCTTATGACCTTGCTTTAGAAAATTTAAAAGAAGTACTCATACTGCCTTGATTCTTCAATGGTAAATCCGTGGATGTCTCAATAACTTAAGAATTAATACAAAGAAACTTCCAGCATGATACTTCTGCACTAATTTGCTAACTGTAACCTGAAAGAAGTATATCTATAGAAGCAGTGAAGAAAATTGAGAAATAACAGCCCTATTTATATGAATTTTTATGAGTATGCTTATGATGTCTTGTTTCCTTAAGAATGTGGATTAAAAGATGCTGCTAAAGGAAACATCAGAAGTGGAAAAACAATGAAAAAGTCACTGAGAAGATAAAGGGCAAGGCAGCTTTTTTGAAATGTCTGATTTTGCCCTCTCAAGGTCAAACTGAGAAGGTAGAGACAGGTACTCACTCCAGAGAATCTGAAACATATGAAGACTCGTATTTATCTCAGCTAACTTTATATGATCAACTGAAGTGCCTAAGTCATACTATTTTTTCTTAATAAGGGACACACACATCTTCAAAAAGCAGATTTAATCTGTCCAAGATCTGCACTGTCCTTTGCAGACATCTGTTTTTTATACTAGAAAAGGAATAAGGCATGCCTGCACTCTCATTAATCTACTCCAGCTAGTTAGACCACAAGCCACTCTGCTATGAAATTTAGAAAGACACAGGATGGCAAAGGCAAAGAACTAGATATAAAAAAAGCAGAAATCTCTGAAGAGCAGTTGACTTCTTTTGCCTCCATAAATTGTGGCAGCTACTCTCTGAAAGGTATGTAAACATGAAAGGAAGGGTACAACCACACAGAACCATCAGAAATATAGATGTAGACCTCCATGATTTTCCACCATCCAGTGTGTAATGTCTCTAGATGAAAGTTTGTCTTGATGAAAAAACTTGGAAGGAGAGACTGTATTAAAGTAAATGTGAATCAGGACTATCATGCTAATGCAGCTGTGAAACAAGGGCCTAGGGTTCTACCTGAGGGGGGGTGGACAGCAGAAGTACCATCGAGGGACAAAAAGTATCTGCCCTACAAACATGGCAGACAGCAATTTCAAAGCATTCCTGTAGAGTTTGTTTCCGTTGACAATTGTATTTGCACTTAAGAGGGGTAAGTGCTGAGCTAGTACAAAGCAGTGTAGCTTTGCTGCTTGTAAATAAGCTGTATCGTCCTACACATCTGACTGTCTGGGTGCCCTAACTTATTACTGAATGCAAATGTTCTAGTTGCAGCAACTAGCTGCAGCATAAGTTGCAGCAACTTTTGCCTTATCTTCTGATTCTCTTTCCTTTATTGTGGTTTGAGCCCATCCTCTAAACTAAACATTCTAATTAACAGGTATTAAATTAACTCATGAGCAGAGTTCAAACAGAAAAGAGGCTTATGTACACCAGGAAAAGAATGCAGAAAATTGCATAAATATCTGCAATTGTCAGTGAATTTGGTAAGAAGCAAAGAAGGTTCAAAATATTTGGTGGCTGCTGTCCCGTTAAAAGTGCTTCTTCCTGTTAGGAAAAATTCTGAGAAGGAATTAAATTGTATTTCATCATTGTGTTGATTTCTCACAACACATTCCTTAGGTTGCATGCAGAAGTGCTTCATTTAAGATACAGATCTGTCTCTTTCTATGATCAATGCAGACTACAAAGCATTTTAGCAATGTCACACGTCAACTTAGCTTGCTAAGATCTCCTAATTGGCTCTTTTTTTATCTTCAGTGATGGCAGGGAAAAGGAAGACGTGCTTAGCAGTCATAAGTGTTTGTGCCTTAGCACTACTAAAGTGTCTAGCCAGTTCTTAGATTGAATGTAGACACAGAAGCTTTGATATTGATATATACCTGTTTTTAATGTGCTGAGGAGAGCCAAGACACTTGAAACTTCCATTGACCATAATAGCAAGCCGTGTGCAGAGAGCTTCACATTCTTCCATACTACAAAATAAAGTGAAAAAAATAGTGAAAACAGAGAACATTATCTACACCTAACTTCAGTTAAAGTGGAAGGAATCTGGGCAGCTGCAAAAATGGCAACATAAAACCTTTGACTTCAAAGGGCAACAGTCAAAGTTGTAATCCCAGTCAGTACATACCAAAAGTTACTATCACATAGTAGCTAGAAGAGACCATTAGTGCACTAGTTACATTTTTGGTCCATAACTACTTGGACAATTCTGACCACAATGCAACAGTATCATTATCATAGGCAAATGCCTGAAAAGCAGTCTAAGAAATGCCACTAAGTGTGAGAGCCATAAATTCTGTTATTCCCTTTAACATCTGTTTGTGGTTATTCTGACTTAAAGGATAGAGGAAGAAGAATGAAGTAAGCTTGCTCAGCTTGCCTTTTGCATCGTACGTATGCTTGAAAAGGAGGTACCCTTAGTCTGATTTTAGGGTAGAAGAATATCCAAAACACTACAATCTGAACAGTATTTAGGACATGGAAATGAAGCCGAATAGAAAAGCAGGATCCTCTCAGATATTCAGACTACTTCAGATGATAAATAATAACTTTGACTTGTGAAGCTTAGGGCAGATGGTCTGCCACTGTACATATTATACAGAATTTTGTGAACAGTTCTTCCAAAGCAGCACTTCACACACAGGGCATCAATTGGGATGTACCCATCATTCCAATGAGGAGACAAAAATCCTTGATATTTCTGCAATTCAATGTGTGCCCTCCCCAACCATTCTGAGACAGCTAAATAAGAGATGTCTTGTGTGCCTCTGCCATGGTCTAGTCCAAATCAAAGTGATTTGACTGAACAATCATCAGCAATTAAGTACTGCCCTTGGAACAATTCCCTTAAAATAGGACAGGGCTATGGTGAGAACTGCCAAACTGCCACATTTGAGGAAGAGGCCTTGCTAACACATCTTCCCACAAAACAGGAAATACAGCTCATAATGCTCCCCTTGACATAACATTCCCCATATGTGGTAAAATTATACAAATTTAGGGTTGTAGGGGCAGTTGATACAACCTCACTCCTCCCTCCTTAAAAGAAAAGCTTTGTCTCTGAAATTTAGGGAAAACATTCTCTCTGAAAAGTAAGTAAATAGTCCTCAAAAGATAATTTTTTCACAGGAAACCATCTCTATACCTCACCTGTCTTTACTGATATTCATGAATGTTCACTTCATAAGAAAAAATCCCATTCTTATACAAGTACATGGTCTCAAATAAATCCCCAATGGCCTCCAGCCAATAATATAAATGATATAAAATAATTTCTCCTTCCTCTACCCTGGGACAACAGTGTGTACACTATCACTATATTTATATTCTCTTCAAGTCACTTTTATATGGAGCTATATAGTAATAATTTGATGGATTTTGTTAGTTTGTTTATAACATATTAATAGTGAGACTACAGCTCTGTTCTGTTCAGCAGTTCTTTGCAACTGAAGATTCTTAATCTGGACTGAAAAGTCAAAGCACATTGTTTCCTTAAAATCACTGAACAGAATTCACAATACATACACAGTGAATATGCATTTAGGGAACTCATGTTCCTAAATGAGTGAGCTGGTAAGCACTGGGGCATCAAACATAGGTATGTGATTTTCAAAATTCACCTTCCATAAATAAAATACTAAAAAGTTTTTGCATCATTTTCCCTTCAGTAATGGACTGGGACAACAGATATATTTTAAGAACATCTGGAAAATAATTGAAAATATAGAATATTAAGGGAAATTTTTCTGCATTCTGTTAGTAATCTTTCTATGCTTCAAATCTCATTTGGCAAAAATGTTACAGTGCTGTTTTGATTTATGAGCTCTGTCCTCTTTGGACATGTTTTCAAATCTCTACCTCATTTAAAGACATCTTATATATGTATTATTATGCATACTATACATATTCTCTAAGAGAACATTAATTTATTGCATTTTACTACCAATGTTACAAATGCAATTTGTAACCCTAATGTTTCCTCCATTAAACCGATACAGTACCAATGACCATAACAAAGAGCTGACAAGATATTTAATGTGGATAGACTTTTCTAAGAGGATGGAGTCACTCCTGACATTCCCAGTACTGCATAAGAGAGTAGCTGATGCACCCTTCTTTAGGATGTCATGCCATACTCTTTTCATACACTGATGCAAAACAGAAAT
>WEKX01025334.1:37655-60281 GCA_013390025.1 Pitta sordida | reverse complement strand
AACAGTTACTTCTACAGTCCCTTTGAGAAGAAGAATTCTCATCCATGGTGGAGAGAATCCACAGGATTAAATACCAGTCAATGCAAACTATCTGGCAAACCCATTTCCCACATGGATGGCTTTCATGGAGAAAGAAGTGCTGCTACAAAAAGTACCATTGCCCTTCCTATCTAATCATCTTTACATGACTAAATCAAATTTTTACCTCATCCAAAACAAAAGGAATGATAGCTGATTGTNTCTTTAAATTCAGGTAAAAAAAAAAAATGTCTTTTAAAATACTGAATGCTTCCTTAAAAATCTCACAGCTTTCTAAAGCCAGCCAAATGTTTTAAAGCATTTGAAATGTTTAGATATTTTTCTTTCCTCTTGTCACTCTATATGCAATAGTCTGTGCCCTGCAGCAAGAAGTAGGCTGAAATGGTTACTTGTCGTAGTATGCTGTCATAAAGACTCTCTAAAACAGTTGAAGCGTTTTCTAAGATCAGCAAAAAAGCACTGATTTAAGATTATCTCCTCCTTTTACTAACTGAACCAAGGTCAGTTTGAGCATAAAATGTAAATAAAATAATGCAGTTTAGAAGTGAGGCAATGGTTGTCCGTTAGTAGCAGCAAAATGTGTCTGATCTTCTGAAACACGAACCCCAGGAGAACGACAGTTTTGTCTGGTTCAATTTAGCCTCTGATTAGCTGCTGGAAGCACTGGTTTGCCCCTCAACTCTGAGGAGCAGCTTTTCTCGCCTGACTGTTCTGAAAGGTACTTCCCTGATCTTCAGTACAAAATACATTATTTAAACTGGAGAGGCCCATTTCAGGCCTAAATGAGCAGTACTACGCAAGCACTAAAACAACATGTGATAAGTAATTCAAATTAGTATAATTCAGAACAATTACTTGGATTGTGTGGCTTGTGAACCCAACAAAAATGCAAGAACTAGACAGATTTATGAAATATGTCCTAGCAAGAAATCAGAGTATCCTGAGAATGATGGGTCAATAATTAATCACATCACCTCCAAATTACTAATTAAAATAAGAATCTTCCTTCTTAAAGAGGCCAGTAGAATTTTTCATATATATTTTGTTCATGCTCTGTACAAAACAGAAAATATATAAATGATTACTATATTTTACATTACATTATTTTTTCTTCTTCTACCTAGACTAATCTTGAAAAGCATTGAATATGTATTTGACCATGGGATGCTACTATCATATTTGTGTTCAGAGGGTTTTTTTGCTGTTTATCCAATTATTTCAAGGGGGAAAAAATTGCGTTCAATTTTTGTGAGCACTAAAGAATAAAGTTAAAAATATTCATAGATAAGAACAAAGGGGACAGTTTTACATCCATGTATCAATACTCCCTGACTGATCAGAAAACTGCTTGATTTTCTTTAAAGCAACATGGAAGAGAGCAAAATTCAACATAACCCATTCATCATAGGCATAGTATTACCTTTACTCACCAGTAAAAGTATTTGGGGTTTACCAACTAAAGCCACAGCAGTAGAGAGCTTCCTCTTTGTGCCAGCACTGTATGTTCTCACCAGTTTGTCAGCATGGGCATTCAGATGTAGCCGGTTAACAAGGTCTTCTGCAACCTGTGATTTAGAAATTTGAAGGCCAGCAAAGATGAGTCAGATTAGGTAGTGCTGGTGCTTAGACTGAAAGTATGTTCTCTTCATGCATATTAAGCAAATGTACATATTGTTCCATTATCTATCCCCACATGCTGCACTTTTGAATCTTAAACACACACGAAAAGCTGTCCTGCAACCCCTTAGTACTCCACAAAGGAGATGGATTTTCTCATATAGCAAATCTGGTTTTCTCATTGCTTGGAACAGTCATTACCATTTCGTTTGTGTCTATAGGACAGTGATCTAAAAAGTATCTCACTTATTCGCCTGTATTTATTTGATCAAACATCTTAGAGACTGAAAATTCAAGAGACAGAATTGTCCATCAGCCACAAAAGAGATGAGAATGTCAGAAAAGCAAGGCACAGATCAAGGATTTAGAGTTTCTTAAAGACAAAAAGTAACAGTGTTGAATTAATATCCTTCATAATAAACAAGAGGGGTAAGCTGGCCCTAGCTGGTTTGGGTTTAATTGCTAAAAGAAAAATGTGTTGTCTGAGCAGGTAAGTGAGTACAGCTGGACATAATGTCCATGCCTTTCCCAACAGCCCTTCTTTTTTACCTGTCAGAGACATTTCTAACATACATAGGGCCCTCACATACTGGTGGCAGAGAATTTTAAATGTAGCAATATTGTTAGTCCATCTATATCAGCTATCACTGCTGGATCATCCAGGGAGACCTGAAACATGAGGGAATAACTGACAGAGCACCCCAATCTTTGGTCTCTCTGGATTATCTTCAGCAAAAAGCAAGGAAGAACTGGAAGGATGAGTTACAGTAGATGGAGAGTCTCCGATGAATTAAAAAAATCCAACAGGAAAAAACCCATTATGAATTAATATTCACTATTCAGGCAAAAAAACCTGCCACAAGCATAATAGTATTTTTATAAAACAGTTTTATGCAAACTCTTTTGGAAATTATTGAGATATCTGTGACCCTTTCAGCAAGATTTTTGAAGTGGTACTTATAAAAATAAGACACCTCTAAGAGCAAGTCCTCTGTAAGTAGGAACAGCACTGCAATGGTGAGTATCTGCAGTATTCTAGAGATGATCCTCACATTGGTATTCATAGTCACTTGTGTTTGGTGCGCCTGAATATATAACCTGCCAGCAGCACATGTTTTCATACAAAAGCTACGTTTCATAAATATGCTTCTGACTACATTAAATGCTGAGAGTTTTTGAAAAACCCTCTTAATCAACTATTTCTAAACCATCCACAGGTAATTTTATACTGAAAAGTTCAAGTCTTCTGCTGTTTTAGAGTTAATTCACAGTGGTTTATTTTCAAATAAAGACCATCAGTATATCAGTCATAGTGCTGCAAACTCAAAATTCTGCAGCTTTAGAAATTATCAGTCACCTAAACTCTATTCTAATAGCTGAACTTTGTTTTGCTGTTTTTTCACTTCCAAATATAGGCCTGATTTTACACCAAAATAACCTATAACCCATATGGGAGATAGCTTATCCTCTCAACTAAACTGATTTGACTTTGTTTCCACTGGGAATGTATGAATGTTACTGACAGCAGGGTTATCTTCCTACACATCCACCAGTGATCACAGAATTACATAGAAAAGGTCATAAAAAATTAAGCTCAGAAGGTGAAAAAATACGTCATCTCATGTTTGACACCAAAATTAACATGCATTGCAAACTACAATAAACTTCAGATGTTAGTAAACATTAAGCAAAATAAGCTGAAATGTAGTGAAAACTATCCTTCAGATATCACCAGAACTACTATTTCTAAAACTGCTTTGAAATGTTATCAAAACTCTAAGTCAACTAAATGCCATTCCTTTAAAGCAACAATGAATGCCTTGTGGGGAAGAATTTAGAAGGTTAAGGAATACCGTCAGAGAGAGAAGAAAAAAATCATTCAAGTTAGCTAAGTCTTATTGTAGTCTGCAGCCCTCCAGGAGACTCAATCATGTGTCAGGTATGAATATAATGCTCTTTATAGGGAGCAACATTAAAAAGAACTGACTTTGCTAGATTTACAATTCTACACAGTGAATCCTCCCCTCTCTGGTATGTACTCTAGCATTTAGTGCAGATACACATGACTACATAGTCTCCTGTTTTGTACATGGAAAGAAAGACCGGCAAGTCTTCTACTATAAGCATTTTCAAGAGAAGTTTTGCATAAGGTAAAAAGAGAGGGGTGAGAATCATTTCATAGGACAATCCACTTTGCTTTAAATGTGTAGAGCTTGTAAGATAAATCTTGCAGATCATCACAGTGTACACCACACTCTGGCCTAATACGTAGATACTCTTCTTCAGTGCAAATTAAAATAGATTTGGAACTGAATCACATTGGCAACATGAAGGCAGAAGGAATGGCTGGCTTTCTTATTCCTATTTATTTCCCTGCTGCACTTCAAAAAATCGTTCATCTTTCAAGAGGTGACCTCAAAACTTTTACTTTAATGCATATAATAGTATTTCCAGTAATAGGTCTCAGCCTCATCAATATGACCTAAACAACAAACAGTAATTTGAATGAAATTAGAAATATTACATATAAGGTATATATTTCATATTAGGTCATAATGAGCCTGCCCATTGCCATTACGTATAACTTCATCTATCTCTATAACCAGTGGTTTGATTCACGGTATATTGTAAAATAAACATGAAAATCCCTCTTAAACTACTTGAAGTGAAAGTCAGAATTGAAAATGTGACCACTCCTCAGGTACAGATAAACCCAGTTATGCCAGAGATTTACAATTCTAATTGTTTCCTTCCTTTAGTGAATGTGTGATATATACACAAGCACCTTCTCTCCCTCCTTCTCATATTCACCATGATGTTTTATTTCTGGTTCCAGTTACTTTCAGCAGTGAACAGTGAGGAGCTACATCAATTTATGCAGCAAGTTGGTAACATTGTGGACAAATTAAAAGACACAATGTTATATGCAAATTATACATTGTGAGTGCAATTGCACTATAAAGAAGTTTTGGATTTAGTCATGGCTGCAGTAATGTATTTAAGCTCCCTCCCTCTCCCTCCCTTCCTTCCCTCATGATACAGTAAATACAACATGTAACTTCTTGCTATTTTTTAACAAATCCTCATAAAGCAAACCTGACTCATTACTGAAAATGTGTATAATACCAGGTACAAATTAACATGGGTTGAATTCTAGAGTCATCTGAAAAATACATGTCCAAAGCTGTAACTCAAAATGTCAGATTCTGAGTGTAGTTTGAACATCCTAAATAGCAATCATTCATCAATTCTATGCCATAAAATATTCCTTTAGCTTCAGAGTAAACTCAGAATTGTTATATTTCTTACATTTGGAAAGTGTATTCTCTTAGTCAAACTTTGGGGGAAAAGTAGTTCTTTACCCCAGAATCTCGTAAAACTGTACAGTCTAATTCTGCGTGGGTCAAAAAAAAAAAAAAAAAGACAAACATATAGAATAAATGGATTCATAAATTCCCATTTCCAGCACCTACATAATATAACATGAAGAAAATAATTGAGATTCTAGAATCAGAGCAAAAATCTTTCTGAAGAGTTAATGTAGAGAGAAGGCATATTGAAATTCCAAGAAGGTGCCTCAGAAGGCCTGATGAAGCTTCTTTTAAGATTTGCAACACAAATTTTTATGCTAATGAGGGATGTCTTTTAATGTTTTGCTAATAATTTTAATTTATTAACAAGCTGTGTACTGTCTTTTGGAACAAATTGAGATATAGAAAGTTGATATATTAAAGAAATAAAAATAAGAATTAAAAGTACTATGTTAAGCCAATATCTGTCTAAAGAGCCCAAAATCTTACTCCTTTTCAATTTTGCAGAAAAAAGAAACTTTCAGAGCAGATTTGTGAAGTATAGCAAAAATTCACATTACATGTGAAGCTTAACACTGATAGCAAATGACCCGGTTTTCTCCTCCTTTCCCATTCATTTAATTACTGGTTTGAAACGTTAAGTGCACTCAACTATATGTCAGGCACTTAACTCCTGCTGCTGCTAAATCTTTCTAGCAGAGGATTTGGTCCTCAAAGTTACTGCTTCAATAAGCAACTTCAGCAGAAACACATCCTGTAAGTCACCTGCCTGCTCTCCAACTTATTAAAAACTAAAGTAAATGTATGTTTCTTTGCATTTAAAACCAATGTACTCTCTAGAAAATCTTTTCTCTCAGGCTGCCAGCAACAGAACAAGAGGACATGGCCTTAAGCTACTCCAGGGGAGGTTTAGACTGGATTTTAGGACAAGCTTTTTTGCAGGGAGAGTGATCCCTCAGTGGAATGGTCTGCCTAGGGAGGTGGTGGAGTCGCCATCCCTGGAGGTGTTTAAGAAAAGACTGGATGAGGAACTCAGTGACATGGTCTAGATAATGGGAGATTCAGATGGACAGAGCGTGGTGCCCATGGCTCCGGGGTTGTGGGTTCGATCCCTGAGTGGGCATTCGCTTGGGAGTTGGACTCGATGATCCTTGTGGGTCCCTTCTAACTTGGAATATCCTGTGAACTTGTGAACATATGTCTGTGCATATCAGCATAAACACTCACTGTTAAACATTTAGAGGCAGGCTTGGAGCACTGCATCATAGGCAAGAGGGAACAATGAGAAAATAACACCTCACATTTCCACACAGGTACAATTTCAAAGCATTCCCAGGCCTTTTTTTCTATATAGGCAACTAATAGACTCACTTTCCCCAGGTACCAGTGATTTCTAAATTGGAGCACAGCAGCTATTGACAGCAGTGCTATACAGTTAAGAGGGTCAACTGACAAAAACATTAGTTTTTCTGTGAGATACATTTCAGTTTTTGATGAAGGTAAACAAGAGATCCTAAATATTGTTTTCAGGAGTCCTTTGATGCCTTAATTGCAAGCATATGGCAACAAAGTCTGCTCTGCAATATATGTGGGCAAAAAATTAAGACAACAGAAAGGAAGAATGAGCTCTGTATCACAAATGTGACACTAAGGCACAGAAGGTAGCCTATAAAGAATAGTCTAAGCCTATGTCTAGAGCATCTAAGATCCAAGATAATCAGGTTAACATTTGCCGTCTCTCAGTGCGCCACAGTAACATAAGTCATATCTAAATGAATGATTTTCATTCATTTGAAGTGTGATGTGTACACCACTCAAGGTACTCTTCCCCAAAATGTCTTGAGGACTGACATTGCAGCAGCAGTCTGCTAATTTCCCAGAGAATAGGTGGATATGATCACAAAGTGGAAGCTCTTAGGTACACCAATTATTCCTAATACTTCTGCATTTGAAATGGAATTCATGAATGCCAGATATTTCAGGGACACCACTACTCTCACACTGGCTACAGAGAAAGCATATAAAGTCAGGTTACCCTCCTAGCTCCTCATGAAATGCAGACAGGAGACAGCATTTGCAGTAGCATTCATTTACACACATAAAAGCAGTGGGACAGCCTGCAGGCACAGCACAGGAGTGTCCTGGTACTGTCCTTCATATCATGACTTTGAAACTTTCCCAGGCAACAAAGAAAAGCTTGCTGCTACATGGGACAGTTTGCTATGAAATCCAGGCCCATAAGCACATCACAGATCTCTCTCCATTCTCAAGCTTCCACATAGCTCCTGATCCAGTTTCTCATCCTCCAAAACAGCTGCTTCTGGGAGGCCAGATGACGTGAATGAGTCATATATCAATCAGTGACAGCAGGATCCATGTGTAGATGCACACATAGACACACTCTCATTGTGTTGGCAGGGCTTGCAGACAGTGTAGAATTCAACTGCTCACAGTCCATTTTAATGCATGGATCAGTTCACACTTTCCAAAGCCTGTCTCCAGTTGTGTGCAGATGAGGTATTATCAATAAGAAGGTGTCTGCCAGCACCACCCAAACTCTTTTTTTTACAGTTGTGAGTAATAAAATAAAGCAACAGCTAAGAGTCTGCAACTCCAAGAGCCAGAGAGGTAGCACGGCACTAAAAGTCCTACTCAGTTCTCACTCAGACACCTCTCCTGGTAAATTATGAAAATTATAAGACTGAAAAGCTTAAAAGGCATGTTTAGAGCATTGTAAGTGCACTGGTGCATTATTAAACAATACAACTTTGATTCTTGTTTAAAATAATAACTAGGACTAAAAGAAGTCAATAACATACATCGATAACATGTATGGATATTTACGGCACCATTTTGAATGACTACAAAGCTCTAGAGGAGATGCTGCCAATTTTGTGTCAATTAAAGTGCCATTAAAATAGATGCTAGTGACGATAGGATTTTAGCCTGTTAGAAAGGAACTGTCAGTTGTTTGAAAAAATAGGCAATTATAGTTGAGAGGTTTAGTGCAATAACAATTATCCCTTAATATATTTTAGGTCAAAGGAAACATGTTCAAGTTTTCAGTATTCTGATAGTAATCAGAAGTAAGAACTGCCACCAACAAGTTATGAAAAGCAAACAACCAACCAGAAGACTATATTTCTAAGCATCCTACAAGAAGTAGTCTGGAGAAGAGGAGGCTCAGGGGAGACCTTATTGCTCTCTACAACACCTGAAAGGAGGTTGTAGTCAGGCAGAGGTCAGTCCCTTCTCTCGAGCAAACAGTGACAGAACAATAGGACACAGTCTCAAGCTCCATCAGGGGAGGTTTAGGCTCGATACTAGGAAGAAATTCTTCACTGAAAGGGTGATTCACAGTTGGAATGGGCTGCCCTGGGAGGTGGTGGAGTCACCATCCTTGAAGGTGTTTAAGAGTTGGCTGGATGAGGCACTTAGTCCCATGGTTTAGATTATCGGTTGGTGTTGGTTTATAGGTTGGACTCAAACATATTTTCAACCTTGATAATGTCATGATACTGTGTGATACTGTTAAAACGGTTAGTTAAAAGTCCAACCGGGAAGAATACTGCCCAAGACAGGAGTCAAAAACTTGCAAGAATCTCTTATTTTCCCCAAGCTCTCATCCAGAAACACCCAAATGATCAGCCTAAGAATTTTTAAGTAAAAGTTCAAAATATTGCCTGTCCTGATGCTATTACTAGGAGACAATGGCAGGTATTTCTGAATACTCAATGTCCCGTGCAGGAATCACACCTTTTTCTAGAAGAGTGTCTATCTGCTGAGGAAAAATAACAAACGAAGCTGCAGAGAATGAGAAGGCAACCCTCTCTCATATACAATCAAGAAACTATTGTAAACAACTTATCAGACCCTAAGGCAACAGCCAAAAAATGCTGGGTAGGTAGGAGGTGGAGGGGGAGGGAGGGGACCGGAGATATTTCAATTTATGAGGTTTTGTTTCTGGAAAAATGAAACTAAGACAACAGACAGGATTCAGGAGGTTACAAGGGCAGTGCTAGAGCCATAGCTACTACTGAACTGGTAGGTGGGGCCAGGACACAGGGCAGTCCCCCTGTAATACAGGAGGCAATTGTTAGAGACTTGCTGATCCATTTGAACCCCCATAGGTCCAAGGGACTGGGTGGGATTCACCCCAGGGTGATGAGAGAACTGGCAGATGAGCTTGCTAAGTTGCTGTCCACCATTTACCAGCAGTCTTGGAAAACAGGTGAGGTCCCGGATGACTGGAAGTTGGCGACACCAGAACGAGAGGGCACGGCCTCAAGCTACGCCAGGGGAGGTTCAATCTTAACATTAGGAAGCGGTTTTTCACAGAGAGAGTAATCGCATATTGGAACGGGCTGCCCAGGGAGGTGGTGGAGTCACCATCCCTGGAGGTGTTTAAGAGAAGACTGGACGAGGAGCTTAGTGACATGGTCTAGCAGGGAGGTGTAGGGCTGGATGACGTTGGGCCCCTTCCGGCTCGGAGTGGCCTGCTAGACTGTGAGGGATCTAGGTTGGTGTTATGCTCTGCGATGTGCTCTCGGTCTCCTTACGGGTGTTAGATGGTGAGTTGGACTAGATGATCCTTGTGGGTCCCTTCCAACTCATAATATTCTGTGATTCTGTGTGATTCTGTGATTCTGTGAATGTGACCCCCATGCATAAGAAGGGCCAAAAGGATGGTCCAGGAAACTACAGACCAGTTACCCTCACCTGGAATAGATAGTGCATAGCGCTATCATGCAACACCTGCAGGATGGCCAATAGATCAAGCCCAGTCAGCATGGGTTTAGGAGGAGTAGGTCTTGCTCGACCAACATGATCTCTTTTTATGATCAAGTAACTCACCTGGTGGATGAGAGGAAGGCTGTGGATGTGGTGTATCTGGATTTGACATTTGACACAGTCTCCCATGATATACTCCTGGGGAAGATGGCAGAAAGGGGCTTAGACAGGAACATTCTGTGCTGGGTCAGAAACTGGTTGGAAGATCAAACCCAGAGAGTGGTAGTTAATGGTGTCACAACCAGTTGGCAAACGGTTACTAGTGGTGTCCCCCAGGGGTTGGTGTTGGGTCCGGTCCTGTTTAACATCTTCATTGATGATATTGATGATGGGATTGAGTCCATCATGAGCACATTTGCAGACGACACCAAGCTCGGAGCCTGTGTTGATCTGTTAGAGGGTAGGAGGGCCCTGCAGATGGACAGACTGGAGAGATGGGCAGACTCCAATAGGATGAGTTGCAACAAATCTAAATGTCAGATTCTGCACTTTGGTTATAACAACCCCAAGCAGAACTATAGCCTGGGGATGGAGTGCATAGAGAGTAAGCAGGTGGAAAGAGACTTGGGAGTATTAGTGGACAGCAAACTCAACATGAGCCAGCAGTGTGCCCAGGCAGCCAGGAGAGCAAATGGCATCCTGGCCTGCATCAAGAATGGTGCGGCCAGCAGGACAAGGGAAGTTGTCCTTCCCCCGTACTTGGCACTGGCTAGACCGCATCTTGAGTATTGCATCCAGTTCTGGGTCCCTCAATTTAAGAAAGATGTTGAGGTGCTGGAACGAGTTCAAAGTAGGGCAACAAGGATGGTAAAGGGGCTGGAAGATAAGCCTTATGAGGAGCGGCTGAGGAAGCTGGGTCTGTTTAGCCTGGAAAAGAGGAGGCTCTGGGGTGACCTTATTGCTGTCTATAACTACTTAAAAGGAGGTTGTAGTCAGGCAGGGGTCAGTCTTTTCTCCCTGGCCATTGGAGATAGAATGAAAGGTCAGTCTTAAGCTCCAGCAAGGGAAGTTTAAACTTGACATTAGGAAAAAGTTTTTCACCGAAAGAGTGATCCAGCATTGGAATGGGTTACTCATGGAGGTGGTTGAGTCGCTGTTCCCGGAAGTGTTCAAGGGTAGAATGGATGAGGTGCTGAGTGTCATGATTTAGATGTTAGGTTTTAGTTGGATTATAGGTTGGACTAGATGACCTTCAAGGTCTTTTCCAATCTTATCAATACTATGATATTATGATACTTTGGACAAATATATGGTGGGAATAGACAGAAAATAATTCCATATCATAATCCAGTTTTCTTATGTTAATAGAGATGCAAGTAAGCAGAAAAACTGAGCTGCTCACATCAGGTCAGATTGTAAATTTCCATCTGCTAAGACAGACCCTTCTCCCACACCCCCATTTTACACTATATTCATAGTTAATTTCTATTATTCTCTGACTGCCTGTCTCACACAGTTTGCTGGTCAGCATGGATACAGCTGTATGTGTAAACTCAAAACCTCTCAGTGATACTCCCAGATATTATCAACATCCCTGTCAATAAATTCTTCAAGCATTTTCTGATATGGCTTTGGCCTATTCTCCTTGGACAGCCTCAGGACTAGAACAGCAGCTGGAGCATTTAAGGGACTGCTCCCAACATGCAGCTTGAGTGCAGCTACCATCTTGTGAAGTTTAAGACAGCAGAGTTCTGACAGCACCCATCTCAGCAGCCAGATATTTCACTTGTTCATATAGAATCATTAGATAATTTTTAATTCCTTCAGAGTTGAATTCCACCTCTGAAAAAAAGAATTTTTCATAGGAACGTGACTCAAAATACGTGGTGCTCTCTCCTAGTTCTCTAAGTGTGATAGCGAAAGTGTTAAACCATTTACAAATTTCATTTCCTTTAGGGTTTTGTGCCCAAGATTTTATTGGTTATTTTACTATCCATAGTGATGTTATTGTGTTTTAAACAGGTATAACAGACAGAAAAAATCCACATTATTTAAATAAAATAATAATATTGGAAAATATTTTAAAGTGCAGTTGTTATACAAACTCCACAGCTCAACCTGACTTCAGCTCCATTTGCAAATCTGTTCTAGATAGTTACCTTATGGATATCCTGCTTTGGAATTCCACGTAGTGTGCAGTAATAATACAGATGCTCCCAACCCGTTAGAAGTTCATCCAGGGCATCTTGCTGTGGACAATAGCCAATGAGAATGCCTTCAGAGCTAGCAGACTGTATATCCATTTCAGACCTGTTTAAAGAAAAATATTTGAATGTTTAAATGTTTAAAAGCCCCCATTGCCGTGGGTTTCACCCTTAGGATACAAGAAAAACACACTTAGACTCAAGTCCATAGGTGGAGGTGTTTAAGAGAAGACTCGATGAGGAGCTTAGTGACACGGTCTAGCTGGGGGGTGTAGGGCTGGATGATCCTGGGTCCCTTCCGGCTCGGAGTGGCCTGCTAGACTGTGAGGGAACTAGGTTTGTGTTACCGCTCTGGGATGTGCTTTCGGTCTCTGTACGGGTGTTAAATGGTGAGTTGGACTAGATGACCCTTGTGGGTCCCTTCCAACTCATAATATTCTGTGTGTGTGATTCTGTGTGTAAATGAGTCTGAATCTCTTTGCCATGATGACTTCCTGCAGTACCACCCATAATGCACACTTTTTGTCCCTTTTGGGATAGCACAGCCATCCCTGCACCCCTGTTGTAACAGTGTGCCTGTCAAGGTTAACAGATTAACAAAAGAGGAAGACATTCTGTGTTCCTGGTTTATATTATACCATATCCAATATTATATTCATGACAATTACTTTCAGTATTGAAGTGGCAGGACTTGAGAGAGAAGGAAATGTTGGTGGGTATTCTTTGTGTGTCTGTGTCCACATGTAGGCATGTATGCATTCTCTAAACAACAAGAGTAAAACAGGATATTAAAGCCTAGTAGCTGAAAAGACAATACAGGAAAAAGTATGAAATGATCCTGATTTGAGAGACTTTGGACTTCAGTTTGTAGTTGTACCGCATTACTTGAAATTACATTCAGTGCTAAGAAGCAGCTGATTGCAAGGATGTCTCATTACCCATAATGACACTAAATCTATCCTATTTATTCCAACATCTAATTCAACACTCAATGATGCTGATTTACATATACAGAAAGACACGTCAAAATGAAGATACTTAATGGTAAAAAAATCCGAGTTCTGATAGAAAGAAGTTTTCTAAAGGTTCTGAGTAACAGAATGTTTCTTCCCCTGGTGGTTTTCTATGTTTCTGATTAAGAGAACTAAATATATGATTAATCATTTAGACACAAAATAAATATATTAACTGCAGGATCTACAAATACCAGTACTAGTGAAAATATAAATATGTATCTCCTGTTAACATAATTCAGAATTCAGGGGAGAAAAATAAAACAAAAATTTTGCATTTTACATAATAAACTACAGCATCAAAATATATTTCAATGCTATCAAAAGATAAATTAACATGATTATGACAAACCTTGCTGTAGACTAATTAGAATGGTCCCTTTCTCTAAATGGCAAAGATAAAAATTCTTAATATCTTTGTTGTTTCAGATGTTGTCAAGGAAGTTAAGTGCCTGTAGACACCCCTCTAAACAAAGTTAGCAAAAAATAGAAGAGTGATAGGGGAAAGAGGATACGAGAAGTGTACTTCCTTATTAATTTATATCCACTTACAGGTTGTTTTAAACTAAATATATCTAAGATATTTTTACCAGTTCAGTTTCCAGCCACATCTAAATCAAATTAAATAATTTTTCTAAGGTCATCTTTACCATAAGATACAGATTGATTAATATTGATCTTGCTGCATAACCAGTCGTAAGCAGTGGATTCCTTATTTAATGAACTGTAACCTAGTAAAGCACTATCCACAGTGAAAAGCTATCCACATTACATGCTTCTGAACAAAGAGAGAT
Source organism: Pitta sordida (assembly GCA_013390025.1). Lineage (NCBI taxonomy): Eukaryota > Metazoa > Chordata > Aves > Passeriformes > Pittidae > Pitta > Pitta sordida. The sequence goes on along the minus strand of WEKX01025334.1, from coordinate 46,572 downwards.
CTGTCTGAGATTTGTTTCATAGGAAGATTCATGTACACTGACAAGGTTTTCTTTTGGTGCAGCTGCTGTCATTTGAGAAACAAGATACTTGAGCTTTTAATAATATGCTATGTTCTGTCACAAGAGAACAAATCACACTCAAGGGTAATTTCAGGGACATTTACTCAGTGTCAACCCTGCAACTGCAGACACATTAGTCTTGAATGGGTCCCTACCATGAAGAACTAAAAGTTAAGTATGGCCTTAATTGCAAAAGCCCCCAGACATCTAATATTCTTTGGCAAGAATTATATTAGACATATAAATAGTATGCGGCTTGCATTAGGAAACAAAACAATGCTCCCAGTGTTAGTTGTGCACACATGATTTTAGCGCCTCCGTAAAGCACCCAGTCTTAGGTGAATAACATCCCACCTGCTGATCTTTAGCTTTCATAAAGGAGGGACACATTGAGAATACACCATGTCATATTCTTACTCAGTTTTGTCATTATCTTGCGACTTTTCTCTTTAGTGCTGACCTTGAATACTTTAGTGAATGACCTTGAAAGAGTTCCCATTAACACAGAGATTCTTGTGTATTCACTAAAGAACCTAGTCCTTTCCACACACGCCTCTCCCCCACTCTGTATCTGTCAAATCAGAAAACAAACCAGAAGGAAAAAAAAATCTAAAAAGGAAAAAAAAAAGATGCAATTTGAGAATTTTTGTCTTTTACTCAGAGGTTTTTTGGTTGGTTGGTTGGTTTTGGTTTGGTTGGAGCTTTTTTTGGTATGTAGGGTATAATGCCTATACCTTACCCAGCAATATCACTGAGTAGATTTCCAAATCAAACTTCTGGACATCACCCTTCAATTTTGTTTAGCCAGATTCTAAGCTTTTTTGAATATATAAACAATATATATAAACAACAGGTAAAAAAACCCAGAAATTTTAAAATTACAATACATTTATACAGCAGAATTCAAGTTCTCATCTCAGGAAATGGATTTTTTTTTTAATTCAGTTAATCTCTCAGATTTGAATTTTATGGGTCTAAATTAAATGGACATTTCAAGTAGTGAAGTCATGATACCAGAAAACTTTTTCAGGAAATGACATGCTTTTCCTTTTCCTTTGTTAGTTTCTGATTTCATACATGAAACTTCTTCTTCAATAAACATTTTCATTTATGTTGTTATAAAAATCAAATTAGAAATATATTTTTAATATTTTCTGAAATATAGATTAGCATGCAGCAAAATGCTGATTTTTTTCTCAAGCTAAAGAAAAACACAAATTATATTATTATATAATAAGATAACACATATTATCAGTGTGCCAGCATTTCTCATTAGGCTATTCACATTAAAAACAATACATGAAGGAAGAAAAAATAAGCTCATTTTATAAATCGAGAGAAAGAACATATAAGTACAGATTCTAAACCCTCTCAGGCATTTTGTCCACAGTATATTAGGCATTATGAATTTCAGTGTAATATCTAAAAACTATAGGTAGGAAACCAGGCTTTTACACTAATATAGAACATTCTGTATCATTATATAAGTACTGTGTAATTATTAGCTTTAAATTCTGTTAGTAATTTTTGTTAACTAACATGGAACACAAGTTTCTCCTTCATTTTTTGACTGCATCATTATGTTCAGTGAATAGTTCCACTTGCTAGTTAATTTTTCCTTTAAAATAGAACAGCTGCAACAGAAAACTTCAATAGAACATGTCAAAAAAACTTTATGTTTGAAATACAAGTTTAAAGTTGCAGAATTCCATTTCTAGAACTGCTTTAGAAAAGGTCAACAGAACATCTGGCATCCTCAAGAAAAATAGCAGTCTAGCATTTGAAACATGGGAGATTTTATATTCCATTCTTTTCTAAGTACTTTGGTGAGAGTCATGATACTTTGGTGAGAATCATCCTGAAGAAAAGACCAGGACTCAAGAAGATTTACCTCATTTTGGAGTGCTCATCTTACAGTTTTGTACTGTCAATGAAAGAAACTTGCCAGACTTTCAAGATATTGGGCATAATAAACTGAAATGTTAGTGAATAAAATTTTTGATTCAAAGTTCATTATTCAAGTTTTTTAACAATAAATAAAGAAATCCCTACAAGCTTATTACAGCCCCGAAGGCTATCTATATGGGAGTGGCATAGGGCACTCCAGTTACAAAGTCTTTGCTGGCACTGGAAAGAAACTGGAATGAGTGACAATGATCTTGGACAAAACTTGTTGCCTTCTCCTGTGTAAACGGGACCTCCAGTTTCCAGAAGGTTAAGCTGGTTAAGAGACTAGATTTGTTTCTTGTTTGTTATAGTGGTTACCAACAACATCACAGAATCACAGAATATTATGAGTTGGAAGGGACCCACAAGGATCATCTAGTCCAACTCACCATCTAACACCCGTAAAGAGACCGAGAGCACATCACAGAGCATAACACCAACCTAGATCCCTCATGTTGTTGTTGTAGGTTGTGGGCTGGTGTTCAAAGGTAAACCTCAATTTCAAGTTTCCAGAGACAATTTGGCATCATCGATATCAGCCTTATGGCTGATTTAGGAAAAGTGTTTCCATATTGACTCTGCTGTGCACTTTGCTTCACTTTTGTATGATTTTTCTGCAGTTTTTGAATTCAGTTAAAGGCAGTGATATATATGGTACTTACAATGGCTTCTGCAGAGAGATAAATTCCATTAATTAGTGAAAATGAAATATAAATTTACAAATTGTAAAAGTACTTAGGCATTACATTGTACTCTTAACTGCACTTACAATTCAGTGCATACTAATGCTTAATTAACATTCTAAAGAATCAAAGTTAAAATATCATTAATTTAATTATAGCTTCAGTATAATTAAACTAATTATACTGATATACAGTGTAAAAACAGCCATCTCAGCTATTATATTGATGTAAATTTATTCTGCCTTTCAGGTTAAGCTATTTGAATTAGATTTTTAATTATTTATCAAGCTGAATATCACACCTATCAAAACAGTCCAAGTTTTAGCCATAAAATATTTTCCCTATTTGGAGAGCAACTCTTTGGTCTTATGACTTTGTAATCCAACAGCTGAGATCACAGGATCACAGTTGATCAAGTTGGAAGGGACCCACAAGGATCTTCTAGTCTCACTCCCAAGTGAACGCCCACGCAGGGATCAAACCCAAAACCCCAGAGCCATGGGCACCATTTAGTTCAAATGGGAGAGGGAGTTGCTGTCATAAAGGATCTCTATGCAGAAGGAAGATGGAAATTCACGGGAAATTAATTTATTTCATAAGGAAGACTGCCAAATACTTTCACCGAGTGGGGCAACGTATGAACAAGATGACATCTGGTTTCTCTGGTTTTTTTGTGTATGCACTTCACTACACTCTAGGTAAGAACCTATTGTCAACCCTATTTAGTAAAATAGAATAACAAAGATTACAAAATAGAGAGCACCAAAATAGCAGACAAACCACTAGCCACATTATTCATTATTTTACATTGACCTTGGCATGACACTTCACAGGATTTTGACATTTTCTCTTCAAAGCTGTGTTTAGCTCTCCTCACTTGAGGGAGGGTTTATGACAGAGTCACCATTATAAGTTACAAAAGTATGGAAAAGGGAAGAAAATGAAGAAAATGGCCAACATAGATACACAAAAAAACGCGGAACAGCTGTACAGTATCTACTGATACATCAACCCAGAAGACATTCAAAGACTATGAGGACTCATTTTGTTCTCCTTTGTTTTACTACTTTGTTAAGTGTCAGTTTTTCTTTGTGCATATTTAATGTAGACCTTACCGCTTCAAGCTATTTGACAGAAAATGTAACCACAAAAATGTTTACTGTTTTATACATTGACTTTGATTTAGCCAGTTCCCACATTGCTTGCAATCCAGTTATGACAGAAGGGCCAAGCATCAGCTAAACTGAGTCTATTTGTACTCTTAAAGAGGAACAGCTATACTACAGAGAAGACAAAAATCCTAAATGTCAAGCAGACCATGCAAGTAACTATTATACATATTTAAGCTTCACAACTCTTTCGTATGGTGTTCAAAAGCCAGTCATTCTCCTAATGTCTTACAACACCATACTTTATAAATACAGTAATCACTCAGTACACTGAGGTTCACTTATCACAGCTTCACATATTTGCGAGGGTTTCTTCCACAGGGACACCTCAATTCTTTGCGGTGTTTTCTATCTACATATGCCCAGAGTGTCTTTGCCACTCTGCGGGGTGGGACTGGCCCATGGCAGGGGGCAGGACTGCCATGCCCCACTGGGTGGGGCAGCTCACTTGGGGGTTGACTAGGCTCTGTCCCTTATGTATGCTTTATACACACTGCGTCAATCTTGCTGGGGGGGTGTGGGGGCAGCCTGCTGTGCAGGCTTAAAGCCACATTCCTGCCTGGAACAGTGCACTCAAAGCACCCTAACCCGGGTTTGGGCACACGCGGTGAGGGTCCTGTGCTCCACCAGGAGCCTAGCTTGCTGTGAACAGTCCCCACACAGCAGCAGTGCTGGAACCGGTGCTAAGACCCAGTGCCAGCCAGTGTCACTGCTGGAAACGGTCCCTGGGTCCTAGCTGCCACTAGCTGTCCCTGGGTCTGAGCGCTGCCACCACTCAGGGACCGGTCCCATAGGGCTGGGCACTGCCACACCCCACACTCCCAAGGTTAAAACACAATTTGCTCATTGGCCGCCATCTTGGTGCAAGCACCTTGATTCAAATCTGCAAATCTGCCTGATCACTGTTGAGCGATATGATCTAGATGCAGCGGATAGGTTAGCTGGATTATAGGTTGGACTAGATGATCTTGTTCAGTCTGGAGAAGAGGAGGCTCAGAGGGGACCTCATTGCTGTTTACAACTACCTGCGGGGAGGTTGCAGCCAGATAGGTGTAGACCTCTTCTTCCAGGCTGACGACACCAGAACGAGAGGGCACGGCCTCAAGCTACGCCAGGGGAGGTTTAATCTTAACGTTAGGAAGCGGTTCTTCACAGAGAGAGTAATTGCATATTGGAATGGGCTGCCCAGGGAGGTGGTGGAGTTGCCATCCCTGGAGGTGTTTAAGAGAAGACTGGATGAGGAGCTTAGTGACATGGTCTAGCTGGGGGGTGTAGGGCTGGATGATCCTGGGCCCCTTCCGGCTCGGAGTGGCCTGCTAGACTGTGAGGGATTTAGGTTGGTGTTACCGCTCTGGGATGTGCTCTCGGTCTCTGTACGGGTGTTAGATGGTGAGTTGGACTAGACGATCCTTGTGGGTCCCTTCCAACTCATAATATTCTGTGTGATTCTGTGTGATTATCTTCATAAAGAAGTGAGAAATATTGACCCATGAAAGCATTTAATTTCTAAACCAAAGTAGCTTGCTATTTCAGAAATTCAAAAATATTTCCTTTAAAACTTTCAAAATTAAACCCTTTACCTGTCTTTGCCCAAAACACCTACTTTGAAATGTACGTCATTAAAAAAAAAAGAGAATCTTTGAAATTGTTAACTAGCCCAAAAGACATTCATATACATATACATATACATATACATATACATATACATATACATTTCACTACTGACTAAAAAAACCCCAAAACTTTTCTTTTCTTCCAGTTTTGCTGGGAAAAATGATAAATAACGGTTACATCTAATCAAAAGTCCATTATTTATTTATCAAATAGCTTCAATTTCACCAACACTGCCTCTTATCCTAATTACAAAACATATTGATCAAGTAATTAATTAATGCCTCTGAAGCACATAAGTGTAAGAGAACATCTTAAAATTACCCACTTGAAGCACTGGACATTAGCCTAATCCTGGAAACCTTTAGTGAAGCACTAGTGTGGGGGATATATGTCCACGCATCTAAAAATACAGTTTGTTAAGATTTTTTGTTAGTTTTAAAAGGATGTATGTTGTCCTCTTAGAGTCTGCACTTTTGATAACATACAAGATTTTTTCTCAATTAACAGAGCTTTCAAACAGAATTAAATAATGCTAAAATGCTTTTCTGCAGACTTAACAGCATTAAACCAATATACATTTAAAAGGGAACAAAACAGGTCCTTAGAGTTCAGGATAAAAGACTGAAGATGTGCTGAGAATTTAATCATTGACATTATCAGTTAGCACTATTCTGATCAAATTCTGTGTTATTTACCCGGTAGGAGTCCTAATAACAGCACGTCCTGCAGATGGGACGATATCTCCAGTCAGCATCTTAAATGTTGTGCTTTTTCCAGCTCCATTTGTACCTAGGAGTCCAAAACACTAACAGAGATAAAAAAAACAAATCAAAACAAGCAAGCAAACAAAAATGGACCTAAATCAATTAATCTGCTGTGCTGAGAAAAATGAGTAATATTAACGTTCCTCCCTTTTCTCAGTTCCTACCATACGTCTGTAAGACACTGTATATGGGTATATACAGTATATGTGCAAATTGTGAAAATCATAATGCCCCCATGTATATAATATTTTGATTGCTTCCTAATTCCTAAAAGGGACTTATTTAGGATTCTAGCCTTCCACTTAAAACTCTGCCCAATAACTAAATGCATTATTGATTCATATTATTACTATTAGAGCCTGATGATCTTGGGTCCCATTTGAGAGCCCTGACTACCAGTCCATAGAGATATTTCTCAGCTTCTCATGAGATATTTCACTCAGTGCAAGTAAATTACCAATAAATAATAATAAAATAAAAATAAAAATAAAATATAAAATAATATTATAAAATATAAAATAAAAATAAAATAATAAAAATAAAAAATACCAAACAGTCAAGAGACACACTCATTCTGAACATTTACTTCAGTCCCCTAGCTGCAATAAATTCATGTTTAAGTTATGATAGGATTCATATTAAGTCTACACATAGTCCTTCATAACATTTTAAATACTCATTTCATGAACTTTCTTATAGATAGATAGGCTTTAATCAGCAATTACACCCTCCTAATTCCCTCTGATTTGGAGATTTAGAAGTTCAGAGATTTTTAGTGAGATAGGTACAATTTGGACGTTGGGAAATTTAGAGATTTTGGTGAGATATGTAGAAATTTGGATTTTCAAAATTAATAGGTTTTAAGGCTTTTGTTAGGCTAAAAAGAAGGGTCGAAACTTGAAGCTGAATATTAAAGGCAAATTTTCTCATTTCTCAGCACAGAACCAAAACAGAACAGGGTTTTAGTCAAAACATAGAGTGGAAGAATGCAGAGCATCAGAGGTTGTTGGTCAAAGGCTTAAAGCAAAGTGTAAATTTATGATGTAATGGTGGAAAGATGAATATTCACTAAGTGTTATGCATATGCATTAAACAGGTGCACATAAGCAGGTGACAAAGCTGAGGCAGGGTCTTTGGGCCCTGGGGAGGTCAGGGGGACACTTTGCTGGCTCAAAGATATTCCTTCCTTGTTCCTGAGGGCAAAAATAAATCCATAGCTTGCAAGCATCCTTGAGCCCTGGAACGGATTTTCCTTAAATGACATCAGTTACCCAACAGCTGATCAATAACTAGTAGAGTGTCACTGGACGCGTGCTGACATGCACTAGTTTCTCATATTTTCTGGTTTTCTATTAGCAACTAAGAAAAGCTTTTTGCTTCTCAGTAGTTTTGAAATTAATATGTATCTGTAATTCTAAAAAACATCAAAATAATTTAAAAAAAATTCAAATGCTGTTCTGTGCTAAATTTCAGTTTATTAAAATACTATATTAGCGTTTTTATACTATATTAAATATACATTGATGATTTCAGCATGGGAACTAAAAGTGTGCCTTGGTGGCTAATTCAGTATTCAGTTTACAGTTGAGTTAGTTATTCTTTGCTTTCTCTTTGAAGATTGGGGTGCTATGCTACCTACTCATTTTTTACCATAACCTTCAATAGAGTAACTTCATAAAGATAAGCAAAAAGAAAAAATTAAGACTGATGAATTTTTAACCCCCCAAATAAGTGAACAGTTGTTTCTTAAGCACCATCAGAGTTTCCGCTTTTATTTAGTTATTAATTTTCAGAAATTACTCCACTAGAACTTGTGCTGCTACTCTCTACAGATCTTTCACAGTAAACATATTAAGGATGGCTGAACAGTTGCTCAGATTGAAATTTTATTTTCTTAAAGGTGAAAAAAAAGACATTTTTTACCTCTCCCCTTGGTATTCCCAAGCTTATATTTTCCACAGCTGTGCTCTTTTTACTGAAACCTCCATAACACTTCCTGAGGTTGTAGAGAAGTAGGACATCATTACCAGTTCTTCCACCAAGGAGTCGCTGTCGCTCCATTTCTACATCAATGTCTTCTGACAGACTGATCATGCTGTTAATTGAGCAATGACCCCTGAAACAGAAGATGATAATAAATGACTCATGGTAAATTGGTCCTTGCTGCACTCTGGATAACTTATTTTCCTGGTTACAATCCCTTAAATCTCGGTGATTAATTCTCATCAGAATTCAAGGGAAATAGCAGCTACTTGTTTATTTTCTGCAGTTTCCATTAATTTAGGTACATTGTGCTATCAGAATTATTCCTCTTCAGGAACTCATCATCATTTTCTTTCTTTAAAAATTTGTTCCAGGTCCATTATGACAAAATACAAATGGTAACACACCTTGCCTTCTGGAAGAGATCCCAATGAAGGAAAATACGTAAAAGAAGTAGCAGTGTTCCCTGAAGGGTCATTTCCACAAAAATCCAGCCAAGGAAATCCATCTCAAAGGGGCTCACATATGAATCTATTCCAAAGTTGCTGGTCAGGTCAAACTTGATCTGATTGTATGAAAGCTGTATTAAACCCTGTCCTAAGCAGAATTGGGGGAATATGATGAATGACCATTTGAGAATATTGTAGAGGTTCTGAAAACTCTGTATTAAGATGCAGCAAGGACAGGGGGAGAGAAA
>WEKX01025334.1:0-37486 GCA_013390025.1 Pitta sordida | reverse complement strand
AAAAAAAAAAAAAAAAAAAAAAGAATTAGGTTTCTCCAACAGCATAGGAAGACGCACACATAATGCTGGATACAGCATTCAAATCTCACTCAGGGTGAACTGATTCCTAAAGTGAATATAAAGTTCCTATAATGAACCATTTTGTGTGCAGGGTTAATACCTTAATGCATTTTAGACTGCCTACAGTCACAGGATTTTAATCACAGTTGAGGTTCACAGACAGTATCAAAACACAGGTAGCCATGATCATTCTATTTTCTTAAAATTTTCATATTTGGATACTATCAAATCTAAATGACCAACTTAAACCCAAGTAAACACCAAATCTGCTTACAAACTTGAGTAACACATAATCCAGATTTGACAAGTATTTGACCTTTATATACATGGACAATCATACACCTTCTGGATCTCCTCCACATTAAGTTGCCTAAATACCATTACAACTAATGAAAATTATATATTCGGTCTGAGAATGCACATTACTATTCATACAATGCATTACTGATCCTAGGAATATGTGGCTTATCTCTTATGTCAATATTATTCAAACACATTTTACAAAGCATATAATCTATTTAACGGACCAGAACAGCTCCCATTATGTGCCAATTACAAGTTAATGGTCTAGAAAATGTCAAAATTTCAATTAACAATGTTTTTCCATTATTACCGCACGCTTTTTTTGGTTGTAGGCAAGTTAAAATTCAAGATGATAACAAGCAATGCAGTGTACACTAGGACAGAAAAAAACATGAATGTTGAAAAACCACATGTATAAACATATTTATATATATATATACTCAAACATATACATGCACATATGTGTGCTCACATCTCAGTTATGAAAAAGATAAATCAAAGATTTTCTACTGACCTGCACTTTGGAAATTATAGCTAACAAACGAGGTAAGAGAGTCACCAGCATGGTACACAAGCCAAACACAAAATTTAAGGAGATGTAAGAAATGAAAGCTACATCTGAACTTGAGAAGAATCTGGATACAAGATACATCCATGGTAAAGATGCATATCTGAAAGTTTCAAGCAAAAAGCTGTCACAAATAATTGTTTGTTTCATCTCACCCCTCCAAAAAAAGTCAGTTACCACTCTAGAACAAAAACCACAAAATTGTTACTCCCTATTATAAAGATAACATAAAAACAAGTCTTCTGAACAATGCATAAAAAGGACAATTTTACAGACTCATATTCTTTATTAAATTACCTTCTGATTCAATAGATGTACACATAACTACTGCCATGTGATGGGCAGATATGATCCATTTTTGCATGTATCAACTGCAGAGATTTACTTTTATTGATTCAGACAGCTCTCAACCTTGATTTCTGAATGAATGCAAACTCATGCACCTTAACAAGCCTCTGACACAGAGACAGAATTAAAACCAAATATTTAAAGCTAAAATCATGAATGCTGAGCGGTCAGGACTTCTGAGAGGCTTTCACAGAAAGCAAAAAGGAATAAAGGAGTCAAATGACGAACCAGGTCAAATGATACCTATCCAAAATAGAGTGGTCATATGTTTTTACAAAGAGACTTTAATAAAGACTAAAACAATGCCCAGGCAATCTGATGAACATGCATGTCAGGTAAAGGAAATTTGTTTTCCATTCAAAATAGTACAAGACATGCCTATCAACCCAGTAGTATATAGCCTGCAGGAATATAGGTACCAGTGTGCACTGTTGCATGATGACAAGTATATGTGTGGTGTATATGTAAATATTGCTTATATAATATTAAGATTCATAACTGTTTTAATAATGAGCTCAATGCAAGAGCAACTAGCCAAACATCTGTGAATTCACTGCTTCATTGCTTTAAACAGTAGTTCAGATTACAAGCCATAAAAGTTCTTTTTGAATTCAATATTGTGTACTTTATAGATGAACCTTTTGCACTGAATAATGCCAAAATCCTTTCCCTTAAGAAACGAACTAGAAAGTAATAGTGATGTTATCCTCAGTTTACAGGAAGACAAAGATTAAATTACTCAATGTTTGGATCTCAAATGAGGATTGTAAGTATTCAAGATTATAGTATACTTTTTCAGTGTCCTGTTGCCTGTCTTAATCATACAATCTTTTCTTCCCTTCATACACATACCAAAATCACTGTTCTCAGCATTATTCTGAATTACAATACCATAAATATAAGACAAGTCCATCCTCGGAAATACCCCTGGAAAGAGACATGATTTAGAGTCCTGTTACTCTGCTGTAAATTAAAGCAAAATTCGATTTGTTTGCTAGAAAATGAGTAAGACTTTCAGGATACTAAAGTTATATGATGTTCAAATGCAGCCTTTAAAGCTGCCAGTCACGCCTGCATTTCTATCCTCTTTTCCTCAGTTTCAGTTGCAAATTATTATGCTGTAAGTATAAAAGAGAGAACAATTTGGACAAAAATGGTTAAGTACTATCACAGAATATTCTGAGTTGGAAGGGATCATCAAGTCCAATTCTTAAGTCAATTCTCAAGTCAATTCCCAGGCGGGAATTGAACCCGGTCTTCCGTGTGAGAGGTGGGGACACTCACCACTATACTAAAGTGGAAACCTCTACTATTATATAAAAGAGAAAATAAATCAGTTTAGTTAAGAGAGCATTATATTTTTAAACGAAATCACCTTTAAAGTAGCACACTAGGAATCTTAATTATTCTTTCAAGCACACCCCCTTCTGGCTCATGGTTTAACTTTTTTATGTAACTGGGCTATTTTTATCTTTATTTTAGGTCAAAAATTCTGCACAAGTTTACTCTGAAGAGACAAAAAAACATTTTAAAAGGCAAAAAAATCATGATGGTATGCGGATGAATGAGGATTACATGCACTGGGGGAGGATAAAATAATCACTGTGTGTTGTGAGCTGCCTCAACTCTAAATTGGAGAAAAATGATAAGCTTGTTCTGACCTTGGAAGAAGCCTCATGTTTTCAGCAATCATATGAATGTCTTGGGTGAATGTTCTAATTTAAGGATGAAGATGTTCTTGAGTGCTTGTGAGAAAGAAAGTAAGTAAAAGCTGAGAACATGAGAGGCAAAATTACTTGGAGAAGCTGATTGGCTTTGCTATCTAGTTGGCAGGGGGAAAGGGGTGCAGCTAAGATTTCTCGTGAGATGTACAAGAAACCACACGATGTATCAATAAATGCGACCTTGCTGGCAGACTGAGATGATGAGGGAACATGGACGAGCAAGGAGAGAGTCCCCAAAACTAAACCAGTTGTGCTGAGCCTTCTTTTCATTCCCAGTATTCTCTCGTCATTTCCGTAACTGTGAGCTTCAACATGTTCACTGTGTCTTTAGGCAGAGTAAAAGGTAGAAGAGGAAGACTGGTAGCTCTGAAGTTTATCGGTATCCTTGAGACGTTAAAATTACAGCTTTTATATCTTTAAAACATGGTAATATACATTGAATACATAGACTTTCCTGCTAAAAATCACTGCAGTATCTGTTATGTCAGCCAAAGCTGAAGAGTAGAGGAGTGATTATACTGAGCTGATTAATGTGCATCTGCAATCAACAAAAAAAGACCATCTAGCTTTTTAGTCAATACTTTTCTATCCTGAAATACCCTGATGTTAACTCAACATTTTTGTTAAAACAATGCCAGGATAACTGGCTTTTGGTAGTACCCTGCGGGCAAGACTAAAGACTACAGACCACACAGAAAACATGTAATGACTTTGGTAGACACACACGCATGTTTCATTTGCTGCTTGACCAAGATTTCTATAGATGTCTCTTCTTCGCTAGGGTGACAGCACCTGGATCATGATCATAAGAAGGATTCAACAGTTGTAAAGTTAATAAAAAAAAGGATGAGATCTAGTCATGTAAAATCTTTGCACGAAGGCTGATTAGAATTTCTGCATTTAACTTGAAGGAATCACTTGATTAAAGTGCAGAACAAAGGAAGGAGAGTGGTCCATGAGAGTACCACAGAATGGAGAAAAGTATGAGCTTCGAATGTTTCACAAAAGTTATTCACAAGATCTTGGCATCATGAACTCTAAAATCTTTCATACTAGTCTGGCCATTCATGCCCAGGAAAGATATGCTCATACTAGAGTTATAAGGAAAAATGATAAATAGAATTATCCAAAGAATTTGCAAGGCCTTCTACAAGAGAAGGATTGTTCGGGCTTGCAAAAGATGACTGATGAAGGAGAATTATGAAGTATGACTCAGAACAAACGCAGGCTGGAATTTCAAGGAATAGATCCAGCTCTGAGGATACCAAAACAGTTTTCAAAAAAAAGAGTTGCTGGAGGCACAAAACCTTGAAAAAATTTTTAAGATGCAATAGAGAAAATTGAGGTGTTTTTTGAAATGTTTATCTGAGACTCTTCAAGGAATAGCACAGGTCCAGATCTTGCAGAAAGCCCTTTCTACTTTCTTTCTGTATCATTCTCTCATTACCTAGCTATATGTCATTATCTAAACATCTGTCTTGTAAGAAATGCATTCTATCCTACAAGAATAGCTACATAGTTCCCTGAGATAAAGAAGGAACTTAGAAGCCTTGTGTAACTGCTAATCTTCAGCATTTCTCACATCACCTTCAACTGCACATAGGAAGAGTTAAAGAAACAGAATAGATAATTACTTGAATGAGCCCAGGACTCAACAGCTGTATTTTTATAGAGACATCAATCCTCTGTTTAACAAGTTATTTTAACTTTTTAGAATGCTTGTTTGTTTGTTTGGTAGAGCTTTTCCCTCTCACGGGACTGTTTGGAGAGAAATCTCCAAGCAGCCAGGTATCCCACATTGGATAGGCTTCTCATGAGAAATATAAATTCCCAGAGCTATATAGAATTCCAGAAAATAGTTAGAATTGTAGCAAAAGACAGCCATTTCTTAGCTTCTTGATGATATTTTGCAAAGTTAAGCGCTGAAATTCTGACCTGTTTCTATTCCCACATTTTCTAGAAGATTATATATAATCAAACAGTAAACAACTGTTATACAGAGTATTTGCTGATATATTGCCATTCCTTTTATTTTAAAATTCTTTTATTTTTTAATAAAGGAGTAAATCTCCCTCCACTTTTTGTGGTTAATTTTCAAATTCATGTTTCAGCCTGTTTTCTCCCTATATTTTGCTGAATCATAATAAACACCAAAGACAAAATAACATTCATTTATCAGCAGGTACAAACCATATCTAAAGATTTCTGTTTGTTTCTTAGAAGCTATAATTCTGTAGAAGCATTTCCAATCACATACCCAAAAAGTATCAGCAGAAGAAATGTGGCTGCCAAGTTCTTTCGGAAAGTGAAGGCTGATAGCTGGAAGGCACTAATAACAGCAACACATAGAGTGACTGGAACCGTGTAAAACAGCTAGAAACAGAATAAAAAAGGCACTGAGCAGGTGAGAATCTCTTACTGGTCTTAATTAATTTGCATAGAAGTGCTGTATAAATCAACTTTTCCATATTTGCAATGTAATTTCACCATAAATTAAGAAGAAACAGACAGAAGAGCTTGGAGATGTCATAGTCCGTACTTGCTGTGCAGCTGACCCCTACACATGAAACGGCCTGACAAAATAAAATCCGAGTACAGAATATTCCCCTTAATTCTATTCTATTGACCTTTCAAATACATCTATTCAACAAGCTAACTCTTCCAGATAATGAGTCCATGTGGGGCTATTACTTCAAAACATCAAATTACACTGTGAATGCAGAGACTTGGTTTCAGAAATAGCAGTTTCACTGATTGGCTTCAGTCATAGGAGAATAGTAAAGATACAATTTAAAAAGAGATTTTAATGAAGGACCATGTGTGCTGATGAAGCAAATGACAGCTTTTATAGGGAATGGACACAATATGTAGACGAGCTACATCCACTGATTGACTGAAATCCTGTTTTGTGGTTTTCACATATTGTGGGACGTTTTTGGAACTGAATCCCCATGAAAACCAAGGTATTACTGTATAACTGAGATTCTGAGATGCAACTGCAATAGAGGCAACAAATAAAGATCTGGCTAAGTATTCAGTGTAGAACAACATCCTTACTGTTAAAATTGGACTTTTATACTGAAGTACAATGAAAACCGGTTCAAAATTAAACCAGAGGCCATTATCTCTTTGCTACTGGAAAGGCAAACATTTTTTAAGAGGCAAGCAATGGAGTAAAATGTAGATCGATGCAATGTTATTGTTTTGTTCATAGTGAACCTGTGCAGTGCCATATACAAATATCATAACATGCCACTCCATAGATTTCTGCTTCAGTTACCCTGAAGCAGTTTAAAAATTATGGTAGAGAAGTCACAAAGCATTTGAGTCCCAGTATGTTTCAACAGACCTGTGACTTCTGTCTAGCAATAAACAAACAACTTTAAATCAAATTCTATTAGAAATCTTACCCAGAAAAAACATTGTATTACAGAAGCTGGGCATGTACAAATAAAACAACTTTAATTTTGCCCTCTAGTGACACAAGCTTAATCTGAAAAAAATGTCTCTATTTGTCTTTAAATTTTCTTAGGAGTTACACATTTTCCATTTGTTGAACACAGTAATGAATATCATTCACCTGCATAAATACAGTAAGAGCAGCCTGATTCTCATGAGAGCAATTTCATAAATCAAATACTTCTGCAGGCCTAGTAAAGATTGTGCTATCAATAATACAAGACACAGCCTGTAATACTTAAAATACATAGATGAATTTAAAACGTGACAGTTCATATATTCATGTGTTCAGTGTCCCTAAATGATCTGCAGTACAATTAGCATTTAAAGCAGTGTCTGTTCTTTCCCAGATCATGATTGATCATGCAGTACAGTGTAGCATTTGTGAGAACATTGTGCGAGATTGGCAGAAAATAATGAGGACTTTGCTGCACAAGGAGAAACTGAATGATGAAGGACTGAGGTTTTAACCAGGCCTCTTATTTGAAATGATGGCGGAAAAAGAATACCAAGATTGACTGTCCAAATAAATAACATTTGGAGAAATGTGTTCTTACCTCAAAATTGCTCAAGTGTGAATATTCTTATTTCAAGCATGGTTGGGAGAAGACCTAGTGTTTCAGAATTAGAATAGTCTGAATGAAAACAGAATGTTCCAAAAACCACTGCTCCGGCGCAGGGTACCATGAAATCATTTAGGTTGGAAAGGACTTTTAGAACATCAAGTGCAGTCATTAATCCCCCATTTCCAAGTCCACCACGAAACCATGTCTCTCAGTACCATGTCTAAACATTTTTTAAATACCTCTGGGGTGGTGACTCCACCATTTCCCTGGGCAGCCTGTTCAAATGCTTGCCAGAAATATAAGATACCAATTATGACTATCTTTCATATTACCTACAGCAAAAATAATCATCCCTTAAAGCAGCTCACTAGTGTCCTCAGTGTTCTCCACTAATCTGAAAGACTTTTCCAGTGGCAACTCAAAGCACAGAAAGTCCTGCTATGAGCTGCTGTGTGGAAGATTCTCTCTGTCTAGGTTGATTAGTAAAATAGTGTACATACTTAAAGCTAGCTAATACTTTACAAATACTTTACAAATAAGCGTTGGGATGCAAAGGATACCATCCTTGGCCTGTATTAAGGTAGGGATGGTATCACAATGCTTGTTAGAGTGACAGCCAAGAGCTCTTGCTCTGCATGATTCAAGTGTATTCATGTATCTTCTGATCACAAGTCCTTTGGGCTCATTTTCAACAAACTAGCTAAAACTTTACAGCTGAACACATGCTGCCCCACATAATACATACCATATCACAGCAGAAGTTAGCAAGCCAATAAGTTTTGTAACCCAGGCCTGTGATATGCTGCAAGCGTTTTGTGCCAGATACTCTGTCTTTCACTATGGCACTTCCAATGGATGCAGTAAGGATAGAAAACCCCAGCATGATACACAGTGCTACTCCGCACTGACGAACATTCTCCATTCTACAGTAAAAAGCAAAATGAAAACAGAATGAGGAATGGAGGAAAAAATCTCAAATGCTAACATTTTCCAGGTCAACTTCTTACCAAAACATGACTAGACATTAGGACCTTAACCGTGCTTGCAAACATCATAGAGTCACATGATGGTTTGGCTTGGAAAGGACCTTATAGATCATCTAGTTCCAACCCCCTGTCATGAGCAGGGATAAAATGTATGTACACTGTCAACATCTAATTAGAGAACAAGATGTTTTAAGTTACAGAACTACATGTTAGTTACAGAGCACATCATGTGTTTAAAATAAAATGAAGTTTTGAAAATATTTCCCATCTACAGAAAATTAAAATTTAAGCACTTGACAATCATTTGAATTAATTAACCTGTTTAAAACTGTAATGACATAATCAGCATAAATTCAATATTTTTGTCTACAAAATAATGCAACCATTTTCGATAGTGGACTTGACAGTCTACGCTAGAAACTGCTTCGCTTAGCAGAACTGTGTCTGTCAAGTCACAGCATCTATTCCATACAACATATATGCTGATTTCATTGATATTTTCAATTGTTTGGTCACTAGCACTGTTATACATTTTAAGAGTTTGCTCACATTTTGTCCTCATCCAGCAAGGCTCCTCCGTATGGTTGGCTGTAGAGTGTTATCCCTGTGAAAATAAAAATAAATCATGACATAGTAAATCAGGACTTCAGTTTCTAGTCTAGAGCATACTGTTAACAACTATTACGCGTATAAACAAAAATGCTAAATACTTAGTAATCAACAGAAAGAGGTCAACCACCAAGCTGCAAAACCAAATACTGTCTCCTGTTATTTCCAAAGTGTGGATCCACCAAAAACTAATGAATACACATATGCTTTTATGCATTCTGAACTTCAGAAATTGGTTCAATAATGTTGTATATTGTTGCAGAATCTACATCACAGAAGAGAACAAATACAAAACCTAAAATAGAATTTGTTCATATACCTGTTACTGCAATTTATACAGTTGGTTTTCATTTTAGATTAGATTTTTTTAGCAATTTTTAGATCGCTGGTGTCTTGCACAGAAATACGATTTAGCTACATTCACAAAAAAAATTAAAAAAAGAAGAAGAAAGTATACCTCAGATTGTCAGAGCTTTAAATTAAAAACATACCTAGTCTGGGAGACCAAGAATAGGCAATGCATTCTTAGGCTTATTTCGGTATTTAACGCAATCAACATGTAGCAATATAGCATGAACTTTGGAATCAGAATGCAGTTTATGAACAAATACTGTGCCTCTTTGCTTTTTCTTTTTCAACCAAAAGAAGAAAATCTGGGGTGGGGGAAGGGGAGGAGGGATGGAGGAAGGTGGAAAACATTGTCAGTGCAAAAGTTGCTGTTCAACTGGCCTTGAGGTTGTTTCTGACTTATTTCTGCATGTGTGCCTGACAGGTGTGCCAGTCATGCTGGTTTCAAGTGGGGTGAAGTTAATTTTCTTCACAGTAGCTGATATTGGATGTATGGTTTGGATTTCTGCTGGAAACAGTGTTGGTAACACTGGGGTGGTTTAGCTGTTGCTGAGCAGAGCTTACAAAGAGCCAAGGCCTTTTCTGTTCCTCACCAGCCCCCACCAACAAGGGAGCTCAGGGTATTCAGTTGGGAGGGGATACAGCCAGAAAAGCTCACTGACCCAAGGGACATTCCCTGGGCCCCTTCCGGCTCGGAGTGGCCTGCTAGACTGTGAGGGATCTAGGTTGGTGTTACGCTCTGGGATGTGCTCTCGGTCTCTGTACGGGTGTTAGATGGTAAGTTGGACTAGATGATCCTTGTGGGTCCCTTCCAACTCATAAAAAAGAAAGAAAAGAAAGANGCTACACCAGGGGAGGTTTAGACTGAATGTTAGGAAGAGGTTTTACACAGAGAGAGTGATCTCTCATTGGAATGGTCTGGCCAGGGAGGTGGTGGAGTCGCCATCCCTGGAGGTGTTTAAGAGTAGGCTGGATGAGGCAATTAGCGCCATGCTTTAGACAATGGGCTGGTGTTGGGTTACAGGTTGGACTCAATGATCTCCAAGGTCTCTTCCAACCTTGCTAATACTGTGATACTGTGATTGTAGCAAGCTTTTTGCAGTAAAGCAAGATTCATTTTTTTCTGAAGGAGGAAAAGACTGTGTTATTACAGTCTATTTTCCAGGGTCAAGTTATTTTTATGTCACTTACAAGTAATACAGAAACACTAGTTCTGTTGACAGGAAAAAGTTATTGTGTGAAATAAGTTCATATTAATGCAACTCAGAACTACAAAACTGTTTCTGCAGCATTCTAACAAGCTTCCTCGCAGCAACATCCAACAATATTCTAGAATTGTCTTTACATATAAACAGTTTGAAATAAGAAAAGAAATATTTCAGTGTTGAAACACAATATATGGTTGTCTTGGGTTTTGCTCTGGCTGGGTTTCTAGTAGCAGGGGGCACTATGGGGGAGGCTTTTCTTACAGAAATTGCTGGAAGCCTCCCTTATAACTGGCAGAGCTAATGCCAGCCAGCTCCTAGCTGGACCTGCCACTGGCCAAGGCTGGGCCAATCAGGAGAGATAGAGATGCCTCTGTGATAACATATTTAAGAAGAGAAAATATAAAAGTTAGCGGAAGAAGACATGGCTGCCAGAGATGAGCAGTGGGAAGTTGTAACAACAAATGCAGGCACCAAGGCCAGGGACAAAGGACGGGGAGGAGGTGGTCCAGGCATCTCCTTGCAGCTTGTGATGATGACCATGGTGAAGCAGGCTGTCCCCCTGCAGCCCATGGAAAGATCACAGGGATGCAGAAATCCACTTGTAGCCCGTGGAGAGGGGAGCCCACACTGGAGCAGGTGGATGCTGGAAGGAGGCTGCAGCCCATTGGAGCCCACATCAAAGTAGAGTCCCAGGAGAGACGTGTGGCCCGTGGAGAGGAGAGTCCATGCTGGACTCTATCTGGTAGGATCCATACCTTGAAATGGGACCCAGGCTGGAGCAGCCTGTACTGAAGGACTGCATCCTGTGGAGTTACCCACGAGCAGCAATGTTTGGAAGAGCTGCTGCCCCCGGGATTGAACTCATGCTGGAGATGGTTGTGAAAGACTTTCTCCCGTGGAAGGGATCCCATGGAATGCAGGGGAATGGCCTCCTGCCCTGAGCAGCAGCAGAGAAACAGCAACTGCCTGGTTTTCCCCTACTCCTATCCCATCCCCGTCTTCTGGAGGAAAGGGGAAATGTGGTATCTGTTGTAAGAGACAGAGGGGTGAGGGAGAAGGTTGCCTTTAATATGATACTTCTCACTTTAAGCTCTGATCTTGTTAGAAATAAATTCTTTACATCTCCACTTTGGAGTGTTGTTTTGCCTGTGACAGTAAAAGATTTCTAATAGTCCTCATTCCTGCTGAGCAAAACCCTTCAGATTTTTGCTCTTCCTCTCTCTCCTGTTTGTATGAGGAGGGGAAGGGGACAAAATGAGAGAGTGGCTGTGCGAGAATCTCTCGCATCCAGCCAGGGTCAAACCCTCACAGTGGTCTTCTGACTGCTAATTTACAGGACTGAATAAAACAATTTTCCTAATAAAAGTTTATGGATTGTTCTTCTCCATCAGAGTCATATCCTTAAATAAGAGATGGTTAAATGTTATAGTGAACTGAGTTTTAAGGCCTCATATGGCACAGGAAAGTGGTTGAATTCTTTATAAATGAAATATACAAAAACAGATAAAATATATCCACACAAAAAATACACAAATATGTGTGTACATGCATATATATATACAAATATGTGTACACAAATATATGCATATATACAGATAAATAGGTAGGTAAATTGACTTCCCAGTGTTGACTTCCTAGGATTTCTGTGACAGGTCCTTCTGCATTGTGCCTCAAGAGCATGATCAATACATCTTTATTGCACTTCTCCAATAGATGTACACATAAACAAAATGCTTTCTAGTTCTTAAACTCTACTCTAGTTACATAGATGCCAGTCCAAGACTTAAATGTTTCTTAAGCGCTGTTTTGCTTATTGTGTTTCTGTGACATGTAACAACAGAACTATAGGCTGGGGATGGAATGCTTAGAGAGTGAGCATGTGGAAAGGTACATGGGGGTATTAATGTATAACAAACTCAACATGAGCCAGCAGTGTGCCTAGGCAGCCAAAAGGGCCAATGGCATCCTGGCCTGCATCAAGAATGGTATGGCCAGTAGGTCAAGGGAAGTTATCCTTCCCCTGTAGACTGCACCTTGAGAATTGTATCCAGTTCTGGACCCCTCAATTTAAGAAAGATGTTGAAGTGCTTGAACGCATTCAGAGAAGAGCAACAAGGATGATAAAGGAGCTGGAAGATAAGCCCTATNGGTTGTTCTGCAGCTGCTGTGTAATGGCACTCAAGACCATCTGTTCCATGACTTTGCATGGGACTGAGGTCAGGCTGACTGGCCTATAGTTGTTAGGATTATCGCTGTCTTTAGGTATCGCTTTACCTAAAAGGAGGTTGTAGACAGGCAGGGGTCGGTCTTTTCTCTCTGGCCATTGGAGATAGAACGAGAGGTCATGGTCCTAAGCTCCAGCAAGGCAGGGTTAGACTTGATACTAGGAAAAAGTTTTTCACCAGAAGAGTGATCTGGCATTGGAATGCGTTGCCCACAGAGGTAGTTGAATTACAGTCCCTGGAGGTGTTCAGGGGTAGACTGGATGAGGTGTTGAGTGTCATGATATAAATGTTATAGATGTTACAATTTAGTTGGATTATAGGTTGGACCAGATGATCTTCAAGGCCTTTTCCAACCCTATCAACACTGTGATACTGTGTAACACAAACCACTCCCACAATCCTTGGAACAACTATAATTTTCTCTGACTGCAGTCAGGATGGATAACCGTGGTTCCTCATGACAGATATAAAAGTAAGGGTATTTAAACATTTAGGCTGGGATATCTAATGCCACATTTGAAAAGCTAAGCATCAGTGCTATTCATGAAGTGAAGGGAAAGTTGATTAAAAATTGATTTGTATTAAAAATTCCCATTAAAATACCTGATTTCACTTCATTCAAACTTTCTGCAGAAACACATTACCTTTGATCTGTTCTCATAATTTGTTTAGAAAAATAAAACCACAACCACCTTGAAAGCAACCAATTACTCCTTGTTTCATTAACATTCTGGAAAGTTTTCTGAATGAATTTCTATTTGCAGGTACTCAGTATTCCTTTCCTATTTTCATTGACTTTGTCTTCTTTTTTCATTATAAACATAATGAAAACCATCTTACCATTACAGATAACCATCCCAGCTTTTCTAAAACTCTTAAAAATTTGTCATAAACTATTTTTAAATTTCTCTAAACCAAATTCCTCTTCAACAGAATTTTAAGAATGAAGGGAAATGGAATAAACAGAAAGTAACCTGAAGTGGTCAAGCCCAGATTTCAAGGTAGATTACCACATCCTACATGTTCATCTGTGTTAACAGCTGAGTCTTTGGCTCCAGTGATTTTTTTAAAAGTCAGTTGATAAATTATTTATTTTAACTAGTTCTTATAAAGTTCACGGTTATCTGAATAGAGAATTCAGAAGTCAAATATATCAATCGCTCTTTCATTCTGTATAGTAATAAGATATGACAGCCTCTCCTGTTCCTTGAGTAACAGGATGCTATGAAACACCACATTACAGTGTAAATTTACAGGATACTTTAGATCTACCCTAGGTATTTATATAGGGAGATAAAGTGCAGAAAGTTTTTAATCTATGGCCTGTTTTGCATTAATCGTCTCATTTAAGCAAGCCCTAGCAGTAGTTTCACAGGGACTAATATCCCATGAGTATCAAACCAATTTACACTTATTCCACAGGAATGTCTTTGTAAAGAACTCATATGGCATAATACGCTTTAAATTCAAATATTGCCTTTCTTACGTGAACTATGTTCTTCACACAAACTTTCTGTGCAATTAAAATTTCCACTTTCCAATNTCCGAAATCCATGCTGACTAGATCTAACCCAATCCTCCCTTATACTATGAAAATTTTTCATACTTAAAATTACAGTTTATTTAAAAACTACTTTTCAAAAGACATGAAAAAATACAAAGAAGGACTATTACCATACTCTCTCCAATCCACATTAGGAGGTAAATTCAGCCACAGAATGAAATTATTTAGCTCATTTAAGTAGGATGGCAGCGAATGGAAACCTTTTTGGTTGTACCACACCTAGAAGCAAGAATGGAAATTGCAAACAAAAATGAGTTGAATTTGAATGCTGATCTGAAAGGTCATATACCTTTAGTAATTGCATAAATACATCTAATTCTCCTGATATGACACCTATTTATAGAAGAATATTAACTAGACAGAACAGAATCAGTTAATTTGCACAGGTCTTTCAACAGAGTACTTCAGTTTGCTTTCTGTTGTTGGAGCTGTATACCTAATGTTTATTCCTAAATTGAGATTCTCTGATTTAATGGAACACTGGGTTCCCTTTCCTTTACACATATTTGGTTGAACATAAAGAGGAAGAACATTATGAATATAACACTTGCAAGTTTAATTGAAAATACAAAATATGAGTAAAACTAATGTTAAAAGTGGAAAAATTATTGAAACTGAATTATTTAAATAATATCTGCTGACACATGGCATAAAATGTCTAGGAACAGAATATTCTAGAAAGTGGGGAAAGAATCAAGGAGGCACTGTTTATGAGGTGAGAATGAAACTGTTCTATAAAGGATAAAGATGTCTCTACCTTCAACAAGCAAGTATCAGTGGTTTATGAGCATGAAGAAAATTGATATAGTCAAACTAAGGCAGACAAGGCAAGCCAATATCTCTGTGGGACACAGGAAAGGAATTCTTTTGTAATATATGCTTTACCCTCAAATCATGCAGAACCACCTTTACTCGATAGATATACTCTTAATTCACACTTCCACGTGCCGGAATCCTTGCCAAGAGCTCAGTGTGTTCCAAGTCCAAATATATTAATGTTTGGATTTTCCTTTGCAGTTAGAAATCAATTCTATTTATATCCCCCATTATTGTTGATCATAGCGCCTTTTAACTCATATTATCTATACTGAAAAGTAGGTCAAATTGCTAAGTATATTTATTTTCAGTTTCAAAGATGTTTAAAACCCTCTGATTAGTATCTATTCCTCACACCATAGCAAACTTTCATCTCCTCTGTTTATATAGTTGAAAAATCCTTAACCTTTCCCCTCTTTATTATCAGCTACACTCTGTATTTTTTACATCCTAGGTTGGTGCTGGGCAATTCTTACTATGAGTTTCAATTCTGAATCTTACTGCAAAGTGAACAGGATTTAATGCATGGATTTCAGTTTCCTTAGATCCTTTCTAAAATTATTATTTAAACAGTTACATCTTGGAAACTTTCCTAAAGCTTCTAGAGATTCTTTTCTCATCACTCTGATGCTCTTTTCATTTAGTTGCAGATAATTCTGCTTTTTTTGTTTTCATTTTGCCTTATACTATCCAACTACAATCTTTATTTGGACACCAGTTTCACAGGTTTCACAGAACACTATGAGTTGGAAGGGACCCACATGATCATCTAGTCCAACTCCCAGACCCACAAGCGTGGAACCACAGGCACCACACTCCATCCATCCAAGCCACCCACCATCTAGAACATGTCACTGAGCTCCTCATCCAGTCTTCTCTTAAACACCTCCNAGCACTTAGTCTTGTTAAATCTCATACTGTTGGACATGTTGAACAGTGCTGGGCCTAACACTTACCCCTGTGGTACTCCACTAGTGACTGGCTGCCAGCTGGATGTGACACCATTCACCAGCACTCTCTGAGCTTGTCTATCCGACCAGTTCCTAACCCAACCTAAATTGCTTCTGTCCAGTCCATGTTCTATGAGTTTCTCCTGAAGCTTATTATGGGAAACCGTGTCACAAGCTTTGCTAACGTCCAAGTACACAACATCCACAGCTTTTTGATCATCAACCAGGTGAGTCACCAGATCATAAAAGGAGATTAGGTTGGTCAGGCAGGACCTGCCTCTCCAAAATCCATGCTGACTAGTTCTAATGTCATGGTCGTTTTGCAGTTGCTGTGTAATAACACACAAGACTATGAGTTCCATGACTATATCCGGGACTGAGGTCAGACTGACAGGTCTGTAATTACTCCGATCATCTTTCCTGCCCTTCTTGTGGATGGGTGTTACATTAGCCAATTTCCAGTCTTGTGGTACAGCACCAGTAAGCTGTAAATATGTGTTTTACATTATTATCTAACATTTTACTTGTCATTAATATTCCAGAATAAAGCTAGACTGACATTTCAATTAACACATGGCTCATTAAGTAAAAAGGATGAGGAGCAGAGAAGTCCCTAAGTACTGCTGGACCAGATTCAGCATGGATATTAAACTGGAGAGGTGGAGCTTTCTCTAGACACTTATACAATTATTGTAGTCTCAAGTCCTAACCTTTGGGATTTGAAAAAAACACTCTTCAGAATACCACATGAACAGTCAAGTAGCATGTCAGCAGTATTTAAAATTAACACATTCTTCCTATATTTCATTATGTTATAAAATACAGCTATGAAATCATTATGGGACAATTTTTGCCCATATTACCAGTGGAAACAAGAGAACATGCAGTCATAAAAATAGATGTAATTTTAGTTGTGCTTTAGCTACATAGCACTGATCATCATTAAATGCCAATAGTTAGTGGTTTCAATCAGCCCCATTTGTCATGGGATAGATACAACCTCTTGTGTGCATGCATATAACATGTATGTAGTATATACAGCAAGGTATGATTAGGTACAGTAAAATATTAATAGAAATATTTTTAATTTTGAGCAGGAAAAATTGTTGGCTTTTTGAATAGAGGAAAACACTGTAAAGAGAGTGAAAAATTTTCTAAAATGAAGTGAATTTTACAGTAATTCTCTTCAAATATAAATTTTTCATTTTCTTTCATACCAGGCTATGTAAATAGTACATTCACTGCCTCATGAACAAGACTGAAAGGTCAAAGTAAAAGTCTGGTCATTAATTACTAAAAGGTTAATACAATAATTTGACATTACATCAGTTGAAAGACACTTCCAGGAGGTATTTTAGATAACACAATGCCCTTTATAAATTTACTCCACTATTTTCTTTGGATATGAAATATGAAGTCTACTTACTAAGAGTATAACTATAATTTATACCAGTCCTGGTGGCCGGTAGAGCTCTATACCAAATACTTATCTGTGGGGAAAAAAAAAAAAAAAAAAAAGGACCCAGACAAAGCCCCCAGTGCATACATGTCAAAGCAAGAGTCTAAAATGATTAAAGATGCATGGGAAAAAAAGGACAATCAGAAAAATATATCTCACTGAAAACCTCTAGGTCTTCAAGTTTCTAATGAAGGACTGATGGAATAGAGTTCAAAGATACAAGGAATATGGGGGTAGAAGAAAGTTTGCAAATGACCAAAATGAAAATAAATGTGAGCTAGGATATGTATACAAAACAGAGAGATTTTTAACCAAATTACATGGAAAAGGCATTAGAAGCAAGTAGTAATTTTGCAAAACATGGTGCGAAATTATATTGTCATAGGCTGGTATCGTAATGCGCGTGGCGAACGTATCTTTGTATTTTGTATTCCATATTGCTGTGTTTGGGCAGTGCTGTCCATAGCATGTCTGTTCCCCACCTCCCCCCAGTGACGATAGTAGATCCCAGGAAGGGGAATTACACATTGCAGCAGCGGAGTGGGTGTTCTGAAAGTGGCAGTGGCCGTTCCTATGGCTCAGCATGCCAGTGATCAGAGCTACTCTTGGTTTTCCAGCTTCCCCTGGAGAATTGAAGGAACTGGACTCTTCCCATAGACACATCTGAACTGAAAAAAAATCTCAACCATCTGCTTGGAAGTCTTCACATCTAGCCAGGAGCCCAGTTCCTGTTTCTCATCCTCCTCCCCCTTCCGATTGAGGGGAGTGAAGCTGAGGGGAAGTTGTCGGACAGTTAAAAAAAAAAGGTTTATTTTTCTGTTGTTCCTCAGCTCTCCAGAGCAGTTTTTCTTGTTAAATTCTCTAATTTTGTTTATTTTACAGTATCACAGAATTAGTAAAGTTGGAAAAGACCATAGACATCATCAAGTCCAACCAATCACCTGTTACCTGACCTGTTGTCAACCTGCTACCAACAGATCATCCTACCTATAACACATTACCCTAATACCTAGGTCATGCTCCCAAGTACATCATCCAACCTTTTCTTAAACACCTCTAGGGACGGTGACTCCACCGCCTCCTTGGGCAGCCCATTCCACTGAGAGATCCCTCTCTCTGTTAAAAAATTCCTCCTAAAATCAAGTCTAAATCTCCCCTGATGCAGTTTGAGACTACGTCCTCTCATTCTATCACTGGTAGCTGGAGTGAAGAGACCAGCCCCCAGTTGGCTACAACTCCCTTTCAGGTAGTTGTAGAGAGTGATAAGGTCTTCCCTCAGCCTCGTCTTCTCCAGGTTAAACAACCCCAGCTCTCTCAGTCCTTATGTTCCAGTCCCTTCACCATGCTCATCGCCCTTCTCTGTAAATGATAAAGGATCTCAACATCCCTCTTAAACTGAGGAGCCCAGAACTGAACACAGGACTCAAGATCTGGTCTAACCAGTGCCAAATACATGGGGAGAATAACTTCCCTAGTCCTACTGACAACATTATTCCTGATGCAGGCCAGGATACCATTGGCTTTCCTGGCACACNACACCACATCAACAGCTCTGCCCTCATCAACCAGGAGGGTCATCTGATCATATAAGGAAATGAGATGAGTTAGGCAGGACCTTCTTTTCCTAAAGCCATGCTGACTGGGTCTGATCTCCTTACCCTCCTGGAGGTGCAACATATTTTTCCTTAAAATGATTTGCGCCATAATTTGCTCCTCCTGGCACTGAGGTCAGGCTGACAGGTCTATAATTTCCTGGCTCCTCTTTCCTACCCTTCTTATGGATAGGTGTCATATTGGCCAACTTCCAATCTTTTGGGACCTCCCCAATAAGCGAAGACCTCTGACAGATGATTGAGAGAGGCTTAGTGAGTTCATCTGCCAGTTCTCTCGACACTCCAGGATGTAATCCATCAGGTCACATAGACTTAAGAGGATCTAAATGTACTAGCATGTCCCTTACATCTTTCTCCTGTATTAAAGATGGGTTAAACCATTCCTCGTCTGTGTCAACCATATCAAGAGACCCTTTAAGAGACCTTCCATTATGTAAGCGGTTGTCTTTACTATTAAAGACAGAGGTAAAAAAATTATTAAGTATCTCTGCATTTTCCTCATCCCCAATGATTATGTTGCCCTTCAATCCAGTAGAGATTGGAGATTGCCCTTGTCCCTTTTTTTGACATTAATGTACCGGTATAAGCCTTTTTTATTATCCTGTATATTAGTAGCCAATTGAAGTTCAAACTGAGCTTTTGCGCCTCTAATTTCTTTTCTGCATGACATGACAACATCCCTAAACAAAGTCCTAGTTACCTTCCCTTCCTTCCAAAGGTGATATATCCTCTTTTTAACTTTTAGCTCATTTGAACTCTCCTTACTCAATGAGGGCGGCCATCTACCCTTCTGGCTTGCCTTACGACACAACAGAACAGCCCGCTCCTGTGCCTTCAAGATCTCATTCCTGAAGTACTGTCAGCTTTAGTTAATAAATAGGAGTGTGATTTTTTTCTTTTCCTTCACTTTCCTTTGAGGAAAGAATGTATTTATTGGGAGCAGAGGGAAGTAGGGCCAGGGTCACACTACAGACTATGATAGATATTGGATTGGAACATATCTGTATGTTGTTTCAACAATTTTCTCAACATAGATCTTGGGATAGAGTCTATTTACACTGTTCCTACTATTCTTTATTCTATAAGAGAAAAAAACATCTATATTCCCATAAAACAATTTAGGAGAAGAAGAATCCTTCTTATTCTAATCTAGAAAGTCCACTACTTTCTTTTCACAAGTCTTAAATAAAAAAATAGAGACCACTCACCAATATGCATCAATATTCATACAAGACTGTTTTTCCTCTACTCTTAATGCATCTACATTTGAATAGATTTCAAAGGTCAGAAAAGAAGGATTATTCTTAGCACAACTGAAATAAAGGGCTTTTCCTTGAGGCATTTTTTCATGCAGTGCAGAGGTATGGTATCTCCATACTGTGCAACCTTGGGATGACACCTGCAGGCTAACAAGCATTTATCCATGCAGGGGATTTTATTTTCCTTGGTATGCTTTAGAAATATTATTTTGAGAAAAGAGTAGTATATTTGTTATGCAGAACTTGCTACTCCTGGAAGATATCTGTACTTTTGGGGTGAGAGAGAAACGTACCAAGCAAAGCAAAGTATTCCCAGCAGACATGGAAAATGCATAAATAACAACTCATTTTCATGATGTTCAATGTACTTTTGTCAATCCTGACATGAGCTTTTTTGTACTTAATGAAACAAAATCTGCGCTGACTACTTAAAAATGTTTTAAAAGTCAACTCACTGAGGCTCTGAAATGAGTTCACAGGAACAAGAAAACCCTCAAACAACAAAAGCTGTATCATTTGACTTATTTAAAACCATTTCTCAGAACATGGTAGAAAACTTCAAGAATTATGAACAGAGGTATAATAGACAGAGTGATTTTCTCACAATTTCTAAGTGTAGAGATTTTATGTAATGATTTATTATTTCTTAAGTGCTGTGAAGTCTGGGGTCTGAATAAGTAAACAATACACACATACAGATGTGAGCACCCACACTTGCAACCCTTACCTTAGTCAGAGGCTGAGATTTGGTGTTATTAATTCTTTTATCATGAAGTTCAAACGCTTTCCTCCATCCAAAAGACCAACCACCATATCTGGTAGTAGAAAATAAAGTAAACAAAAAGTCACTTGCTTTAAGCTTTGCAGTCTTTTCTTGCAAGAGTGAAGTGGTGCTAGATATATTAGTGCTTAATTTTTCAACTGAAAGTAAAACTTCACCCCTTCCCTGTTAAAAAGGTGTGGATCAATATACTCTTGCATCAATGAAACATTATTGGCTCTTTTCCAGCAAAAGGATTTACTTAGAGTTTTCTGAATACTGAAATGCCTGAGGAATAGAAGGAGCTGTGAGGAAGGGAGGTGTTACAGCAATACCTCAAATTTCGTTGGGGTTAGTGTATTCTCAAGACCCGCAAAACCTGTAATTGGTGAAGATAGGTGGCTCATGATTATACAAATAAGCCATGCTTGTCGCCCCGCACCCCTCAGACCCAGAGCACTGGGGGGGAGGTCCCCAGCACCACCCCACACCCTCTGACGGGACAGGGGAGTGAAGGGAATCTCTTCTGACTCTTCCCCCCCCCGCCCCCAGAGAGTCCTCAGGGAATCCTTGGGGTGACCACGCCACCACCATGGGGACTCCACAGCTTCTGGCAGAGGTGGCGTGGTGCCAAGCCCTTCCAGGGATCTGTCCTTCCCAGGCTTAACATGTTTCACATTAGATATCAGGCATATTTGCAGATTTGAAGGAAGGTGCTCTCCCCAAGATGTCAGCCAATGAGTGATATGTGTTTAAACCTGGGGAGTGTGGGATCCAGCGGGACCCAGCTCATTGGGACAGGTACATGGGGAGCAGCAGTGCCAGACCCGGTGCTAGGACCCAGTAACTGGTGCAAGCAGCAGTGAGGGCTAGCATTGGGTCCTAGAGCCAGTCCTGGTGGCACCACCGCTGCCTGGAGATCATTCCGAGCCTGGCCCCGGCAGAGCACTGGCCCCTTGCCAGCTGTACCCAGGTGTACTCAAAGCCCTGTTAGGGTTAAGGCACTTTGAGAGCATCATTCTAGGCAGGAGGCATGGCTTTAAGCCCACGCAGCAGGCTACCACCACACCTCCCCAGGAGGTTGACACAGTGTGTATAAAGCATACATAAGGGACGGAGTCCGACTGACCCCTGAGTGAGCCACCGTTTGGGACGTGGCCTTCCTGCCCCCGTCCACGGGCTAGTCCTGCCCCATGGGGCAGCAGGGACACTCTGGGCATGTGCAGATAGGGAAATGCCACAAAGAATTGAGGTGTCGTCATGGAAAAAGAAATGCAAAGATGTGAAGCTGCGATAAGTGAACTGCAGTGTAGCAAGGGATTATTATATTGACTACTAGAAGTGCCTTAAACAGCTTGATTTCTTCCTATTTTATTCATACTCTAGCTCAGATTTTTCCTCCTAAGAGCCTTACTTTTATTTATATCAAATCAGATGCACTTTTTTTTTAATGTATAAGTAGCTAACACTTTCTCATCTTTAAAAAATCTTATGTGGTCTAGTATTTGCACTTATATCATAAGCAGTGACTGAGCTGTAAAGGCACACAAGAAGACTTCAAAATACAGGAGATCATACGCTGTGATATCAGCAACAGTGGTTAAATACTGCCAGGGGCAAAACAGTAATTTTTACTTCAAAGAAAATACTATTTGGAGCATATCCACCTCTATTTGTTTGAGTATCTGAGGAATGGAAGTTGTATTGTTCACCTGATTTAGATATGCATCTCTGAGATGCTGGAATAACCCTTCTGTGGCAAGAAAAGCCAGAGTATGCCTAGAGGCAATCATCATGCAACTCCTGAAGGAAGTTCTGAAAAATTACCATGAAGAGAGTTTCATGCTACCTTGGAATGTAGCCTGACACTACACCTTAATAACAACCAACAGATAAAGCCAATTATCCCTTGTATTGTCAGTGACACAGGCTTATGCTTTGGATCAGGAAGGACTGTGGGCCTTATACTCAAAGGATAAGAAAAAGCTAGGTATTTTAAGGTTACCTTGTTCTGTTGGAAGGCCTCACTAAATACTCCTCCACAAGGAACCCTGAGAGATTATACAAAATATGTCCTTTCTCATTCTTTACGTACGGAACAGAGGTATTGAAACTTGGGCACATCTGAAAAACAGTATACATAAAATAAGTAAAGCACTCTTAAAAATAAGTAGCACTACATTTAGTCATATTTTTGTAGATTTTACAGCATTTCTTTCCAACTGGATTTGCCTTTCTAACTTTTGACAGCTTTTCAATAAATTATGCATAGTTTTATGTTTATAAGGCATCTGAAATAGTTGTGTCATTTACATATTAGAACTACCTTCAGCCTGGAGAAGAGGAAGCTCAGAGGCGACCTAATTCCTGTTTACAACTACCTGAGGGGAGGTTGCTGCCAGGTGGGTGTGGATCTCTTCTCTCAGGCTGAAGACACCAGAACGAGAGGACATGGCCTTAAGCTACAGCAGGGGAAGTTTAGACTGGATGTTACGAAGAGGTTTTTCACAGAGAGAGTGATCCCTCATTGAAATGGTCTGCCCAGGGAGGTGGTGGAATCACCATCCTTGGAGGTGTTTAAGAGAAGACTGGATAAGGAGCTCAGTGACATGGTCTAGTTCATGGGGAATTGGACTGGATGGTCCTGTGGGTCCCTTCCGGCTCAGAGTGGCCTGTGAGCCTGTGAGTGAATTAAGTCTATGACCGCAGTTCTGGGGTTGTGGGTTTGATCTCTGCATGGGCATTGGCTGCGGAGTTGGACTAGATGATCCTTGTGGGTCCCTTCCAACTCGTAGTATTCTGTGATTCTGTGATTCTGTGTGATTCTGTCAGTCAGGTTTTTTTGAAAATATCAAAACTTGCATATAAGTTTAGAAAGGTTTACAGCAATGAAAAAGGCAAGATTGCTATTTATTTCCTATGCCTGAGAAGAAACAGAAAATTGGCACCAGATTAGTATGGGATAAAAGCAAAATTCTAATTAGTGTTATATGCTTCTAAAAATTTCACTGATGGACTGCAGAGAATAAAGGAAGATGTCTTCTAACGATTCAGTAGGATATTGTCATAACCAAAGAAAAAGAGATATTATGAACAGTTACCTTGGAAGCCTTATATTACATGTATCAACTGAAAAAATTTTAGTTCTTATTTGACATCTCAGCTCTACAGAAATTAAAAATTCAGTCTCAGAGATTGCTCTTCTGTAGCTCCCAGATACAGGTTCTGCCTCCATTGTCAAGTGATTTCTCTCTTCTCGCCTTTGAGCTTTCATGGTTAATAGGCCTCTCTCTCTCTCTGTGAGTTCCTGTTCCTATTTTGTTGAATCTTCTTGTATTTTAAGTATACCTCTCATTATTAGTAGTATTTCTTGTCCAGAAGCGTAAAAGATTAGTTTCCTCCTTCCACTTTTCCCAAAATTGTATTGCTGTATTTCATGTGCAACTCTTACTCTAAATAATTATATCTTTGTGAACAAAAGAACTTATTTGATAGAATGGTCTCATTCAGGAAAATACATTTGTCACCTCAAACACAGTTTCACATTTTTTATTCCTCAACTCAGAGCCAATCAGGAGGAAAACTCACTAGTCAAAGTGGCCAGAAATTCATTATATTTTTTAAAATACTTTCTTTTCTTGATGGCTGTTTTACTTTCAAATACAAAATGCAATACGAAAACAAACTCTAAATATTAGATCTCATTCATGTGTATATTCCCTGATGGGTTCAAATAGCTACGATCCCTCGCCTTTCCCTTTGAAAGTAGGTAGTCTTCCAGATATTATAGAAGTGTTATGTTTTAACCTTGGTTTACATGAGGTTTTTTTAAGCAATGTCCTATGATATATTTAAAGTGAAGTTGTTTCTGCTGAAAATAGTTCAGCCATCTCTGATCCTGTTATTTCAGGACCTGTAGCCATTTCTAGTGCACATATACACAAACATATACATATACAAGAAAATTGTGCAAACTCTTTCCCTTTAGACTACAGAGCATGTACCCCAATTCATTAGATGAAGCAGAGTTAAGCCTCCATTCATAAAAAAGTCAGAGCTCTGAGGTTTATTTCCTCATCACTTCCTCTTGCCCTTCATAAAGAGCAGCCATGGAATTAGAAGTAATATACACACACATATTTTTATATGCATAATAAAATGACATACCTCCTGTCCAGCCACACATCCGCATGAATCCTGGGGTGATATATTTTCCATCTGCCAACATGAGTTATTCTTTCTAATGGGAATAAACATAACAAAAGAACAATCACCAAGTGAAAGGAACACACTTAATAGAGGAAATCCACTGAGCAGTGAGAAGATCTGGCATCCTGAACATCTTAAAATTTTATCTCAGTGGCAGTTTGTGTCTAAAATGATACAAATTTTATTCATTTCTATCAAAGTGGATTTACTAAAAATATTTATATAAGCATCAAATAAGGTGCATGTATTTGTAGCAATAACTAAAGTATGGTCGTGCCTGCATTCCTAAATTCAGAAATCTAGAATATTTCTTAAAAAATATTATCCTTATTGTCTCATATTCCTTCATATAGACCCCAGACTTGATCAAAATCCTCCTGAAATTAATCAGAAAACTGTCACTGTCTTTTAAGCTTTTTGGATCTGACCTTTAACAATGAAGCCTACTTGTGCTCTGTACCTGGATGACGGTTCCTTCATCTGAACAGGTTTGTCTTTAACCCCATGGTGCCAAGAAAAGCTTAAGACAACCCACATTACACAGAAAAAAAATACTGAATTTACAATATTTGCGATTAAGGAAGTAGTTACATTATTCACAATTACCGTTGTTGTGAATGCATGCACATGTGGTTCCAATCAGAGAAATATCCCAGTAGAATCTGAGAAAGGTTTCCTAAGTTATCATCTTCAGTGCTGCACAAGGTGGTCCATGGGGTAAGAAGTTGGGGGGAAGGAAGGAAAAAAAGAAAAAAAGAAAAAGAAATACAGACATGTTAAAATGTCTAGCTCTATTAATGTTCAGGCGGAAGGTCACAGAATCACAGAATCACAGAACATTATGAGTTGGAAGGGACCCACAAGGATCATCTAGTCCAACTCACCATCTAACACCCGTAAAGAGACCGAGAGCACATCGCAGAGCATAACACCAACCTAGATCCCTCACAGTCTAGCAGGCCACTCCGAGCCGGAAGGGGCCCAACGTCATCCAGCCCTACACCTCCCGGCTAGACCATGTCACTAAGCTCCTCGTCCAGTCTTCTCTTAAACACCTCCAGGGATGGTGACTCCACCACCTCCCTGGGCAGCCCATTCCAATATGCAATTACTCTCTCTGTGAAAAACTGCTTCCTAATGTTAAGATTGAACCTCCCCTGGCGTAGCTTGAGGCCGTGCCCTCTCGTTCTGGTGTCGTCAGCCTGGAAGAAGAGGTCTACACCCATCTGGCTGCAACCTCCCCGCAGGTAGTTGTAAAGGTCCTAGGGTTTTACCACGAAATTTAAGGACTATAAAATCCAGGCTTAGGAAACGTACCGAAAGTATTTCATTTCAAAACATTATATGTGAACATGTAAAGAAAATTCGATATAATTATAATTTACATGATTATATATTTATATCATTATAATTTATAATTATAAACAAACCTCAACATCTCCCTATGGCCATCTTTCTCTTTAAAAACATTTATATTTAACAGTTAGCATGTTTTAAGGGGTTTTTTATGTTTTATTCAGTCATTCACATGCAAACAGCAATGTTACATTTATCTGTATATTTGCCCAGTAGAAAAATCGATCAATACAGTTTAGTGCAGAGCCAAGATATAGGTACTATACATTAAAAATAAATAAGTTAATAATCTAGTTGGTTTCAAAGCTGAACCTATAGAATCTGGGTAGGGTAAGAAAAGCACTAGGCTTTGTTAATACTGTGTGACATTTTCAAACCTGAGAACTATTTCGAGAAAATAGCTTCACACTTAAGCAATTAGTTAAAATGAAGCATGCAAAGGCTTGTTCATATACACTTGTACATTTATATATAAATGGTCATGGATGCTATTGATTTGAGTTTAAACTTCTCCAAAGTCTTTGCACTTTCCTCTAGAAAATCCTTTGCAAAAAGATTTTCTAATTTAATATTTCATAATAATAATTTATAAAAGTGTGGCAAACATCCGAAACTCCTGCCCCCCCCTCCCCCAATTATGGTATCATTCTTTCTAGAATACAGATAGTCTTTGAAATATGAGAACTCAAGGGTAAAGGTCCCAGAACCCTGGATACTGATGGTGATGAATGAGCCTTTTACCTAAAGAAGGATTCTGCATTGTCATAAAGCCTTGGTGTCATCTTGAGAGAAGGATAATCAATAGCCAGTGGCTTCACACTAAACAAGGCCATTGCCAGTGCAACAAAGAGGACAGGTAGCAGCACATTTGACAGGCTTCCTCTCCAGTCACGTCTAGTGTGATGAAACCTCTTCATCAGAAGGGCAACACTCTGCGAGAGGACAAGAGGGACTCCACATACACATGAGGCCCTTGTAAATGAGATATCTGAGACAAAGAAAAAAGAAAAAAAAACACTTGACAAACAAGAAAAACAAAATTAAACTTTCATGTGCTATGTTTTCAAATATAGAATGTATCTATTTTTGATAGAATAAAACAAAAATATATAAAACTACAATGCTGTCCTTCATGGAATACTATATACTCATTCCCCACCACCCTCTCGTAAACTAATTAACTAATTAAAAGAGAAAAGAGATATTCACTTAACACATCTTTATAGCTCCCCTAAGCAGTTGAATACCTGTTTTCCCTAGGACCTCTGATCCTTGCAGTGATATAACCATTTTTGTGCAATGCCATCTTTGCTCCTAGACAAATTATTCTGATGAACATGGGCTATATTAGCACAAAGGTTTGATCCATCTTGACTGGAATCAGTGTCAACTTTTCCACTGAAATTTCAATGGGTCATGGTATGTAACACGGTGTCACAGATGATCATGGATTCTGATAAAAACACTCCTTTAATTTCTCTGTTCATACGGGACTGTTAAAATTTTCTTATTAGTCAATGTAATTTTCACAATCCTGTCTTATGAGCTGTCCTCAATATTCCCATAGGTGTGTATCCACATCTTAATAACATCTGATCAATCTGTCATTTTCCTGATAGACCCTCCCTTAATTTCATTTTAACATTCTTTGTTAGACAATTATGAATCACACCAATCACTTTGCCTCCATTTTAGTCCTTAAGGCCTTCTAGGTATGTGCAGGCTAGTGTCAAATTCTCTTGCTCATAGCCTTGCTTGACCAAATGTCCTTTGGTTTCTTTCCTTCCTCACAGCACAACAGTGTCTGATAGATTTACTTCCACAAGTATTTGCATTGTAACAAGACTCGATTACCTCTTTATCATAGGGCTCAAAGTCACGCTATATTTCATGAGTCCTTGTGATTTGCCTCTTACTACCTCCCCTTCCATACATATTGAGACCACTCTAACCAGCATTTCTATGTTCCAGGTTGTAACAACTACTTGTATGGAAGCTTTCAAGTAACCTCAAATCAATTGTCCTTCTCTTAACACATTTTTTTTCTGCTTTACCTGAATTTTAACCCCAGACCCTATGTAGTGGGAGACCTGGGTTCGATTCCCACCAGGGAGACAGTTTTAAGAGTTGGACTCGATGATCCTTGTGGGTCCCTTCCAACTCAGAATATTCTGTGATTCTGTGATTCTGTGATTCTGTATTGTTCTAAGAGAGCAGTTTTAGCCAAGAAGTGGGGCAGACAGGGTGAAATATTCAGAAAAAAACCCTGAATTTCTGACTGGAGCAAAACTGCTTAAATTCTCTACTCATTTCTCCAGGTAATACAGGTTAAATATTCTCAGTCTCTGGGAAGGTTACAGATCAAACTTTTCAGAAAATAACACTCGAGATATGAAAACCAAGAAACGTCTTTGAATAAACACGGTAACTTTGAACTGTGTCACCTGAGAGCTCAGCACAAATACAGGACAGGTTTGTTGAATGGAGTAAGAGCAGTATATTCTGTTTACTTTGATTTAATAAAGCCTGTGACATGGTCTCCAACAGTCAAACGGTGTGGAGTACCAGAAGGACCACTGGCCAGACTGTCAGGCACCACACTGTAGGCTGGGAGCAGTGATAATGGATCCAGATGAGGAGTAGTTGGCTACTGGGGGTGTCCCTCAGGGACAATGATGATGAAAACATTAACAGTATTTCTAAGAAAAATGTGTGCATACCTGCACCTGGAGGGGATCCCCCCTGTTTGGAAGCATCTTCATATCAGGCACAAAACAGCAGGAGCAGCTCTCTGGCAGCACCTAGGGGCCCTAGTGGCACCAGGGAGCAAAGTCTGCTCTTGCTCAAGGAAAGGACAAGCAGCAATAGGCACTAGTTGGGACCTGGGAAATTCTGACTTCATATATTATCAAGAAAATAAATTTCATTGAGAGGGAGACAGCAGAAGTTGAAGACCAGGGTGAGTCGGGTGTGAATCTCTTCTCTCAGGCTGACGACACCAGAACAAGAGGACATAGCATTAAACTACACCAAGGGAGGTTTAGACTAGATGTTAGGAAGAGTTTTTTCACAGAGAGAATGATCTCTCATTGGAATGGTCTGCCCAGGGAGGTGGTGGAGTTGCCATCCCTGGAGGTGTTTAAGAGAAGACTCGACGAGGAGCTCAGTGACATGGTCTAGATGATGGGAGGCTTGGATGGGTGGAGCGTGATGCCCGTGGTTCCACGCTTGTGGGCCTGATCCCTGGGTGGGCATTCACTTGGGAGTCGGACTAGATGATCCTGTGGGTCCCTTCCAACTCAGAACAACCTGTGAACATGTGAACATGGTATCAAGCACCCTGCCTTTGACCTGATATTTTTACATTAATATTCTCATATTCTCTGATTAACTCTGATGAACTTGAACTAATTTTCAGGTTATTTTCCCCTCAGAAAAATCTCATTGAACAGAAATTTTCTCTTTAAACAGTTCTAATAACAGTCATATCTTCCTAATTTGACAGCAAACACAAATGGCATTTAAGATTTTTTATTATTGTGGAGAGGAAAAGGAGCTACAGAATACAGATTTCCTTTCAGCATTTAAGTGCACCAGTCAAGAAATGTTACATTTTAGGCTTGGAACTTGCTTGTTCAGTATATTGGACTAGTAGGAGGAGACACTCTTACTAAAAAGGATGTTTTTTAAGTAAACTTCTTATTAATTTAAGTCTTTAACATTATTATGTTAATACTCTGCAATATAGAAATTGAGACACAGAGGCAGAAAAATAAAACATGGCAGAGGCACTGCAGCGCTGAGACAAACCTGGTGCAGCTTGGTGAGGCAGTCCAAGAAACAACTGGTTCACCCACGGTCGAGGGCCACTCTGGAGTGAGACCTTGCAGCGGGAGGGTTAGGGAATGTCTGCAATGCTAGGTGGCACTGGCATCATGGGTACCCTTGCGCTCCACGATGGAAGCCACAGTTGTGTGGGCTGAGATGCACCTGCAGGTCTGGAGCAGGCTCTAACACAGTTGTCGCTTTCAACTGAGCTGCGATGCACCCAGCACTCAGGACCAGCCTGTGATGCAAGCAGGCTGTGACTCACTCACCGGTCCAGAGTGGGCTAGCACAGT
Organism: Pitta sordida; assembly: GCA_013390025.1. Lineage (NCBI taxonomy): Eukaryota > Metazoa > Chordata > Aves > Passeriformes > Pittidae > Pitta > Pitta sordida. The sequence continues at coordinate 6,975 of WEKX01025334.1, read as the reverse complement.
TGGCGCTATTTTGTTTGGAGTGTAGTTGTTTTGTTTGGTTGGTTGGTTTGGGATCTTTTTTCCAGCAACGCAACAGCACTGAGCTGAGCGGCCCCATTCCTGCCCATGCATGCGGAGAAGGAAGGGGGTACTGGAGGCTTTTCCCCTTTTTCGATTTCTTTTTAATAAATTTTTATTATTAATTTGTGGCAGGGGCAGCAGTGCAGGCAGAGCTGAGCTGGGGCGCAGAGTCAGGGAAGCTGCAGAAGCTCTGATCCAGTTCACCACTGCACCTCCCACCCGCCTGGGAGCAATCCTGGCACCAGGGTGGTGGCAGTCGTCCCCCTGCCCCTTAAATATTGCAAATGGATGGTGCTTGGGGGCTGGGAACAGGAGGGGAGGGGGCATGGGCGAGGATTGTTTACGTATTCATGAGCTCATTTATTTATTCATGCACTATCTTTGCAGCATTATCTGCACATGCGCAGACCCCATTTTTCACGAAAAAATGAACCACGAAGGACTGAATCCGCGAAGAGCAGAACCATGAATAACCAGAAGTTTACTGTATTTGACCATTTGAAATTCTGAAAGATGACTATGATAGCTATTTGCTGGAGGCAGAAAGGAAAATCAGAGTTGCCATTCATTCTTTTTTCTTGACGAACAGAGGAGAGAGAAATTATAACAAATTAATTCAGATTACAATTCAAAGGGAAACACCCATTTTGTCCAGTATCCTGGTTCTTACTTAATATTCTCCAACAAGCCAAGACACACCCCAAGAAGATGTAATAAACCATTACAATGGAAGTATATGTTTGTCTCAGGTCAGGCAATTTTTTTTAAAGTGCTTTGTCTTTTCTAAAGCTACATATGTTTATTATTTAAAATTCTGGTTAAAAAAAGGTGTCAAATGTCTTTCTGAATTTTCTTAAATTTTCATCTTTGTGACCTTGAATTCTATCATTTCTTTGTGTTTCAGGTAAAAAAGTCTTGTTTATCTGTTTTGAATTTATACTATTTGGTTATAGTGGATGAGGTCTTAAATCTTGCTTTAGGAGACAGGTTATAGAAGTTTCCAATCCATCTTCTGCATAAATAATCTCAACCTTTCAGGCTCCTCTTATAAAAATCTTTATAGTCCTCATCAACCTCACTGCTTGTCTCAAGTCCTCTTATATTACCACTGTATCAGTCTCAAGATATATTGTGTTCAATGTGGCTGTCTATCAGATGTGGAAACACTACAGATTTATACCATAGCATTATGCTTTCTTGTACTGATCCACTTGTTTTCTTTATGCATCACACCGTTTTGCCTGACTGCAGCCACACTGTGAAAAGTAGCCTGCACTGGGCTTTCCATAATTGATGCAATATGGCTTTCAAGATTCCCAAGGTATTAAATCACTCATTCAACTAGAACCTATGAAATTAATTTTTGCTTCATAAAGCTTGTAAGTAATTCACCACCTACATTTGGTATGTACGTCCAGATGGATAAAAACAGCATACATTTATGGGAAAACAGTTTCTGATTATCACTGATAATTACAAAGCAGAGAAGACAAGACCAGCTGACCTCCCTGTTATGAAGTCAATTTTTATGCAGAAAGCTTATGAAAATATCCTCCTTAATAATTTAGATCATGGAATTAAAAATCTGACCCAACTGTTGGAAGCTGCCTTGCTTGACTTACGATTGTAATTATCCACTAGAAGTGCAATTACGTTGACAATTAGCTTGCACTTCCCAATTCAGCCAGACTCTCCTTTGTATTAGAGAAAAAGTGTTTGCTGTTTTCCAATTCATATAGGTTCATATCAGGTACAGGGAAACAGAACAAATCCTAAAATCTAAAAACCAAAATCCTTACCAACCAAAATCCTTACCAATGGATTGCTCTGGAATTAGAAGAACTAAATATTGTAAGGGTCTCTAACTGGGTATTAGAAAGTCTTTTTCTTCTGTTTTAACACTTCTAGAAAACAATATAATTCTAATTTTTTTTCACAGAATCACACAGAATCACAGAATATTATGAGTTGGAAGGGACCCACAAGGATCATCTAGTACAACTCACCATCTAACACCCGTACAGAGACCGAGAGCACTTCCCAGAGCGTAACACCAACCTAGATCCCTCACAGTCTAGCAGGCCACTCCGAGCCGGAAGGGGCCCAGGGTCATCCAGCCCTACACCCCCCAGCTAGACCATGTCACTAAGCTCCTGGTCCAGTCTTCTCTTAAACACCTCCAGGGACGGCGACTCCACCACCTCCCTGGGCAGCCCATTCCAATATGCAATTACTCTCTCTGTGTAAGGAGAAATGTGTTATGTATTGGCTATGTTAATAGCTGAGAGTAAACATTTTTAATTCTGCTCCTATCATTTTGGCATTTAGACAAGTCATTTAGAAGAGGTCCAGGTTTGGGGAAGATAATCCTGGAAATTAAATACACTGGCAAAACATGAATCTGGCTGCATTTGGAAGCATACATATTTACTAGTTTATTAGAAGTTTTGTGCCAACAAGTAGTTCTAAGCTGAGCTAGTGATCTGACATAATTCTGCATTTCAGCATATGCCACACTGGCACAGAATCAGTGCTATCCTACCAGTCTGTGCACAGCGTTTTGTTAGAAGATATAAAAATATTCTTCCTCTTCTTCCACATTTCCCTAGTTAATACAGTATTGATTTTGTTTCCAGGATGATTTTGAGGACTAGTTTTCATGTTGGGAATTTGAATAAAAAGCACTTTGATGGTGTAAGGCATAAAGGGAATGCATGTGGTCTGTTTCATACTATGACTGATTCTTGCTTATAGGTAATAGTCTCCCTCTGTGGAGCTGGGCAGAAAGATATATATTTGGGGAGATTTCATAAGAGAAATTCCCTCCTGGCATTTTTAGATATAAATCTTTCCATTTCCCCCCAGAGTATTTTTGCATTTCAGAACTGTGAATATTTCTTCTAAAAAGTTGATTCAAATTGGTTCCATCTAAAGTATTTCCCATCCAGAAAAGCAAAGCTTACAGTTCCTCTCTACTCAGTACTTACTGATTAATCCAATTAAGTAACTTTTTTTTTAAGGGAAAACATGTGGAGTTTTCATTCATTCAGCCTTACATTTCATTTCATTTTCATTCATTCAGCCTTACATTCTGAAAGGAGGTTGTAGACAGCATGAGAGAACATAAGTCTTAAGCTGCATCAGAAGAGCTTTAGATTGGATATTAGGAAGAATTTCTTCACAAAAAAGTTGATTAGAAATCAGAATGGGCTGCCTAGGACAGTGGCAGAGTCACTTTCCCTGGAAGTGTTAAGGGAAGACTGGACTTGGCACTTAGTGCCATAATATAGTTGATACGGTTATGTTTAGTCTAGGTTGGACTTAATGACCTCTGAGGTCTTTTCCAACCTAATTGATTCCGTGGCTGCAGTCTTTTTTAATTATTATTATGTATTATTATTTTGTTGGGAGAAAAGGAACTGTTAAAATGAAGAATTTTCAGCTCACAGTTTCACATGAAGTATGGCAGATACAAACACTTCAAGTAATGATCTAAAATATTCCACTCTCTTGCACACCTTAACCCTACCTTCCATGGAATAGCTCTGGGATAGATAAGTAGCAGACTGGGAAAAAATTAAAATCAGGAGTAATTTTTGAGTACTGAATAACCCACTGAACAGAATACATCATAGTTCCCAAAATAACAACCTGAATAGAATACATTAACTAAATTTTCAAGAGTTTGTTAAATGTAGCAAATGACTATTCCTACCCCCAACCTCTCCAATTTTCATACAGTTTACTAGGTGAACTTGGTCAGAGTCCATATTTAAATCTACCTTTCCTACAGCCATCCATCATCAGAGCAGGATGCTGTAAAGATCTACAAAATAGTCAAAATATACTTTTAGTGTAAGAAAGAATCCAAATCAATCTTTACTTTCTTTCCAGGAAAAACATACCCTCATTTACACTGTGAATATCATCCTTTAATTTCAAGAACTTGCATTTTCTCAAAATTAGAACATACTATAGGTATGAACAATACACAAATAGGAGAGCACCACTGAATGCAAGTAAAGGATTTAACAGCTATGCACACTAGATTAAAATAATTAGATTATAATTTTCCTTCCTTTACATGTTCACAGACATTCATGACTAGTTATAGTAGACATAATTCTATTACATGAAATATAAGCTTAGGTATTAAAGTTGGAATTAAACACCAAGATTTGTATGGTGAACTCTACTGTGGCCAGAGTACTTTCATGACCATGAGCTGGGCATTTTCTTTAGAAACAAACAAACAGAGTCAAATATTCATCCAGGTGGACAGATTCTTACTGTGCCTTGGAAAGGGAAATTACTGCCGTTTTGGGAACTCTAAGTCTCTGGTTCTGAGTTTCTGCATTATTAACTTGCAGCGCTAACAACTATGCTAATTTCATTTTCCATAATTTTCCAAATAAATGTCTTTTTATTGTAGTACTATCCCCCCTTCAGTAATGCACCTGCAATGAATTGCCATGGGGAGGAGGGAGCAAGTGACAGAAGAGTTGAAAAATAGGTAGGGAATGGTGGCTACAAAATGGAAGCCTATTTGTACCTTCTGTCTGTATTCTTAAGAAATACAAAAGTAGAGGAGAAACATAGTCTATCTGAATTGCCAAAAAAAAAAAAAAAAAAAAAAAAAGAAATCTCAACTGATCTTATTTGTATCGTTATATATATTGTATATGTATGTTTGCCTCAGATTTGATCAAGAGAAAGAATATACATATTTCTGCATACACAAGCAAAGAAGAATCAGATATGTCTCCTGCACTAGAATAGGGAGTCTCATTTATAATAATCAGAACACATTGATGCTGGTTCCTTTTCTTTATAGAAATGTAAATCAATATTCAGAAAGCTGTTAGAATTCAACCTGTAGATTCAGGTTACAACATTTCAGGATTGAGTCCAATGTAGACAATAGGTCTACAACCCACAGTACTTTTGCCATGTTTAGTGAAAAATGAGTGCAAGAGGAGGACAGCAGTAAAATCTAAATATTCTCTGTACCACAGTCCCTAACATTACATGTGAGACTCAATGCTGCATATTTTAGACAGATTACATGCAGCAAGGGTCCAAAGAACTATATATTCAAAGCAGGTGTTCTGAAGTACTTGCCACTTGTAAATTCCATTTTAGTATAGTGCTGAGTGTCCCTGCCTCTCACACGGGAGACCAGGGGTTTGATTCCCACCAGGGAGGCAGTGGTGCCATTTAAGAGTTGGGCTCGATGATCCTTGTGGGTCACTTCCAATTTTGAATATTCTGTGATTCTGTAACTGGCTTCTTGGAAAGAGGACTTGTAAATAGCAGTTGTCCGGCTTTGTACTGCAAGTAACTGCTGTCATGCAGCTGCTCAATTCACAGTGAGTGGCCTTTGGAGACACAGTATTCATATAGCACTCTAGAACAAGTCTTCTGGAATTGCTTAGAGAAAACTCAGACAGCAATTGGAGCAAACCTTTTCAGCAGGGCCCAGATTTCACCTCGATAGACAATGACATTCTGAGCCACTGAATTTCTGCAAGTATTACCTTAATATGAAGTACTTGGTCTAAAATATTGCAGTTTTCATAATCAAGATTATTTTAAATTAAAAATAATCAAGACTATTTTGATATTACCTCTACTGGAGTTATTCTATTAATAATAAAATAATATCAAAGTTTGTACAGGGAAACAATTCCAAACTGAAAGTTCTGCAGGAGGCATGTTTTATTCAGACCTGCATCTATTGCAAACAGTTGAAAAATGTGTTTGATGAGTAATCCCTTTCCTTGGGCATTCTGGTGTCTCATAAATAGTGGTATTAAACAGCTGCAAGGACCCTGATTAACAGAAGCAATTGCTTCATTTTTTCTAATGTCTCCAATGACTACAGTAACATAAATAAACTGCAAAATAGATCAAGAGGTAGAAAGAGAAAAAAGTTATATAGCCAAAATTTTCTCCTTTACAAAAGTCCAGCACCAGGTCTACTTAACATGAAGTCACACTTATATTTCAAATGAGGAATTAACTGGCAACAGTCTAATACGCAGATCTTATCAATATATCACCTTGTGATCTACCCAAGTTTACCGTATGAAGGGGTGGCAAAAAGATGTGCAGTCCTTAGTGCTGGCTGCTCAGCATAATGCCCTTCATACTGAACCTACTTTGGATGTTGTCTTTCTAACTCCTAAACCATTTTTTTATTAGTTTTGAGAGATGAAAACCATGTAGTCCTGCAGATTGTAGACAGTAATTAGAAAACAAATTTCACCAAAGGAGATACTTTTGAGAAGGCAAGCGACAGGTGAAAATCTAGTTTCAAGTGGAAGCACTAGCCTGAAAGAGAACCTTACTAGCATAAATGTGTAGCACACCTTCAACATACATGTGGTATTTACTCATTGAATGAAGCAAGATGTTAAGAAGATTCCATGAAGTTTCTTTCCAGAATGAAAAACACTCACCCTTGATAAACATTTCTTTAAAAAAATTGTCATGTACATTATATACATAATTGAAGCATTTATATTTGCTGGTGCAACAGCATTGATAAAAAAAAACTACATTTAAAAAGAATTTGTGTGTATATGTGTGCATACACATAAGCTTTCTTCATCTGTAAAACTATATAAACATATACAGACACGCCTGAAAAGGATATATAGAATTTGTACTCCACCAATAAGAAAAAGCAAGGTAAGAAACCACCAGAATATCCTTTACATATAAAACCTAAAGACTAGCTATTAGCAACTAACGTCTGACTCCATATGTGAGACCTTGTCTTAATTATCTAAGAGTGAAAATTTTCTCCAACATATAGGCCCCATATTATGAGGGAGAGAAATAACTAGGTTTTTTTAGAATACAAGACGTACGTGGTATCTTTGGAAAACTCCTACTTCTGAGCAGCAGAAA
>WEKX01025333.1:639449-652113 GCA_013390025.1 Pitta sordida | reverse complement strand
CGAGGGCTGTGTCCAGTTCTGGGCCCCACATGGCAGGAGAGGCACCGAGGGGCTGGAGCGTGTCCAGGGAAGGGAATGGAGCTGGGGAAGGGGCTGAGGCAGCTGGGGGGGGGCTCAGCCTGGAGAAAAGGAGGCTCCGGGAGCACCTGGAATTCTCTCCATTCCCTGACAGGAGGGGGGAACTGGGGAAGGGTTTGGCTCTGCTCCCAGGGGACAAGGGACAGGATGAGGGGGAATGGCCTCAGGCTGTGCCAGGGGAGGCTCAGGTTGGACACCAGAAGGAATTTCCTCATGGAAAAGGTTATTAAACATTGGCAGGGGCTGCCCAGGGAGGTTTGGAGTCCCATCCCTGGAGGTGCCCAAGGAAGGACTGGATGTGGCCCTCAGTGCTCTGGGCTGGGGCACAGCTCGGACTGGATGATCCTGGAGGGCTTTTCCAACCTGGATGATTTTGTGGTGCTGTGCAAACTCAGAGGATGCAGCCAGTCCTGGCTCACCTGCTGGATGTGGGACATGGGGGCAAAGCAATCAAAAGGGGAAAGAGCAGCCAGGAAAAACAGCAACGAGATGCAGGAGTCTGAACCACGCAGGAGTTTTCCAGTGGCACCGAAATCAAGAGCCAAGGGCAGGTGACACAGAGAGGGGGAGGCTAGAGGAGAAACAGCCAAAGGCACAGAAACAATTAGTGATGAAAGCGCCTGGGAGGGGGGAACAGGGATTTGCTGTAACTACTGGCCTGACAGAGAAAAGGGAGCTGCCGAGAACAGATTTCCAGAGAGAACAGAGGCAACGCTGGGATTGATTTCAAGAGTGAGCGGGACATGGAGCAGGTGCTCCCGCCTGCTGTCTGTGCTTCTGAGGCAGCCAGAATCCAGAAGAAAAGAGTAGGGAAGGATTCTGCCCATCCTGCTTGTCCCTGACACCCGGGGCCATCGGCAGAGCTGCGGGCGGGAAGGGTGGGAGGGCAGAATTCCCAGGAACAGAGACAGGGACACACAGGAGCTCTCTGCCTGCTGGGTTTGGAAAAGCGCGTTTGCTTTATCCCTCCGAGTATTTTGGTGTGTAAAGCAGCTCGTTACATCAGCGGGAGGAGGAGCCGCCGGGGTTGAACCTGTTCGTGCCCTTGGGGCCGCTCAGATCATCCCCCACCGTGAGGCGGGTGGGTGCGATGTCCCTGCCAGGACAGCCCGAGCATTCCCGAAATGCGGCGCTGGCCGTGCCCGGAGCTGCGGCACAGATTCGCATTGCCATCTAGTGGGGCTGAGCCCCGCAACCCTGCACATCCCACCCCCGCCACTGCTCCCATCACACCCCCCCCGGCAGCCCTGGGAAGGTTTGCTGGGATCGTGGGTGCTCCATCCCCTCTCAGCCCCTGGAAGGTTTGTTGGGATCGCGGATCCAGCACTGCCTGTGTTCCATCCCCTCTCAACCCCTGGAAGGTTTGTTGGGACTGTAGGTGCTCCATCCCCTCTCAGCCCTCGGGATGCTCCATCCCCTCTCAGCCCTCGGGATGCTCCATCCCCTCTCAGCCCCCGGGATGCTCCATCCCCTCTCAGCCCCCGGGATGCTCCATCCCCTCTCAGCCCTCGGGATGCTCCATCCCCTCTCAGCCCTTGGGATGCTCCATCCCCTCTCAGCCCCCGGGATGCTCCATCCCCTCTCAGTCCCCGGGATGCTGTTCCTTGTCACGGCGGCGGGAGTTGGAAGCGAACCCTCTGAGGGTTTTGTTCTCTCCACCCCCGCAGCCTTGTTTTCTGCACAAATCTACCCCCTCTCCGTGTCCTCGGAATGAGGAGGAAGGAGGCAGAGGTCAGGCTTTGCCCCGGGCTGCCGGGATGGAGCCCGATTGTTCGGCTGCTCCCCAGACACCTTCGGCTTCCAGGGAAAAAGGCGGCGCTGAGTTAAACTCGGGCGAGGAGACACCAACTTCCTTGCCCGGGGCACCGAGGGCACGTTTCAAAGGGGGCCTTCAGCGGCTGCACTTGGATAACAAAGCCCTTGTGCACCAGAGCCGGATCCTGGCACAGAGCAGGGGCAGAAAAACGGGAATTACTTGTCCAAGGACACAAGTGACAAAGCCACATCTTGCAACCCAGCAAAGCCACTCAAACCCGCAGCAGGTCGAGCATCCCCGTGGGATGCAGGGATGAGACACCTCCCCCTGCCCCCCCAAATCCCGGTGCTGGGGTCCCAGCAGGAAGTTGTTCTTTTCCCCCCACAGCCCAAAATTCTGTGTGCATAAACAGCTTTTCTTCACAAACCAAGCCTGGACAGGCACTGGGCACTCGAGGAAACTGCTTGTGATGGGCAATAAATGTTTTAGCACAGAGCAGGCTGAGGAAGAAAGGCAGCACAGGGCACAGGAGAGCTCTGATTGCCATCCAGCTCCCTCTAAATCATTCATCTCCCTCCCTGCCTATTCCAGGAAGACCCAATTATCAACATCTTCTAAACACTGAGAGATCTGAAACTTTTTTTGGGGTGGAGGAGGAGAAGAGCAGGATGTCTTGGCCCGGCACTCGGTGCCCCTTGTCCCCAGACGGGCCCACAGAGCTCCTGGTTCAACTTGGGAAGAGCAGAATTGAGGCTCTGGGGGTACCAGACCCCCCCTGGATCCCGCTTGGAGAAGGGATGACAAAACCCAGAACATCATCACCAGAGCCAGACCCGGTGCAGCTGCAGAACAACGGCAACGTCAGCACTGTTGAGAATTGAAATTTTCCAAATGTGCAGTTAATTTGGGATTAATGGGATGATTTTCTCCCCCCTAAGTTAATTGAAAAGAAAAAAAAAAAAAACAAACAAAAAAAAGATTATTAAACACAGCTTTGTGTCTGAGCTTTGACAACTAGGTAGTAAATATCCATCCAGCACATGGCTGCTAATTCTCAATAAATATGTTTCTTTCAATAACCAGCTGGTTTTAATTTAACAAACAAATAGCTGTCTGGTAAAATCCAAATTAATCGAGTGGTGAGAGACCTTGATGGAAAATATCAGGTTGTGCCTGAGCCCCCACCCCTGACCTGGGCAACCTCCCCATCCCAGGGCAACGTTTGGTGGAGCCCCCAAAACGCCTCTTCCCTCATTTCTGGCTCCTCCAGGGTGATGATATTAATAAATTAACTCTTTATCTGCACAGCACCTTCCAGGCTCGGAATGCCAGGCAGCAGCTTCAACCAAAAACATATAGAAAAGCAAACCAGCCTCCAGTTAATCCCCAAATCTGCCTCTTCCTCCATCTCTCCTGTGGAGAAACAAACCCCACGGAGCCTTTTTCCTCCTCCTTCCTAAAGCGAGTTGCTGAGAGCCGAGAAACAGCCACCGAGCTGCCCAGGGGTTGGTTTGCCCAGGAATTCAACCTGGAGAAATGATCTGGGGGAGAGAAAAATCAACCAGCCTGTGGCAGGGACCACCAGTGCCCTGCCTCCATCCCGCTCCCAGCCCCGGGAAATTTCCTTTCCAGAAATGAAGGCTTGAAAAAAGCAGCAATGAAGTGACCCCATCGATTGAGCGGAACGGAGGGGAAGGGGCCCAAATTATCCCTGTGGGAAGGCTGGGCACTCCAGCCACGCTGCAATCACACCACATCAAGGCGAGGACGGGCTGTGCCTTCGGGTGATTGTTTGGGATTCGAGTCGTTACAACAAATTTCGGGCCTTTCCAGCAACTCCTGTGTCCCCCAGGCTCTGCATTTGGGGGTGGGGGAAAGAGATGAATGGCACAAGGTGCAGCCTGGGGGTGCTGAGACCAGTGGGGGAGTGACACCCCCAAAAAACCCCAACGAGGGGCCAGCTCAGGCTGCGACTCCTGAATCCATCCCCCTTATCCCAGGAGAAGCCAGGGCACAACCAGGGGGATTCCCACCTGCTCCTGCAGCCAAGGGGCTCAGAGCACTCCTGGAGCAATCCTCGGACTTGCCCCCAGCTTTTCCAGCCCGTTTTTTCCCCGGCACAACGGTTACATCAAACCCTGTAACGTGCTTTTCACGCTCCCCACGCTTCGCATCCCTGGAGGCGCAGCTGGGAGGTCGAGGCCCAGCACATCAGCAGCTCTCACAGCTCTTCACAGGGAGCAAAAAACACATTTCCAGGAGCAAGAGACAACCCGAAGCTCAGGTTTAGATGCCTCAAGGGGTCAGGCAGAAGCAGCACGAAGCCTCTTTGGCCTCGAAGTTATTCCCAAGCTGTTGGAGAAGTGGGAGAAGAGAGAGGGAAAAGCTCAGGAGCCACAGGTGCCGGGGGAAGGGGCAGCAGAAATGCTTTAAAACCCTTCAGCGAGGGTTTGGCTTTGTCAGCAGCGCTGGAAGGCAGAGAGGAAGGGCCTCCCAGCCTCTCCTCCCTGCCCTGGCAGGGTCAAGGATTAAGTGGCCACACAAAGGCTCTTGCCAGACACCACAAAACCCGTGTTTAATCAGAAAATTGCCTCTTGACCAGCGCGAAACGCTGCAGCTGCCATGGAGATCCATCCGTGCCTTTGTGCAAGGGCTGCACAGGGCACAGCAAATGTCTCTTTATTAAATCCCAGCCTGGAGCTGGTTGCTGAGAACCAGCCGTGACCCCCAAAGGTCCCTGAGCTGGGAATGGATCCCGGCCACTTCTGAGAGAGGAGATGGGGAGGGGGGTGAGGTCAGTGAGTCCCCCAGGCTCCTGCAGCTCTCAGCACTTCCAATCCCCCTGGGAAGGGGCAGATCCAGGGGATGATGTGCCCAAGGAGCAGCAGTTGGCTGCGAAGTCATCGGGGAGTCACCTCCATCGCGGCTCAATGCACAGGGACGTTATTCCCCACTTCAACATTTAAAAAAAAAAAGAAGTGTAACAGCTTTGCTCCGAAACCCTAAAGAAAAGGAGGAAAGAATGATGGATGTCTCAGGATTTAAAAATAAAAAAAGCCATTTCCATTCCAGTTTTTAGAGATGAATTGGTCCCATCATTGGCCACCGGCACCAACCAACACACACCTCCCTCGGGGCCCAGGGCTGGAATTATTCCCAGATTGGGCTGTTTGGCCACAACAATTCCTGTATCCACAGCACAGCAAGCTTGGAAAAGCTGATATCTGGGAGAGGACCCCGGACTTTAATTATATCTCCTTTCACAGCTGCACTCAATTCCTGCTCCAGCTTAATAAACAGGTTGCATGAGCCGTGAACGTATTTTGATAATTTTCCTTGGGAAAATTGAGTTTTCGCACCCGTTTTGGCAGAAAAGCTTCTGGTGACAATTACAACAAATTGGGGAGAAATCGAAAACATCTGCAACAAAGAAATACAACTTTGGGACAGAAGGACACGGGGCTGGGAAAGCCCAAAAATGTGCTTTTCGGCGGAGGTGGATGCCCTGGGTTGGGTTTTTTTATGGGTTTTTTTATCTCTGAACTGAGCACTGGGTAAAGGTGGCTCAGAATTGGGTCATTTTAGGTGTATTTGATGTAAGTGTGTGGAAATAATTTTCTTTTTCCCATTTGGGTCTGTTGACACTCAAGAAACCGGGGATTTATTTGGAATAGGAAAGAAAAAAAAAACCTAAAAAGGGTAAAAACGCATTTGTGTATTCGAAATACTGACCTGAGACAAAAGTGAATTTAATTCTTATTTAATGTTGGACTGTGCCCTTGGGAATGAAGTTTTCAACAGACTCCAAGTTAGGCTTTTCTTTCTGTAAAAAAAAATGAGTTTTCCTTTATTTTTGCCTGGAAGACTCAGGGCTCCTCACATGTGGAACCACCACGGGGCCTTCCCAGCAGCCGCTCCAAGCTTTATACCAATAAAAGAAATAAAATTAATTACTTGGCCCCTCTTGGAGCTCTCAGTAGTTGCAGAAATTGTATTTCCGCCAGCTTTTCCCTGAGAATTATGATACAGTTAGAAAAATAAATAAATAATTACTCTGTTTTACATCACTCCAGTAAATACCTGTATGGAAAAAAAAATGACATTTCAATGTGTTTCTGGCAGGATAAAAGACTTCCCAGAGCTCTGGTGTCACCAGCTCTGCCCTTTGTCACGGCCCCGTGTCCCCAAGGGCTGGAGGAAGGGCCCGTGGGCACCACTTTGGGGTTCGGCAGAGCATCCCCCACCCCCCAAATCTCCTCCTCTCACCAGCTGTTCTGCGGCTCATTAGCGGCTCCTCATTTCCATGAATTCCCTGGGAATGGGATTCAAACAAACCTCAGCTCCGAGTGATCAAAACAAATCAGGCGAGACATGAAAGCAGAGAGGTTGAAGCAGAGGTGAGGTGCTACAGGAGTCGTTTTCATACTTTTAATTTTTATTTTTTTTTCCTCATCCTCTCCATCGTTGCTGATGAAATGATCGAGTTGGGTGGGATTTGATGGCTCCGAGATCTGAGGGGCTCAGCTGGCAGGAGATGCTCCACGTTTAGCATCTCTAATAACCGTGACACGGAGCTGCTCATCCTCATCCTCCAGTCCCCCCCTCCTCCCAAACAAACCCTTCCCGGCACTTGTCAAACAAGCGAAAAAGGCGGGGAGGGGAAGGCAGGACCCCCAGGGTGACCCTCACCAAGGGCACACACACGGGGAGGAGCCGAAACGGGGATTTGAGTCTGTGGAAGAGATCCCAGGCCTCGGGATTTCCTGGGAAAAAGGCAGAAGTGAAGGACGGCGGAAGGGAAGGTGCTGACTCAGGAACCGGGACGTGAATTTAATGCTGGGGAAAAGCACAGATAGTCCATAGATTTTTTTTTTTCCAGTGTAACCTTTTGCCAGCAGTTCAAACCTCAGAAAAAAAGAGAATTTTAACACATTTCTACCGTGGGGGAAAAAAAAAAAAGAAATAAAAAGACCATCAGCCCCGGTGGTGCTTTGTTTCCTTGAGCTAAGCTACACCCACAGGACCCTTTCCCACCAGGAGCTCTGCTGGGGTGGAAAAGCAGCTTAAAAGAAAGAAGAAAGAGCCAGAACGTTCCCATGTGTGTTCTGTCACGGAACCACAAACTGGTTTGTGTTGGAAGGGATTTTAAAGCTGATCCAGTGCCACCCCTGCCATGGGCAGGGACACCTTCCACTGTCCCAGGGTGCTCCAACCCGGCCTTGGACATTTCCAGGGATCCACAGCTTCTCTGAGAATTCCATCCCAAGGCCTCCCCACCCTTCCTTCCCAATATCCCACCTAAACCTCTCAGCTTAAAGCCATTAAAGCTGAAACTTCAAGCGCAGCCCACGTTGCGATGCTCAAATCCTTCCCTCCCTCCCTCCCTCCAACGCAGAGATCCCAGAAAAAGCCTCTTGTCACAGAAGCAGCTGCAGGAGGGAGTTTTATGGACCCGGCCACTTCAGCTGTAATCACATTTATTGCCAAAATTGTCCTGGGCGCTTTGCTGGAGGCGGGGTTTGGTCACTTCATGGCTCAGGAGCGGTGGCCGGGGAGGGGACACCTGACACGGGGCCTCTCCCGCCTGTAATTTGCGGTAATTGGCCGCAGCCTTCATTGTGCCACTGTGAAACGAAGGCTCATTAATGCGGCAGTAAAAGAGAAGGGGAGGGAGGAAATAAAGGCGAAGGAAATGAAGAAACCGGTGGCCGAGGTGCTCCAGGGGAGTGGCATCAATAAACTCCGGGCTGATTGCTCCTTGGAAGAGAGGGAGAGATGGACGGAACACGAAAGGAGCGCCGTGACAGCGATGGAGAAGGTGGCACACGGCAATGAAGGAGGTGACACGTGCCAAGGCTCCGCCTGAGTGTTTCCCTCTCCCTCTTCCCACCCTGGCAAAGTCCCCGTGCCATCCCATGGGTTGGACTAGATGATCTTATAGGTTGGGCTAGATGATCTTCAAGGTCCTTTCCAGCCTTTTCTATACTGTGATGATACTGTGATTTACCCTGCTCTGGGAAGTGGGGTGGGAAATATGGATCCGAAGGCCTTAATTCTGCCCCCACTGAGCCATAGCCTTAATTCTGCCCCCACTGAGACCTAGATATTAGGGTAGTGTGTTATAGGTAGGATGGTGTGTTGGTAGCAGGATGGCAACAGGTTAGGTAACAGGTTTGGCTAGGTTAGGTAATAGGTGATAGGTTGGACTCGATGATCTCTAAGGTCTTTTCCAACCTTACTGATTCTGTGATTCTGTGATTCCAGGACATCCGTCCATGGGGAGCGTTGGTGTCTGAGCAGAGACAAACCTGAGCAGCAGCTCTTGGGGTTGTTCAACACACCAGCCCCACTGAGCTGATCCCGGAGGAGAGGCCGGGTCCTCATCCCTGGAAAAGCTCAGGAGAGGCTCAGCAGAGCAAAACGAGATGAAGCCTCAGGCAGGGGGATGGAGGGAAGGGAAGACCACCACCTTCCTTGGGAAAACTTCCCTTCCGGCTCCCTCCTCTCCCCGAGACGTGCAGGAACTCCTGGGCTGTGATCAGGGCTGAGAGGAAAACAAGCTGAATGTCAAACCACGCTGGACAAACTCCTAATAAACAGAAATAACACTTTGCAGCATCAGTTCCTTGGCTCTGGCTCACCCGTGGTGGCTTTTGAAGACGACTCAGTCATTTCATCTCTCCATCCAATCTGGCACTAAAAACAAACTGCTCCTTTCCTCCAGGTTCTCAGGTACAAAGCAGCACAAGTGCTTTGTAATTTAGTTGAAAGAAAGGAGGTATTTTCTTTTTAATCCCCTAAACAGCACTTTTTCCCTTCTGCAATATGCCAAATCTTGGGGATTTTTTTTTCTTTTTTCTTTTTTTTTTTTTTTTTAATTTTAGAGAAGAAATTAATGCACAGAACAAAACGGTGGCAGAGAACAAAGCAGAGAGGGTTTGTTTGTCCCCAGCAAAGGCTGGGAGTGACAGACAGACAGCCATCCGCTGCAGGTACAGACCAGATTTGAGCTTCTTTGTCCTCTGGCTTTGATGCCTCAAATTAAAACGTGGTGGAAGATGGTAATTTAAAAATAATTTTTTAACAAATTCCTGAGAACTGCTTGGCTTTTTTGCATTTATCAGATGCCTCAGCCGTGGTGCCTGGAGGTTTAACCCTTTGAAGGAACTCTCCAGCACGAGGTGTTGCTGCGAATGTTCCCAATCGGAGGGGAAAGTGAGGCTGAGATTCCCTGCAGGACAACAAGGATTGTGCTGGAGCTGGAGACCCGAGGGAAAAGGGCCCCTTACCCTGCAGGGAAACCCAAATCCTTCTGAATTCCTGTCAAGAGAGGGGTGAGAGAATCACAGAAGAGCTGGGGCTGGAATTTGCCTCTGGAGATCATCCAGAGCCAAGGCAAGGTCACCTGGAGCAGGTGACACGGGATCCACGTCCAGGGTTGGAGCAGAAGAGCAGAAATCGGGTGTTTGTTTTCCTGCCCTTCTCCACATCACCCTCCCCCCCACTCCCCTCCAGCCTTTGTGCCTTCGACTTGTTTTTTCCTAAAATCCTCCTTATTCCCGTTTTGCCACCGCGGGTATAAACACAGCCCTCGGAATGTGCCAGGGAGGCTGAGCACTCTCCAGGCTCTATTTGTGGCTCTGCAAATGAGTCACTGAGGGAGCTGGAGGGGAGCCCTTCCCTCCCCTCCCCGTGTGCTCCCCATCCTCCTCCTGCCCTGCTGTGAACACCCGGAGCCCGGCTGTGCCCTGCAGAGCTGCCCCTCTCCCCGCCTCTGGAATGTGACTCATCCTGGCGCTTCTCCCGGTGGAAGGTTGGAAGGCTGAATTGAATTGGAGCGAGTTGAGATGCTGGGGAGTGTTTTAGGGATGCAGGGGATTAATAATGTTGGTGTAGCTACCAGAGAAGGGGAAGGTGACTTGTTTGAGGATTGCCAGGCACAGAAATCATGGAAAAGACCTTCAAGAACGTGGAGTCCAACTGGGAACCCAGCACTAACCGTGTCCCCATCCACGTGCCTTATCCCCCCAGAGTTGATGCCCTCACCTTAAGAGAGGGGGAAAGAATCCTTATCCAAGGTTATTTGTAGGAAAGGTGGCAGGTGTCCCCAGAAACTCCCTCCCCGTGTCCCCAGTGTCTACACCAGACAGAGGAGACCCCACCAGAGCCCCAAAGCCCACTGGGCAAAGTGCTGTGCAGGCAGTGGAAGGTGATTTCTGGAAGGAATTCTTCCCTGGGAGAGTGGGCAGGCCCTGGCACAGGGTGCCCAGAGAAGCTGTGGCTGCCCCTGGATCCCTGGGAGTGTCCAAGGCCAGGTTGGAGCAGCCTGGGACAGTGGGAGGTGTCCCTGCCCGTGGCAGGGGGTGGGATGAGATGAACTTTAAGGTCCCTCCCAATCCAAATCATTCTGAGACTCCATGACAAAGGCAGTTTGAAGGGAAGAGGGCACAGACTGCACCAGGTTCCAGGTCACCCCAGGACTGTCGAGCTGAGCACAGCCCCAGCATCACCTCTGCTCCTCTCCTGCTCCCCCAGAGGCTCCAGAAACCACCTGGTAAAAAGGTATGGATACAAACCCCACTTATTGGGGTCAATTCCCTGCAAGACTTGTGGGTACAGCTCAGCAGCTGCTCAAAGGGAAAATGCACCAGCAAGGCCCCCCCCCTTGAGCTCCTGAAATCACCTCTGGATTGTGGGAACAGCTGCTGCAGTTCAGGCCGAAAATCAAAGTCATGTGGCAAAAAAAGGGAACTGGTTTTCTGACCACAACAACCAGCAGCTTGGGATGATCCAGCCGGGAAAGTTTGCCCATCAATAACTGACAGGCGAAGGAAATCAAGCCACAAATCTGTCTCCTGTTACCCAGACGGCTCCAGCCTGTGGCCCGAGGACAGTGTGGAAGTGAGAGGAGCACAAATCACATCCCAGGGGAGTGGGAGCCTTGTTTATCCAAGCAAAGGTGAACAAATAAATACATTTGCATCCATTAACAGCTCCGTGATCAATCACTGAGGGGAGCAAACCCCACCCTTGATCACTGGAGGCTCTTGCTGGTTCGGGTCCGGGGTGTATTCCAGCTGAGGAAGAGCAAACACGGATCAATCCACCCGGGGAAACCAGAAATCCCAAACTTGGAGCGCCAAAGAAATCAGTCTCTTCCTCTCAATTCACTAAATTGATCGTCTGTCAGATCCGAGGGGGTCCACGGGAGTTAAGGGGATGTGGCAACATCTCCTGGTACCTCGTGGAAGCGGAGAAACAGCCTCTGTCTTAATGATGTCCCCTGGGAAGGCAGAAAACGGCGCTGGAGTAAACACTCCACAGCTCCTCACGTTAATGGCTGCCGGCTGCTGCCTTTGGATTTTGGAACGAGCCAGACCCTTCTTTTTGCTTTAATTGCTTGATGAAATGTCCCATCAAGCCTGTCAGCGCGAATAATGCCACGCAATAAGGGATGCCCACATGCCACCCGAATGGCAGGAGGGATAATTAGAGCCCCCAGCCAGACGCAAAGGGGCAGGGGGAGGGTGGGGGGCAAGAGGTGACCCCCCCCCCAACCCCTTTGCAGCCCCCTGTGCAGGAAAGGAGAGGGGCTGGTGCCAAACTGTGCCAGTCACTGAGAGTCTGGGGCTGATTTAGAGCTTGGCAGCTCTTCCCCAGCCCCTCCCCAGCTTCCCCACGGCGCTGCTTTAGCCCAGCAATGGGACTGGATGTCCTGCCAGCATGACAGATGTCACAGCGCTGTCCCACCCCCTCCCCGGCTCGCTGGGACACCCCAGAAAACGTGTCCCCAGCTGTAACTAGTCACATCCCAGCTCCGAGCAGAGCTCTGGGAGAACTGGCCTGATCCCAGGCACAAACCTCCCAGCCCAGCAAGGCTCAAAAAAAACCAAGGCGGGGGAAGGGGGGGGGGTTGGAAAAAAAGATGTAAAGAGACGCAAAATATCTTAATAAAAGCTAACAAGGTTTGTGGGTTTGTTTCCGTTCTGGTGCTGCCTTTGAGCTGCACGAGGATGATTCATTAACTTGCTGTCTGTGTGCTTGGCTGTTTTGGCTGCCTTGCTCCAGCCCGTTTTTGGCTCCAGGAACATCCGGGGTTGGTGCTTTCTGAAACAGGTAGAGCACGGCCTCGTCCTCACAAGCAGCACCAAAGATTGATTCATCATTAATTGGGAGATAATTTGCTTCAATGTGAGAGCAGGCCCTCGTTGAATAAGGCAGCAGAGAATTCCAGCCTCGGATAATTCAGCCTCCAGCAGCTGAGCAGGGCTGTGTGGGATCCTGGAGCCTCCCAGGCCAGCAGGGAGTGTGTGCTGGAGAAATCTGCAGGCCCCAGAGCAAGAGGGGCTTGTGTAATGGATACTGGTAGGAAATGTCTTAAAAATAAGCCTCGATTGTGGGACAGTTCACCACCTCCTCCTCTTCATCACCTGGTCACTGCTGAAAGGCATCATCCTTCCAGCTGAGCACCCCTGTTCCTCTTCCAGCTCTCTAAATCCCAAGTGAGTGACCCAAAGCCTCAGTTTTTGCTGGATCCTGGTTTATCTGCCCCTCAGGGCAGCGACGTTTGGCCCCTTCTCACACCCTCCAAAGCTGCCCACGCCGAGGGCTCCGGCTCCATCCGAGGTGAACTTCCATCCCTCGGCCTCTTCCATCCCTCAGCCTCTTCCATCTCTCAGCCTCCTCCATCTCTCAGCCTCCTCCATCCCTCAGCCTCTTCCATCTCTCAGCCTCTTCCATCCCTCGGCCTCTTCCATCCCTCGGCCTCTTCCATCCCTCGGCCTCTTCCATCCCTCAGCCTCTTCCATCCCTCAGCCTCTTCCATCCCTC
>WEKX01025333.1:614603-638074 GCA_013390025.1 Pitta sordida | reverse complement strand
CTCTTCCATCCCTCGGCCTCTTCCATCCCTCGGCCTCTTCCATCCCTCAGCCTCTTCCATCCCTCAGCCTCTTCCATCCCTCGGCCTCTTCCATCCCTCAGCCTCTTCCAAAAGCCCAGAGAAGGGGCAGGACAAGCTCCGAGTGCGGGAAGGGCTGCACAGGAGAGGCGGCAGCGCCCGGGGGACCCGCAGCGAGCGGCTCTCATTAGGAGCAGCATCCTCTGCTCCCTCCTTACCTGGGCATCGCCCCGTCACCCGCGGAGCCGCCCCGGGCTCACCCGTGCACTAACAAAGATGTTGTTTAGCAGCTTGTCAGCAGCTGTAAATTGGCCGGGGAGCGGAGCCGTTTGCATTCTCCACGGGGCTTGAACTGAGAATTAAACCGTGGCAGCAACTGCTGCTGCTGCCTGATGGAGCAAATCAATTCTCTCCCTCCCTCCTTCCCCCCAGCACCTCCCCGGCCCGGATTCATCGCAGCATTGCCCACGTAGGGCAGCATTAGCCAGACAGTCCTTCAGGGCCGCCAGAAAAAGGCAGTGAGAGATCAGGGCAATTAACCTGAAAGGCCCCTGGAGAATGAGAAAGGAGGAGAGATCGGGGTAAAATTCAGGATCTGAGCCC
Source organism: Pitta sordida (assembly GCA_013390025.1). NCBI lineage: Eukaryota > Metazoa > Chordata > Aves > Passeriformes > Pittidae > Pitta > Pitta sordida. Next base: position 637,453 of record WEKX01025333.1, on the reverse strand, counting down.
TCCATCTGTCCACATGCTGCTTTAATTGATCTGGGAGTCAATCAAAGCAGCAGCAGCTTTTACTCAGCTAATCTGAACTCTGTGCAAAGCAAGCAAACACAAGGAGAAGGGCAGAGCGGGATCCTCCGGCAGCGCTGCCCATCACAGAGGAGAGGGAACATCAATCAGGGCAAAGGAAAGGCAGGACAGCGAGGAATCCCTCACTCGCCAGCAGCTCGGGGGTTTTGAGATCAGGTTAATGATGACAGAGCAATTCAAAGACCTGCAGAAGCAGCACCTGTAACACCTCGGGTGACCCCCCCCAGCCCGGAGCTGCTGTCCCTGGGATGGGGGGCTCACTGGGCCGTGGGGTTTGGCCACGTCCTGACAGCCCCCGGAACAATCTCCCCCCTCCCCGTGCCCCCAGCCAGTGCTGACGGCGGTTCCCTGGGCCGTGAAATAATTAGTTGGAACAGGAGGGTCATCAATAACCCCCTTTGCCGCGGCCGGGCGTGGGAAGCAGGCAGTCCATCAGGAGGCAGTGACGGATCGCTGGGCCAGCGGACCACAGAGAGGGCCCTGCTCTGCCACATCCATCATCCCCATCCCGGCCTCACCTCCGAGACCTCGCTGCGCATTAGCGACAATTCCCTTCCTCCCTTCTGCCCTCCCCCTGGGCTTTGTCTCCTCCTTAACTTCCACTGTCCTCCGCTTAGCAGCTCCATCAAGGTCTGCCCAACCCTTTTGGAGAGCTGGAGGAAGAGATGGAGGTGGGGAGAGCGCGGGAGCGGCTCACAGCTCTGCCTGTTCCCACGTTATCCAGGTGCTCACCCCATGGCATCTCCGAGTGAGGAACTTCATCCTCCTCCCACCTGCGGCTGCCCCATCCTTGGAAATGTCCCAGGCCAGGCTGGACAGGACTTGGAGCAACCTGGGACAGTGGAAGGTGTCCCAGGTTGCACCAGGAAGGGTGGGACGAAATGATTGAGGTCCCTTCCGACCCAAAGCATCCCATAATTCCATTCTACTCTCCCTGTATGTTTATGCTCTAACCACACAAATCCACCTTTTCCCATCTCACACGTGCCTTTACAACCCTGCTCCCCACACCAGGTTTTTAGGGGGGATAGTTGCACCCCCTGCTCCGAGATGCTGCCCTGCCCCCAGACCCCATCCCGTGCTCCCACAGCCTCCAGAAGCATCAGCAGCTTAGCCTGCTTGCCTTTTACACGGCAGCATCTGTTTCGCACGGGCGAGGGAAAAGGAGAGAAGTAGTAAACATCATCTCTATTTTAAGAGGAAGAAAAACATTCAAAGCCCCTGCACCGCCCTTCCCAAAGCCCTCTGGCTCTGCGATTTCCCTTCAAAAGGCAATCCTGTTATTGCAAGCAGCTCCAGGGAGCTGTTTTGTTCTGGAGAGCGCTGCACGCACAGAGAAATCACGCTTCTCCTGAAGAGCCCGGAGATGCTCCGGCGATGCCCAACCCGGGTGATTAACCCCGGGCTTTGCTCTCCCATTCAGCCTGAGATGGGCTGCGGAGGCGGCTGCTCTGGAGAACGGCGAGTGCGAGGCGGAGCTGCTTCCCCCTTTTGCTTTCTTTGCGTGGACAGGTCAAGTCCAGCCCTGCCAAGTCTCCCCGAGGCTGCCAGGAGGCTGCCGAGCCCAGCTGCCGACGGGAGAGGGGGTTGGAGGAGTGAGGCATCCTCTGTCATCCACAAAAGCAGCTGGTTTGCACCTTGCTCACACCCCGGGAAATGCAGCTGCACAACGACCTGCCAGGGATGTTCCTAATTTAAGGGTCTTTCACTGCCTGCCCGGGCAGCAGCTGGAGCCAGAGGTGGGGAATGGCTTTCCCAGGATCCTTGGCTTCCAGAAGCATTTGTGCCTGCAGGTCTCTGGATCCGAGGGGATGCTGTCCAGGGACAGGGACAGATGTTGAGGCAGAAAGCAGCTGCCTGCACACTCTGCCTCTGCCCAGATGTTTTCCAGCCCCCTCTGGCAAAGGGCCAGAGCACAGGCCAGGGTGCAGCTGTGACCTGCTGCCTGGGGCACCCCCACACCAGCACTCCATCCCCATTCCCGCTGGGAATCTCCATATTCACCTTACACGGGGCTCTCCTCAAGCCTGGGAGCCTCTAATCAGGGAACTGTGGGTTACCACGAGGTGAAAGGCTGTGGGAAGTCTGGAATTCTGTGGCTGCTCCTGCTGTGTGTAACAACCACGGAGCGTCCGATCTCATGGGGGAAGAGCAGGTTTGGAGCCCGTGTTGGGACTAATCCTTCCTGGAGGAAACACGTTCCTCCCTGGCAATAAACACCCCAGGAGCAGCAGGTGTCAGCCCAGTTCTGCAGGGGGATTCCTGTCAGCTCTAATCTCTTACCCCTCAGGCTTTCCCTGTACCCTCCATGTGTCTCCTCGCTGGAACTGGTGCTTGCAAACCCTCTTTTCTTTGGGAATATTGGCACCCAGAATGTTCTGGGTGATGCTCAAAGCTGCAGGTGATGGGCTGGATCAAGTCCCAGGTGATGGTCTGGTGTAAACTCCGGGACTTTGGAAGAGTTTGGAGCGTTGGGAAGCTCACGCTGCCTCGGCTGGTGGATGGTTTCTTGCTCTGGGCTGAGCTCCCAACACAGGAACTGGGAACATCTTGTTTTACCATCACCAGTTGACAGAGATTAGACAGTGCCTGGAGGGGACAGCTTGGCAGAGCTTCGTAGCCTGGATTGGTACCCACGGGTGATCTCCACTCGGCTGAGGGCCGGGATGAGAGGAACGATGGGATCCTTAGTGATCCTCTCTAATTGTGCCAATGGAAGGAGCCACCAGTGCCCGGGGCCTGAGCTCCCTGATGGGATCTTTGCCTCCCTGGAGCACAGAGCAGCTCTGCTGTGTTTGCTCTGCCCCCACATTTCAGCACACAGAGGCACAGGCTGGTGTCATCCCTCTCCCTGTTCCCCTCAGCCTGGAAATGAAGCGGCTCTTCATCTCCATCCCAGGAGAAATTTCCGGAGGGAGAAACCGTCCCTCTTGTTGTTGTTACAACATTTGGTACCAATCTTCTCTCTTTCAGGTGCTCCAGAGATTGATTTTGTATCATGTGTCTCTCACTCAGGTTTCTGGCCCGATAATATCACAGCACAGACTACAGAGAGGTTACAGCAGCAGCAGCACGGGCTCCATAGGGAACACCATTAGGGAGTGGGATAAGTGACAGCTGCTGCCAGGCTCCGAGAGCAGCTCTAAAAGCAAAGTCTCAGCGAGATAAAAGTTGTAACAAGACTCAGAGCAGCCCAATATTTCCCTGTGCTCTCACTTAAATGGTTGTTTGTCTGAGCCGTGGAGCCGGGGCTGGGAAGGATGGAACAAAGAGCCTCAGACACACACGAGGCTCCTCCAGCTCCTGCCTTTCCTCCCTGCCTTGGAAAGCTGAGTAGGTCGGGTTGGAAAGGTCTGAGCGAGGGAACTTTGTTGGGCAGCTAAAAATGGCACCTAAATGGAGGTTGGGAATAATATAATATAATAATATAATATAATAATTCCACCTCCCAGGACAGCCCAGGGAGGTGGGAGCAGTGATTCCCAGCCACAGCGCTGAGCAAAAACATCCCCCAAAGAAGCCACACGGATTACAAACCTCACAGCACCCTCTCTCCTCCCTTGCCCCTAATCCGCACCCTGAGCACGTCCGAAATCCGAGCCGGGATTCAGCGGCTGGATCCAACACCAGTTTGTAAAGCTCTGCCAAATCCCCCCATCCTCCAGCTGGATTGCGGGAAAGACGGGAGGCAGAGTCCTGAAGTCCTGCTGGAGAAGGGATTTTGGCCGCTCGAGCACATCCCGGGGCTCGCAGCTCCCGTGAGTTGGCAGATTTCCACCTCGGCAGCTCGGGGTGTTTGCGAAGGAGTCCGAGCTCATCCCTCTGCGTGACTGACTCCTGCCATCTAGTGCTGCTCCCGCCGGCTCCAAAAAAACCCAGTTCCCAAAAAACTCGGCTCCCAAAAAAACCAGCTCCCCAAAAAACCCGGCTCCCAAAGCTCTGCTCCCCCCCATCTCCCCGGCCTATCCCTCCCTCCCTTCCTCCATCCCTTCCTCCATCCCTCAGCTGCAGTCACATCCCCTGGACCAGGAGGTGTGTGCTGGGAAGCTGCCCCTGCAGGGCTGGGGAGTGTCACCCCCCTCTGCACCCCACTGACACCCCAGGGAGATGCTCAGCCCCAGCCCAGCATCATTCCCCAGCCCGCAGATCCCTCCTCCAAGTGCTTTTGCCGTGGTAAGTGGGACTATTAGGCGAATTTGTTATTGACTGTTTCATATTAGACNCCCGGCTCCCCAAAAAACCCGGCTCCCCCCCATCTCCCCGGCCCATCCCTCCCTCCCTCCCTTCCTCCATCCCTCAGCTGCAGTCACATCCCCTGGACCAGGAGGTGTGTGCTGGGAAGCTGCCCCTGCAGGGCTGGGGAGTGTCACCCCCCTCTGCACCCCACTGACACCCCAGGGAGATGCTCAGCCCCAGCCCAGCATCATTCCCCAGCCCAGCATCATTCCCCAGCCCGCAGATCCCTCCTCCAAGTGCTTTTGCCGTGGTAAGTGGGACTATTAGGCGAATTTGTTATTGACTGTTTCATATTAGACTACCTTTNCTATCTTTTTTTTTTCTTTTTTTTTTTTTTGGACTTTGGTGGCAACTTGACTAATAAAAATGCACTTTATCTTCCTGGATTCATGGGTTCGTAAAGCTGCTTTCGTGTTCCTGCGGGAATGAGGGGATTAGAGCTGCATTAAACACCTCCAGTGAAAATGCCACTCAGGTGAAAAGGGAGAGAGAAAGGGGGGGGGGATTCAAGGGCAGGGTATGAGCAAGAGCCAACGTGGCAAAAATACGGCTTTAATATATTATCTAAAGAATAAAAACCTCATAAAAAACTTATCAGCGGGCGGGAGGAATTCATAATCCTACTGCTTGTGAATTCTGGGAACTCCTTCCCTGGGTGAGAGTCTGGAAGTGAGCGTGAGGTACCAACGTGCAGCATCCCTGGATGGAGAGGGAGGGAAAGGGCAGGGGAAAACTGCCAGCAACACAAATCCTTCCTCCCTCCGCAACAAAAGTAATGTCAAACAAAAGCAGGAGACATTCCCAGCCGTGGCAGAGGCGCAGCAGGATGGGGGGAAGGTTTGTGCTGCTCCAGGTGGGAACAGAGGAGGGATGATCCCTCTGCCAGGAATGACCAACAGCCTCAGGTGTCGCCAGCTCCGACCCACAGGTTTATTTAGCTCTGAAGTCTCGTCTTGTACCTGAGATAATTCTGCTGCTGGAAATTTTCACCCCGCTCCAAACGTTCAGGGCTTCGTGCCAAAAATGCCCAAACGAGACAAAAACCTTTGCGGAAGTTCATTTTGTCGCCAAGGCAGCTCTTCAATGAGCAATCGCTTCTCCCCGGAAGTCATCAATAGCCAGTTATCAGCACAAAGCCTTTGATTTCAGCTTTGCCACTCCGGTTAAAGCACCTCGAGCCTTGTCACTGCAGCTGGAGATCTAATCCTCAATCCCGAGGAGTTAGTCAGGATTTGTGGAGCTGCGAGGGCAGAATCCCCAGCGCTCACTACAAAGTGCTTTAGGATCTGTTGCCACCTGAGCTAAGCTGGTAAATTCTACTCTTCAACGAGTTTTAGCAAAATGAGTAAATCAAGGTTGGGTTTGGGGTTGTTTTTTTCTATTTTTCCATCTATCATTTCTAAGGCTGAATCTTGCAGGTGACCCAGCCTGGCTGTCCCATGGAATTTGTCCCTGGTCTGCTGCCACCGACCCCCACAGAAGAGATTTGATGCTGCATTTTCCCTTCTCCTTGGCAAAGAGCCTTTGGAGGAGTTTTCCCACAACAGACACACACTTGATTTACAAACACTCTGCTCGAGTTATGCAAAGAGAGGGGGATTTATCCTGTAATTAGTCCTCCGAGGGCACTGATGGCACAGACAACTGAGCCAGCTGCTCCTAAAAAAGCTCGTGTTATCCAAGGTTTCACACCCAGAAAACATCCCTGGTGACAGAGCTGCTGGAAACCTGCCCCTCACACAAAAACGGAGTGTTCCCTCCTCCTAAACCACGCTTGGCCTCTCCCCTCAGCTCTCACCCATTCAGGGACAGATTCCTTGGGCCAGGATCCCCCTCCATGGTTGGTTGTCCCCAATATCCTGATGTTTATTCCCAAATCCCTGCTCTGCTCTCCCCAGGGGCTGGAGTTCCCCCTTCCCCAGCAGCTCCTCCAGCCCTGCACATCCTCCTTTGCACATCTGGGGCTGCCTGAGGCTCAGCAGGTCCCTCCCAAACCTGGATCCTTCCCTCCGCCTCAGCCCAAAGCACCGTCCCCACCCCACAACGCCCTTCCCTGGGATCCCTCTGATCACCCTGGGATCCTTTCCCGAGGCTGGAAAGAACCTCCCCCCTTTTCCCTGGCTCTGTCTTCCCCGAGACAAATCCAAAACAAAGCCCCACATCAGGCTTCAAGCTTCAAGACAAGATAATACCGAGCAGCTCGGAGCTGATGGAAGGAGAAAAGCAGCAACACGAGGAGCAGGTGAAACCCCCCCCCTCGTGTGGGTTCGGTTTACAGCCCGATGTTTGTGACAGCGCTATCACACCCGCCACCAGGAGATGAACAATGGGAGCGATCAGTAAATATTATCTTCCTCCCGCACAGAGAGTCCCAGAGGCGTTTAAGCAGTTTGCCAAGCCTAAAAAAAAAAAAAATAAGTGAGAAAATCTAAGCCAGGCTTGGCAGAAGCTTTCCCTGAGCCCCCCAGTGCCTCCAGTGCCTCCAGTTCCCCCAGCCCTCAGTCACGGAGACACAGGCTCGAGCACTGCAGGAGCCATTTACATCCCTGCTGCACTTTATTATTATTTTTATGTCTTTTTTTAGTTGTTTTTTTCACTCATCTACTCCTTAAGGACAAAGTCCTGGTCTGGCTCCCCCGGGACAAGCAGAGAGTGCAAAGCGAGGAGTTCCTACATCACCCCCTACGCCCCTTCCAGGAGGGCCCAGCCAGGGAAACACCTTTATTAAAGCTGCCCCTCAGCACTTTTAGGTCAGAAAATGTGTTTTCTTGTGTTATTCACAGTCTTGGCCTGTTGGACGATGGTCGAGGCAAAGGCAAAGTGAATCACCTGAGCTCTGAGGTGGATGCTGAGGAGGGGAAGAGCTGAGCACATTTTGGAGCCCAAGGGGAGGCAAATGGGTGTATTAAATTAAGGGAGAGTTTTTTCAGCTGCTGCAAACAGGAATCTATTTAATGGCGCAGTTTTTACCCCCAGAGCCCAATTCTCATCTCAGGATTACACAAACATACACACAGACAAAAAGGAGAGGGGATTAAGACTTCCCCCAGGGTATTAATTTTCGTGCTCCAGGCCACAAAACCCATCTGAGGTGGTTTCACATGCAGGGAAATGTCAAAGGCAGTGAGAAAAATCGGAATATCCAAACAGCTTTCCCCAAGCACAGGCAATCAGCCACTTGTGCTCACACCACAACTTCCAAAAGAGTTTTCTCGAGCCTCATTTTCCCTCTGCAATTACCTTTTCTCTCCAACCATCAGACACTCACAGTCGTCCAGAGGACTCAGGGCAGAGTTCTGCTAAATGCAGGTTTGTAATAAAAAAAAATAAAAATTTCTTGTTAAAATATTACATTACTTTGCAGATTTGTACAATGCACCTGAGAAAACTCTGCATTCAGCAACACGCACATTCCAGGATTAAAGGAAAAATCTCATTTTGCTCTCCAGATTAGTAGGGCATCACCAGCCAGGAACCTTTGGGGTGTATGTACCATTTTATAGCCCAATTACCTCGGTAATACTTTCTGTGGACACACACATTTAACTGTTTCAGGAGCCTGAGAAATGACACCTCCTCCCAATTAACAGCAGCTAATGACACAGCTCTGCTCGGGGATTTGGGAAGTGATGTGTGGTTTAAGTCGAACCCTTCAGCGCTTCCTCACCGGATGGAATGTCCCTGCCTTGCCAGGGAGGAAGAGGTTTGCTGATCGTTATTTTAATTAACAAACAAACCTGGGCTGGTGGAAGGTGCCACCAGACGAGCTTTAAGGTCCCTTCCAACGCAAGGATTGTGTGAATTCCCTGACCTGCAGCCTCCTCCCAGCCGCCTCCTCACGAGATGCTTTTCCTGCTGCCTTCCCTTTCCCCCTCCTTCCCTAAGCAGACCAGTGAACACTTCCATTATTGACTTTTAATCACAGGTCTTGAAAGCTTTATGTGAGTGTTAAACCTCTGTCGGCGCCAATAAAACCGTGGAGCTGGAAATATTATCCCCAGAGAGGGTGACACGGAGGGCAGGAGGGAGGGAGAGTCAGGGAGACCCAAAGGACAAGGCTCCAGAGGGAAAATAAAGACAAGGGAAGTCAAGGCTGGTTTTCTGGGGCTGCTGGGGAACTCACCTGCACATTTCAGGAGGGACAGGAGGACTTTGGCATCTGGGAGTTTCCCCCAAAGACTTCCCAGGCAGCAGTGGAGCCTCTGCTGGTCCCTCCTGGATCCCAGAATCATCCAGGTTGGAAAACACCCGACTCCAAATCCAGGCGAGTGCAAGCTGTGCCCCATCCCCACTGAGGGACACGGCCAGTCCTTCCTTGGACACCTCCAGGGATGGGCACTCCAAACCTCCCTGGGCAGCCCCTGCCAGTCTTTATCAACCCTTTCCAGGAAGAAATTCCTAAAGATGTTGTCAGTGCTCAGGTGATGCTCTTTGAAACCATCTCAATGTCAGTCAGGTTCCCTCTTCCTCTGCTCCAATGGAGATGGAGAAAAGGCAGCTGCTGATTTTCACTGATCCCAGACTATTTCTTCCTTTCCAGAGGGCATCTTCCCATGGGTTCACCCCCTTTCCTGCCTGCTGCAGACCTTCCTTTTCCCTGCACAGCCTCTTGTGCCTGCTTTTAATCACCCTTCCCAAGCCCTGCCTCCCTTCCCTCCGCGCTTTTTTGGGGAGGATAAAACCCTCAAACCTCCCCAGCCGCCTTCACCCTGAGTTTTAGTTAATACAAGGAGACAGAACACGAGGCACAAAGTCATCCCAGGAGGCTCCAGCCCTAAAACATCCTCACACGTGGAGTGGAGCTGCCCCTCGTGTGGCTGGAGGAGCAGCTGCCACCCCCAAAAAAAGCCCTGGCAGGAGACCCAGAGCTCCATCACAACATTCCACTCTCCACCTGAGTGCTCCCAGAACGTGGAGAGGCCTTGGCCAAGGAGCACCTGGGCTGCAACATTTAGATATTTATACGAAAAAAAACATCTTGCTGATAACTTTTTCTCATTATTCCCGTGTTGGTGTAATTTCACGCCACCTTCTCCTTCCCAACACACTCCTGGCTGCTGCTACACTTGTTCCGAGCTGGATTTGCCCCCCAGCAATGCTAATAAATGGCTTCCGGATCATTTTTATTCATTTGCTGTTTCACTCACAGTATTTCATGTGACTTATGTATCCCCCAAAGCTTGTATTTCTGTTTGAATTGCAGGGCAAGGAGTGGGTTTTAGCATTCTGACTGCACACACATTCTCCTCTCCCTCAAAATGAAAGATCATTTGAACTTTGAATTGCATTAGCATGACATTTTTCTACTAAATTACCCTGGCTGCACTCAAGTCTGAAAGGAAACAAACCCCTTTTAACTTTATGTTGGATATGAGATGCTCGAACGCCAGAGGCGATACCCAGGGGGGAGCAGAGGAGGGGTGAGGGTTGAGGCACTGCCTGGCATCCTCAGCCCAGGAGAGGCAAAGTGCAGCTGGGAGGGCTCCAGGTGTGAGCCAGGATCCCCCTGAGCCCTTCCCAGGACACATCTGGAGCAGCCAGTGGAGCTGGGACGGCCTCACTTCTGCCAGGACACCCCTCCAAGGGCAGCACCCACCCCAGCCCAGCCCCCCCTGCTCCTGGGCCCTGCAGGGCGATGGGTGTCAGCACCACCAGGGCTCCCCGCTCAAGTTTCAGTGCCCACCCCACGGGCTGCACCTCTTGGGTGGTAAAATGTGCCCCTGCTCCCTCCTTCGGGATGTGGGATGCAGGATCCCGCTCAGATCCAAGGGAGGGATTTGGTGTCTTTTTGTGCTGTTTTGTTCCCAGAATCCTGGAATGTTTTGGATTAGAAGGATCATCCCGTGCCACGGGCAGGGACACCTCCCACTGTCCCAGGCTGCTCCAACCTGCCCTTGGACACTTCCAGGGATCCAGGGGCAGCTTCTCTGGGCACCCTGTGCCAGGGCATCCCCACCCTCCCAGCCAACAATTCCTTCCCAACATCCCATCTAAACCCCTCCTCTTTTCATTGAAGACTCTCCCCCCTCCTTGTATTTATCAGGGGTTTTTTTTGCTGATTTGGATTTGTTTTTCTAAGGCTCTCAACACACGACAAATACTTCTAGTCCTGGAGAAACCCTGGTGCCAGCACAGCTGCCCCTCCTCCCACAGCCTCATTCATCCCCCCCATTCCCTCAGCCCCAGCAGTGGGTTGATCCGAGTGACTCACACACTTGACCACCACATTTTCCATCGCAGACAGGGTTGGTTTTTTTTTTTTTCCACACCCAGCCTGCCTCCTCTCAGGATGGATCTCTGGCTCAGCAGACCTCTGCCTCTCACATTTACAGGCAATGCATTTCCATCTGAAGAGGAATTTAAAAACTGTTAGTCAGGGAGCACAGCAGATAGTAACTATAGCAATGCATCAATCACAGCACGGTAATTACACGCCACCGGGTTGCCTGTAAAAAGCTGGGCTACCTGGCAGAAAATGGCAGTAATCAGCCAATTGGCAGCAGACAATCCAGCAGCATTTGTAATTCTTAGGCCTCCGTGTTCCTCCTCGCACAGGGGCTGGATGCTAATCAATGGGTTGCCATGGTTACCCGGCATCCCTGACCATCAGTACAGACAAGGAAATTAGAGGGGCTTTTAGCCCCCACTGCTTGGGGGGGGGGTCTGGCTGGAGCCTCCTCTGCTCGCTGTGCCCACAGCTCGGAAGGTGGGAACCGGGCAGGTGGAGATTGGGAGCTGCTCCTGGTTTTTCGTGGTGACCAAAGTGATGCCGCCCCAAGAAATCAACTTCCTGCCCCAGCCAGAAACCCCGGGGCCTGAAGGGGTTTTCTCAGAGGGGCTGGAGGGTGGCAGGACCTCGGTGAATCCCCGTGGAAACACAGGAGGTGGCTCCTAACGGGGAGCAGGGCACGGCTGTAGCCCAAGAGCCACCAGTGTGCCCATGGAAAGGGGCTGGGAAAGGAGGCCCAGGCAGCCAGGTGACATTGCCAAGGCTGGTGCTCCAAATCTGTCCTGCAGGTCCGAGGGAACAGGCAGAGGTTGCCCACAGTCAGTGCCAACCACAGCCTTGGCCAAGGGCACAGAGCAAAACTCAGGGATATTTCATCCCAGCAGGGCTTCCCTCGCTGGGAATTGCGTGGAGGGTTTTTTTTGGCTAATAACCTAATTATGTTACTATGCATCAGTGCTTGAAAAAATGACATTTGATGTTTGCAAAATTTAAGTCGAGTTACAAATCGCTTTCCCAGATTGTTCTTAATAAAGTAATTAAATTATGTACCTGCTGAATGCTGGAATCTCTTGGGGGAAACCATCAGAGTTTCCCCTTTTTTGGGGGGTGCCAGGGGGTCACTGGGGATACGAGACATGCCAAGGGCTCAGAATTTCCCCTTTTTTTGGGGGTGCCAGGGGGTCACTGGGGATACGAGACATGCCAAGGGCTCTGCTGCCCATGGAATGCCAGGGCAGGGGGATCCCAGGACTGGAAAACAAGACTTCCTAACCTCCAATATTCGACGTTAAAATTCAGGCCCAGTGAACGCTTCTAAAAAATCGACTAATTCTTCTGAAATTCACTAAAACGTCACTATTTCACTAAAATCCCTAAATCTCTAAGCTTACACCTGCCTCACGTGTACGTTTCTGAATCCTCAGCTCAGTCACAGGACCCCTTTTGCCCCATTCCCCAGGACCCAAAGCATTTACCCCCCACCCCCAGGATTATCCTTCCCTGTCCCAAGGGTCCCGAGGGTCCCAAGGGTCCTCCGAACATTTGGAAAAATCCCCATTCGGAGGGGACACGGCTCCTCCCGCGCTGTCCTGGCCACGTTTCTCCGCTCTCCATCCTTTCGGGTGAGAGCTGCGAGGAGGATTTAAAGCGGGTTGGGGATGTTTCCAAACTGCACCAGCAGCCTCTTGCGGGCAAGGCGAGTCCTACAGCAGGAGCATCCCTGGAGTTGGATCCCTGCTCATCCCAACACTTGGAGGAGGAAATGCTGCCCAACCTCGGCTCCCCCTCCGTCAAGATGCTCAAGTTAAAAAAACCCTTTTCTCCAACAGTGGAGTGGCAGCGGTTCCTTCTCACCGCTGGAATCTTTGCTTCAATCAACCCTTTAAGTCCAAACTCGTCACCCCTGACTGCATTACACCAATGTCGGTGCACAAATCTAACAGAATTAACCAAAAAAAATCACATTTAAATGTCATCACATTAGAAAGGCTTCACCTGACAGAATTACTGGGTGAGGAAGAGATTAAATCAGCTTTCTCCACCTCTTGCACTGTCTGGGCTCGGTGCTGGCTCCAAATCACACTCTGCATAGATAAGCCAGCCCTTATCTTGTCAGCAATCCTGTTTTCTCCTCCAGTGTCTCCCAGTCAGGTGGGAACAGGAGGGATTTGATCTCCCGGCACACCGCAAGGGCCACTCCAGCACATGCCACTCAACTTGCTCCGGGCTAACCCGGGGTTTACTGCCCTTAACCTGCCTGCACTTACACCCAGATCCAGGAGATAAACTGGGCACTGAGGGGGCACAGAGGAGGGAAAACATTCTGCCCAAGACCATCCAAACCCCAGAGCTGTGTCAGAACCAGCGGCATAATCCTCTCAGCTCAGAGCCAGCACAAAGTTGTTGAATCCCGCTCCCTCCCCAGCAAAATCCTGTCTGTCCCCACCTCTACAACCCCACGTAATCATCTTTGCAGCTTCCAAATCCAGCTTTTTAAGTAAGATGGGCCGTCCTGAGAGGATACAAATCTTTGCTGCAGGGGGGGAGCAACATGTAGAGTTTTCATGGCAAAACCCAGGTCAGAGGCAGCTCCTCCTCCACACTGACACCCCACACGTGAGGGACCAGCCTTTGGCAGGATTTCCAGCTAGAAAATCCCAGCTCTGGCCCCTCCCAGGCTGCCCTCTCCATTAAGCAGCTGCCCGGGGCAGCAAACAGGGCAAACCACCCCTCCTGCCCCAAACCCACCCCAGCCCCTCGTGCTCCTCGGGAACAAAGAGCCCCTTTGGGAGGAACAGCACCACACTCGGATCCTGGAGGCATTTTGGGGATTGTCCCAACGCCTCCCAAAGGTGGAGGAGCTCAGGTCCCAGCCCGGGCACGGCTGTGCCACAGCTCCCTTCCCCGGAGAGCAGCCAGGACACAGGTTGGCATCTCTGTACCCTGGGCTGGTGATTCCTGAGAAGGGACCAACAGCCACCGGCTCTGTCCTGTGCCAGAGGAACGACAGCAGAGCTCAAAGTGCTGCTGCTTCACCCTGGGACAAGCAGAGCAGGGGCACAGAGGGGCTCCCACACACTCCCCTGGCGCCCAGCTCCCTTCTCCCTCCCCCCAGCAAACCCTCTGTGCCTCCCAGGAGCCTTTTCCTGGGCCTCATCCCACCTCTTGAACCCCAGGAATTCCCAAATTGCCTTCTCCTCCCCATTGGCAACAGGTTAGGTAACAGGTTTGGCCAGGTTAGGTAATAGGTGATAGGTTGGACTCGATGATCTCTAAGGTCTTTTCCAACCTTACTGATTCTGTGATTCTGTGATTTCCCCTCTCACTTCTGCACCTGCACACTCGTGGCGCTCCCTCATCTCCCAAAAAGCAGCTCTGAGCCTCCTACCCTGGCAGCTGTGGCTGCTGGACTGGGATTTTGGGGGGGGAAAATGGCATTTCTTGAGGAGATTTTGGGCCTGGTTGTCTCTGTCGAGGTGCAGCTTCAGGGGTGGGTTGGGACTGAGCTGGGACAGGAGCCTGTGGAGCTCCCTGCCCTCCTGGGGACAGGGGTGTCAAGTCTCCTGCCTCCCCCAGGCTAAGCTTGGTTTAAACCAACTTGAAACCAGTTTAAATGGCTCTGGAGAAAAAGCTGGGAAGGATATCTGCTTCGGGGTTTGCTGTGATTTAGTGAAATCAGCTTAAATCCGTGTTTATGCAGCCCCTGGTTCAATAAATCCCTGAATTACAGCTTGTGTTTATGAGTGATTTAAGTTGATTTAAGGGATTCGAATTGGCAACAGTGTGGCCAAATCGGGAAATAAATAAACAAATCCTGGAGTCTCTCAGAACCCACAAAAACTGACTTTGCTGCTCCTGTTTCTCCCACAGGAAACAAGAGATGCTCCTGCTCCCCCAAACTGTCCCCGTGGGGCCTTTTAACCCAGTTTAAACATCCTGTGTTTGAGCTGGGATAAAACCTCCTTTCCAAAGCTCTGCTTTAGCCCAGTGGATGCTCCACTGGTCTCTGCCTGTTCCAGTGGGAACAGCACAAATATTCCGTCCTGCTCAGAGAGCCCCAAATGTGCTCTGGGCTCCCCAGACACCCCAGCACAGGGCAGGGCACAGCCAAGGGGGTGCAGGCAGGGCCAAACAAGGGGGGTTTTTTGGGGGTGCACCGCTTTAACTGGTCACCAGTTCCCCCTCCCTGGTGACTCCAGTCTCCGCTGGGCTCTGAGGACTCCCGAGTTGTGAGTGCCCTGGAGCAGAGACAAGGGATGAGTCACAGTTTCAAACAAACACAACTTCCCTAAAAATACTTCCTGGCATCCCTTCCCGGCCTCCTGGTCTGCACAAACACCCCGTGACTGCCCCCAGCACGTGGGGAAACAACCCCACGTCCCCCAGGGCTGCCCCAAACCTGAGCCACACCAGAGCATCATTTTGGGGTAGGGGGTCCCCTCAGCAGCCACGTGCCCCCTCCCCGTGGCAGTGGGGCTCCCACCTCCCATCCCACCCCCCTCCAGGCTGCTGGATTCCCCCAGCTCTGCTCGTCCTCCCACCAAGGGAGTGACATCTTGCCAGGGCACCTGCCCACTGACCCCTGACCGGCCTCTCCTGCTGCTCTAATTCCACACCCGTGAGATGGAGAGCTGGGGGACCACAGCCCTGGCACCTCAGGAAAGCTCAGGGAGAACCATATGGGGTCATTATGCAAAGGACCCGCTCCTTTATGGGGTTTGGATTATGGGTTATAATATGCAGAGCTCCACTGCAAAGCACATTTGGCTTTTGTGGGAGCCATCAAGAGCCTGGGAAGGAGCAGCTGGGCCAGGAGCAGCACAGGGGGCATCGCATCAAATGAATCCACAAACAGGGATCTGCTCCCCGTTCCCCTGCTGCAGACATCACTCCACAGCAAGGGGTGAACCCCAGCCCAGCCCCAACCCCTGGGGACACAGCACGTCCCACGTGTGGTGTGGAAAGAGAGACACTTCCCAGTCTGGTTTAGGGGGGATATTCCCCCACCACCACCAAAAAAAGGGCTCACACATGCCCAGGAGCCTGGGGACCCTCTGAGCCACGAGGGGGGTGATGGTGGTGTCGGCCCAGCTGCCACAGCCACCACTTGGTTGCAAATCCCATCTTTTATTGTGGTAATTGCCAGCGCTGAAAATCAAATTACTCGGGGCAGAGATAAGGCCCAGGCCCAGCCCCGCACTGGGGAGGAAGGGGATTTGGGAAAAGGAGCTCTTTATCACAGGGATGCAGAGGAGAAAGCGGTGGGAAATACAGGGAGAGCAGTCGGGGATTTGGGTGGGTTGTTGAAAACAAAGAGGGTCTGACCAGTGGAAGCGAATAATCACTTTTATTCTTGCCTTTGCTCAACCTCTTTACCCCCATTTCCTCTAGTCTCAGCCCAGTCTGAACCTCTGGCTGTGCATCCCTTTCCTCCCACATTTGGGATCTGGGATGCAGGCAGGGATGGGTTTGGCCTCCAGGACACGGGCTGGGGCTGCACTGGCAGAGCAGGAAAAGCCTCAGTCAGCACCTGCTTCTTTCTGCTCTGCCCAAGCCACACAAACCCCCAGTTGCCTGACACGGCACAGGGTCACCCCCAGAACCTCCCCAGCCTGGCCCCAGCAGCCCCGAGCCTGTGCTGGCTGTGGAGCTGTGCCCACCCCCCGAGCTGCCTGTGCTCCAGCCCAGGGATTATAAATATTTAAGCCAAATGCTTTCAGCGTGTTGCACGTTCAGTGTGTGCTGCTCACAGCGAGACTGGAACAGGGACAGAACGGTGTGGGCTCCACACCCACACCTGGCCTGGGCCACTGATCCCTGCCTTGCCCTGGCCACCCGTGGGAATTCCTGGTCCAAGCAGCCCCTCTGTCTGGCTACTGGCTGCTCTGACATGGCTTTGATCAACCCTTCCCAGTGGGAGAGGGATCTCAGGCAAAAGGGCATTGAAAGCACAACTTGGGGTTTCGCTCGGCCACCCCTTCCCTTCTCCTCCCCAAAATCCTCCCCAAGCTGGCTCCAGGTTGGCTCGTCTCCCTCCCTGCACAGCAGGATCCCAAATATCCAAAGGGAAACACAGGGTTGAATCACAGGTCTCCGCTGTCCCAGTGCGGAGTGCGATGGTCACTGGTGGGTGCAGCCCCCCTGGTCCCAGTGCCCCCAGGAGCTGCTGCCCCTTTGCTCCCCTCTCCTGGTAACTCCTGGATGAGGCCAGGCTTTGCCCTGGGCACCTCCACCCATGGAAAGGGAGGTGGAGGGACCCTCGGTGGTTGCGTGGGATCCACCTCGCTTCAAAGCCCTCAGCACGGCAGCTTCTCCCAACAGCTGCACCAGGAGCATCTTGGCTCGATCACAGGGAAACTTTGCTCTGGGAGGGAGCAGGAGAGCCCCAGCAGCTTTGCTCTGAAGGATGATGTAACCACCTTTCCCTCCTCAAAGGTCCAGGATGAATTATTTAGACCCGTGGTGCAGCAGCTCCGCTGAATTATTTAGGAGGATTTGGATTTGTAGGCCAATGAAGCAGAAGCAAACTGAGCTGAGCAGCACATTGAACAGTCCCAAGAGAACTCCAGGCCCTTTTCCCTCTCCTCTTTTTTTCCCCCCTTGGTAAGCAGGAGAAAAGCAGCTCTGGGGGTGAGCCCTGCGAGCCGGGCAGGCACAGTCAGACAAACTGCTTTTTCCAGCGGAATATTTTTTGCTGCCCAACTGGTTACTGGCGTGTGCAGGGCTGGGAGATAAGCATTGCATAAGTGGTGAGTAATGCTGAGGGGGAGGAGGAGGGGAGGAGCAGCAGGAAAAAGCTGCAAGAGGGAAAACTTCTTCTCCTGAACTCCTGGATTGGGACGGCACAGGGTGGGGGGGATATTCCAGTTGGGCTGATATTCCTGTTTCTCACCCCGGACTGGGATCCCTACTTGTTCTCCCACCTCCATCCCCGGAGAGATCACCCATCAGCTCCCTCCACGAAGCAGGAGCAGGGTTTGGAGCACAGGATGCTCTGGAAGATAAACTATGGAGGGTCTGTGTTTGCCTTTTGTCTCGAATGCCCCGAGGAGCCAAATTTTCCAGCTCCTCTTTCAGGCCCTGCAGACTAGAAACTGTGTTTACTGTCAACGCTCCTGGAATGAAACCACACCAGGGTGGTGCTTCAGAAAAAATTCCTGGTTGTGTGAGGCCTGGACCAGACAAGGGAGGCTCTGTGGTGGGATGGGGGTGCCCAGCTCCCCGGTCCCAGATCCATACTGGGAACACACAGCAGCTCGTCCCTGTTCCAGCTCCACGAGCACAGGAAGCTGCTTTGTTTAACTGTGGGACAAACTCGAGGCTCTGGGGACGTGGTTTGGGTTGTCTCTATTTTAACACCAATCAAAGGAAGAGGCTGAAGAGCTCCCGAGGAGCTTAGACCTGCTCTTATCGTGAATTTTAATGGCAAAGGAACGGATGAAGCCCAGGAGTGGAAGAGGAAATACTAATCTGCCTTTAGAAGCTGGGATGATTTTCTCATGACCTTTTGAGGGTTTTTTTGCTGCTGAACTGGCTGGGATTGAAACCAGAGCTGTTGGCTGCTTCTCAGGGCTCCAGAGCTAAGAGTAAAGTCTGGTCTAGGAAGGCTTGAACTCCCCAAGTGACACTCTGCTGCCAGCCTGGGAATCCCACATGGAGTTCACTTTTCAAACTGTGGCTGCCCCATCCCTGGAAGTGTCCAAGGCCAGGTTGGAGAGGGCTTGGAGCGACCTGGGATACTGGAAGGTGTTCCCTGTTCATGGCAGGGGGTGGCACTGGATGATATTTAACATCTCTTTCAACCCAAACCATTCTGTGATGATTCTATTTTAGATTTTAACCTAAAACTGCAGAGCCTGCAAGGAGAGAGCTCAGAGGGGCTGACAAGTGTCGTGTCGGTGCCAGGTCGCTTTGCTTGGCCCCGAAACCCTGGCGGGGAGGACACGGTTGGAGGGGATTATTCGAATGTATTCCCCCCTCCACCTCAACCAAAACAAGAATTATCCCCAGCCCTGGCTGGGCACGGCTTTGTGCAGCACAATGGGGACAATATCCCGGGATATTGTCAGGGGTGTCAGCTGGTGGCTTGGCCACGGCGGGGCTGAGCTGATTAACGAGCATCACCAGCCTGAGAGCAAAGCCCATGGGACACGGGAGGGACCCCCCCCAGCGCCAGCCACGTCCTCCCTGGCCACACACACACACACACACACACACACACGAGCTCCTGTCCCACTGTCTCACAGGACACAGAATCCTGGAATGGTTTGGGCTGGAAGGGATTGTAAATCTCATCCCATTCCCACTCCCTGCCATGGGCAGGGACACGTTCCACACTGTCCCAGGCTGCTCCAACCCGGCCTTGGACACTTGCAGGGATGGAGCAGCCACAGCTTCTCTGACCTGCTCCAGGCCAGTCTCCCGGTGTTTGTGGCTGAATTGAATCCTGCAATCCCCCGCTGGGAGCACAGGAATTCCTGCAGCTCCAACACAATTATGCTGAGCAGGTTCCCAGCCCAGTTGTCATTTTTGTAACCCGCTTGCCACAGCAAACACTCCTTATCTGCTGCACTCCATCCCCAAATCCCCGGGCAGGGGAGTGTGGGTCCTTCCAGGGAGGGGGAACCAACTGCGGGGGGTATTTGCTGAGGAGCTGGTTTGGGGAGGGATGAAGGAAGATGCTGCCAAGCACTCAGCAATCCCCAAGGGCCACAGCCCAGTCCTGAACTCCCAAATCCCTGCTCTGGCACATCCAGAAAGGCTTTGGGCAGCCTCAAAGCCACTTTGTCCTCGCCTGGAAGGGAAACACGTGTGGTTTTGGGAAGCAAAGCCTGGTCTGTGCAGGCAGAGCATCTCTGTCCTCCAGCACAGGGTGGCTGTGACACCTCCCTATGTGACGCCCCCACCCCTGCCTGGCTGCCATCCCCACCAGGGATGTCCCTTCCCTGCACCTCCAGCACTTCCCACCTTGGCTTCACATCCTTTGTCACCCTTTAAAATTCACAGGCAAAAATAAAGGAGCAATTTCAGATCCCGGGGTCCTCATCCTGCTCCTCTGGGTCCCAGCCCAGCCCTCCGACCCTCCGGAGCATTCGTGGCTTCATTTCCTTTTCCCAGCCTTGCCTCACTCTTCCAATTCTGCTTCATGGCTCTGTGGGGGAAAAAGTCATTAAATACACCTACATCTCGCTTTTATCACTGATCTTATTATCTTGTAATTCCCTCCCAGAGCAGTAAATTAGTACAAACTAAGTTCTATCCAATTTTACTGGATTTGCAAATAATCTGGTAATAATGGGGAAAAAAAAAAAAAAAAAAAGATGAAAAATCCTGTTTTTGTCATTTCTGCTTGTTCTTTATCCTAAAATATAAGAGAGAAGGGACTTTTATTCAATCTGTCCATGCAAATCCACTTAGGGCCGTGTCCAGGATGACTACGCTCAGTGATTAAGGAAGACTCCAGTGGAAGGGATGAGGGACTGAGTCACTCACCCACTACCTGTGCCAGTCCCCAGCAGCAGCTGGAGGTGCCAGACGTGAGCGAGGCGGGCGAACATTTCCCTGCCCAGATTTCCTCCAAGGAAACAAGTCCCCGGTGTTTCAGCCCCTGTTTTGCAGCCAGGGTGCAGAAAGTGGGTTGTTGTAATTTTAATTCTTTTTTTTTCGGTTGGATTTTGCTGGAGGAATTTTTAGTCTCTGTTAGCGAAGGACGGAGACAGGAGGATGTCTGCAGGGGGAAGGGGGGATTCAGCTCATCTCCCAGCATTGGGGATGTTCCACATTGAGCTGGATGTCCAGAGCCCTCAGGATTCAGGTGGGGATCTGCCCATGGGCAGAGTCTGGCCTTCGCTCCTCAATAACCAAACCTCCCAAGAGGGTTTTTACTCTTCCTCTGCAGGGCTCCCGTGCCCTGGGAAAGCTTCCAGGTGACTCTGGAGTGAGGCAAGAGCCGCCGTCAGACTCGTTTGCGGGGGCGAGGACGGGGCAGACGGGGCGAGTGCCGACATGAACCACGGGCTGGGTGAGCTGGGGAGGACGAGTTTCAGCCCAGGAGGAGCCGAGCACGAGCTGGTGGGGTGGGAATACGGCCACCCCCTCCATCCCTGCAGGGACACAGGGACACAGCAGGGCCCCCCCTGCCATCCTGTCCCTCCCCACCTCCGGGATGGTTCAGCTCCCAGCTCCTGGCTGCAAACGCTGCCCAAGTCAAGAGGATTCCTGAAAAGCTGCAGATCCAACCACGGGCCCATCTGGGAGAAATAATGGCTTGGCTTGGCCGCCTTGTTTTGTTACGACTTAACTACAGAAACACGGAGCTCTGCTCCACTGAAAATGAATCACAATTTTCTTGTTGGTGCCTTTTCCCCTCGAATGGAATCCTGCTCAACCATTCCTCTCTGCTCACGAAAATGTACTTACTCCTTCTCCTCCTTCTCCCTCTCTCCCTCTCCTTTTCCTTCTCCTCCTCCTCCTCCTCCTCCTCCTCCTCTTTCTCCTTCTCCCTCTCCTCTTCCTTCTCCTCCTCTCTATCTCTTCCTTCTCCTCCTCTCTCTCTCTCCCTCTCCTTCTCCTTCTCTTCTTCTTCTTCCTCTTCCTCCCTTCAATCTTCAGCTCCCAAAATAGCAAATTCCAGCTGACTGCTTTCAAGGCAACGAGGCACCCGCAGGATTGTGGGAGCGTTGCTCAAATCAGCAGAGAAACCAACTGAGCTGCCAGGAAACAATATTAAAAAAAGCAGGGGGTGGATCCCGTCTGCCGAGCGGCAGCTCCATAAATCACAGCCCTGCGGTCTGAGCCGAGCTCAGGCCTCAGTTCTGCTGGGCTCCACCCCGGCAGAACCATCCCTGCTCCGTGTCAAACGCCCTGGCAGTGGGAGCTGAGGGCTGTGGGGTTCAGGGGGTGTCACCGAGGCTCCCGCGGTGGCACCAAAGCCAACCCCAGTGCTGAGTGCTGGACACGCTCAAGTCGTGCCAGAGGCTGGAAATCGTGGCATGACCATCCACGGGACACAATCCCATCAGCCCAGTTTGAGACTGGTTTAGTCGCTGTCCCTGCAGTCCTCCCGTCCCTGAGGGTCCTGCTGGGCACCCCCCCCGTGCTGCTCAGGGTGTGCACAGGGCTGTGACCCTGACACTGCGCCCGGGCTGCTTTCCCAGGCTGATGTGGGGAAGGGAACGGCTGCTGCTCTCTGGACAGACACAGGCTGTGTGTGCCGGCTCCTGCTGGGGCTCCCATCCTTCCCCACCCCATTCATTCCCTGGCGGCAGGAGCGGACCCGGGGCTCAGGGGAGGGGTCAGAGCCGGGGGATCCCCCCTCCCCACATACCTGACCGGGACACGGCCTCGCAGCTCCGTGCACGGGGCAAGTCCAGATGTGCTGCCAGCTGCCCAGAGAATTCCTGAGCGCTGCGTCAGAGCCGAGAGCAAACACGGCTCAGCACGGGCAGGAAACCTGCCTCCTGGAGGGAGAGATTAACGACCAGGTGAGGGAGAAGGAGGCGAACAGACTCCCCCAGGGGCAGATGTGCAGGGAGCGAAGGGATGTGGGAACGTAACTGCACCTCCAGCCTGGCTCCAGCGAGCAGCGGGATGCACTGGGTGCTGCTCCGTGCTTGGAAAAGTCACAGTGCGTGGGGATACCTGCTCTCATTCCTCCTGGAAAAATCACAGGAGGGGCCTTACGTGTGGAAAAGCACAACCTGCTTGGGCTACAGAAACCGGGACCAGCCTGTACTGCTGCAGGGAGGTGATTTAACAGAGATGTTCAGGGTTTTTCTTCCGGAGCATCCCTAACGCTGATCAGCACCCAGGTGAGGTCAGGAGGGCTCAGGAGGCTGTTCCCCCCCCGCCATCCCCAGGTTTGCAGCCTGGCACAGCAATTCCCAGCCCCACCGGTTCAGTTCCCCGTGGTCAGAGGCCTGGGGAACGTGTCCTTGTTTCTGCCGTGAGGACTAGTTGTGGCGTGAGCCAGTCACACCCCGCTGCTCATCCCAAACTGGGGATACTGGAGGCTCCAAGTCCTCTCTCGAATCAAGCAAAACAGGAACTTCAGCCCGGACCTTTCCCGGCCGGGCGCGCTCCCGGTGCTCGCTGCTTCCCGGGGCNGAGAGGCTGAGCAGCGCGGCCGGGAGTCCCCACACCGCGATCGGGACGCGTCGTTTTGGGGGTGAACCCCCCCCTCCCACCACCCTGGCCCGCTCCGTTCCGGGCGCAGCGGCCGCGGAGCGCAGGGGATGCCCCGCAGCTGCCCCGGGGCAGAAAGGGTCGGGGTCGCCCGGGGGAGCGGCGGGGGTCGCCCCCGTCCCCG
>WEKX01025333.1:597941-614342 GCA_013390025.1 Pitta sordida | reverse complement strand
CAGGACCTTCAGCCCGGCCCTTTCCCGGCCGGGCGCGCTCCCGGTGCTCGCTGCTTCCCGGGGCTCCATTCCCGAAGAGCTTCCCAAGGCGCCGGACCCCATCCCAGTGCCGGGATACTCCAAACCCACCCCTGTCCCCCCCGGCACCTCTCCCCTCTCCTGCAGCATCCGCCCCAGAGCGAGCGGCGAAACTCCCCCCATCCCCAGCCCGTGGGCCCGGGGTGCGGAGGAGGGGNGATTCGCCCCCGTCCCCGGCTCACGTCCCTCTGCCCCGGTCGGATCCGCCCGCGGCTCCCCCGGGGGGCTCAGCTCTGGCTTCTCGCTCCCCTGTGAAGTCTGGAAAACTTCCTTTCCGCACGGGCAGCGAGAAAATTCTGCGTGTTCAGCACCTTGGTGCGGGGCTGCTTCAGGTTACAGAGTCCCCGAGCGCTCCGGGAAGGGAAAGGAAGGAGCAGATGCCTTTGGTTTGTTGTCGTCGGCGCGGAGCCATCCCGGGAAAGGGGCTGCGTGCCCGGGTGGGAATTATTGGCCACTGGAGCCCGTGTGGGTGCGGGCAGAGCTCTGGGGATCACCCGGACAGGATGTGCCTGGCGTGGGCATCGGGCACCTCTGGGGGAAATGCCAATCGCACCTGGATGCGGCATCGTCCGGGGATGGTCAGGAGTGGTTTAGCACCCGTGGGTGCACATCCATGGCCAGAGGGCTCTGGCGATGCTCCCCTGGGGCTGTGCCTGTTTTGTGCAGGCAGGTAAAGGCGTGGGCGGCAGGTCAGTGCCGAGCAGAGGCTGCACAGCTCCTGGAAAGCCAGGGATTAATCTCGCCTTTAAAAGCCGTGCTGGAGAGCTGCCATGGCTGTGGCAGGAGTCAGCCCTGAGCTGTCACTGCTCACCCCGGTGACACTCTGCCCTGTGTGCCAGAGCGGCACAGCCCAGCAGCTGCCAGTCCAAGGGGGTTTTGCAGAGATGGGTCGCAGGCCCTGTGCTCACCACTCCTGTCCTGGCTCAGCCTTCTCAGGAGGGTCCCCCGTGCTGTCCCCAAACAGGGCAGGCACCTGCTTGGCTCAGGAGTCTTTGGCCAGAGGACAGGTCCCCAGTGGTGTGGCAGGAGGGTCACTCCGAAGCGGGTCTGGGATCATGTGGGATCCCCTGAGAACTCCCATCCAGGTCCTGGTTCCCCCTCAGGGATGTGCCCACATACCTCTGACAGGTACCACTGCATCCCTGCTACACATCCAAGGAGTTTGCACTTGGTTTCCTGCTGCCCCCCCGTGTCAGCCCCTTCCAGCAGTGCCAGGCCCTGGGCACCTCCTCAGCCGGGGCTGCCCTGGCAGAGCAGCTCGGGGAGGGTTTCTCTTTCCCCCTCCTGTGTTCACCAGCGAGGCCCGTGACCTCCTTCCACGTGTGCCTGGGTGTGCTCACAGGCACCATCCCCTGACCCATTTTCCCGGGCCTGCCTTTCCACAGTAGTTACCATGGCTCTCCAAACTCCTCCCGAGAGCTTGTTTTCCGCCTTGGAGGCTGCGGCAGCTGGAATACGAGCCGGGAAAAACTCCTCCTCGTGAGTCTCCACTATCTGCCATCGCTCCAGACACTGATTAACCTCCCTTTGAAATCCCTGCCAGGGCACAGCCCGTCCGCCCGCTCCTCTCCTGGTCGCAGCCTCCCACGCCAGCCCACAGTCCGTGTCCCTGAGCCCAGCCGGGCTTTCCCGGGGGGCTGCAGAGCCCTCCTTAGCCACTCCGCCCGTGCCATTAATTACCGGGGCCATTAATCAGCGCGACAAAGGGTTCTAAGTGCGGAATCGTCGGGGGCAATTACTGGCAGCTGCAAGAGCAGCACTCGGGGACACAATCGCAGCCCCCGGGGATGCTCTGAGCTCCCTCACCCCCGGAGCCCCCAGCTGTGCCCGCAGCCCTCCTGCTCCCCGGGTCACCCCTCCCCTTGGCACCCCGGGCTGCTAAATTGGGCTCGAGTCGTTCCTTCCCACCCACCCGTTAGTCACTCTTCCCTGGCGGTGGGAGGCAAATGGATGTGAGGCTGAGGCAGGAAAATGAGAGCTCCAGGGAAGCCGAGCTCCTCTGCGAGCCACAGAAAGCAGGCAGAGGGATTTCCAGGGCAGGGTGTGCAGGGCAGGTCCCCAGCCCAGGTTTGGGCAGCAGGAGGGGGAAGCTCTGAACTGGGAGATGCTCTGCTGCGGAGCAAGGCCAGGGATGCTGTCCCGGGGAGCTGCTGCTCCCCCATCCCACGCCTCCCTTGCTCTGATGGTGTCCTCAGCCCGAAATCAGTGGTTTCCCCCTCTTGGAAAGCCTCTGTGTTGTGCTGGGCAGGTCCAGTCATGCTCAGCCGAGGCATGTGCGGCAGGCAGAGGTGGGCAGAGCGGCCACGCTCCCTGCAACAGGCAGCAAACCCCGGGATCACCAACCTGCCTTCCTTGAGACCAGTAAAAACCAATAAAAACCAGCTGTGCCAGTGAGAGCTGAGCTCCAGGGTCCCTCCCGGGGACACTCAGTCACCCACGGCAGAGCTCCTGTGGTACAAGGTGCTGCGTGGACAAGTGTGAAAAGATAGTAGCACTGCAGCTATTCCGGGAAACTGGTGCTAAAACTGGTGCTAAAACTGCTCCTAAAGCAGCCTGGGATGGCAGAGACAGGGCTGTGGCCCCACACAGCTCCGTGACAGAGGCACATGGGCCACTCATGTCCTGCACCCCAAGCCGTGGGACCTTAATCCTCCCGAGCTTGGGAAAAGCTTAACCCTGACAGGAAACTTGGAGGCTTTTTTTCGCCCCCATCCCCTCTCAACCACTGGCCTGTGTGTTTATAAATATTCCATTCTTTTGAGAGGTCTTAAAATCCAGCCCCCTGCCTAATTTCTTTGGTGTTCCGAGTTTTCTGGCTGCCCTTGGGTTTGGTGTCCTGGCTTTTCCCAGGAGATGCAGAGGTCCGAGATCTGTGGAAGGGGCAGGGATGCAGGGATGAGGCAGCAGGTCAGGGAGAGCAGCAGTGAAGGCGTGAGGCCTGGAGTGGGCAGGACCTCAGTGGACGGTTTCCATCAGGGATTAGATAAAAATAGCAGGGAATGTACAAAGATCTGGCACGTGGCTCCCCAAGGACTTCCCTCCCCGGATTGTTTGCTGGGATTTTGTGCTTTGCTCCCTCCGTGGAGAGAATCCGCCCCCCCCAGCCCCGGGAACAGGAAGGTTCAGCCCCAAATTGTTTGTGGGAAGCACTGAATGTGCTCAGACGTGACCATTGCCCGGGTTTGGGGAGTGAAATCCTTGGGAAAGGGCTGCACAGGCTGTGCTGGGACTCCTGCGGGAGCAGATGCTGACCCTGCCAGCAGCAGCATTCCCAGCCTGACCTTCCTCTTCCTCGCAGGCAGGAGTTTCCCTCCTGAGCCCAGAGATCTCCAGTTCTCTCCTGGTGGCAGCACGAGGCCCCCTCCTTCCAGCAGAGGGTGGCAATGGCTGGGCACACTCTCAGATAAGAGGATTTTTAGTCAGTTCTGAAAGAGCCTCCTCTCCTGAACCTCTGGCTTTGGCAGGAAGGAGCATCTCCCCCCCGCCGGTGCTCAGGTGTGAGAGATGGAGGGGGTGCAGCTGGGACCTTCCTCCCCTCTCCCTGGAAAACAAAAAGCCTCCCAAATGTCTGATCACAAGAGCAGTTTGCCACCAATGTTTTCTCAGTTTTTCCAGGTTTCCTGGATGCAGAGCTATGGGTTTGGCCGCTTGCCTAAGCAAAGATAACCCTGTCAGAGGTTCTAGCTCAGGATGCCAGTCGGAAAGAACATTTAGATATTTAATTTCCCCTTTTTTTTTTCTTTTTTGCGAGCCAGTAGCCAGAACTGTTTCCACAGACCTGCTCCTCTGAAATCCAAGTGCCTGTGCTTAGTCTTTTTTCAACAATTCAGTGACGTCTCTCTAAGCCAGTTAGGAGGTGATCTCCTTTAAAGGTTAATTGAATATTCCTTTGCAACTTTGATGTACATTTCTCTGTTGAGAGAATTGCTCTATTTGGCAGCCAGGCATTAAAGGGGTGGTTTTTACCACGGGCCAAGTCTGAAAAATAGAGGAGGAGGAAAATAGGAAGCGAGAACTCAGTTTGCCTTTTTTTTTTTTTCATTCTGCTGCTGCACTGAAGCTTTGAGCAGAGCAGGGCTGTGACTCTGGGAAGCAGGAGAGGGAGCTGAAGGATGAGGAGACAGGGGCACCAGATGCTTTTTGCAGCGAGGACTGAGCTTGGCTCATCAACGTGCACAAGTTGCCTTTTCTCAGCTCCCACTTGATGGAGCATCGGACAAAAATACCCAAATTTAGACAAAGCACAGTGTGACTGGTGTCACAGACAGGGGAGGGCAGCACAGAAATAATCCCAGCTCGGGTGTGGAGCTCAGCCTTGGTAAGTCAAGCCTAGACTGGCCATGGAGGTCAGTTTGCTGGGACATCCCTGGGTCCCACCTCAGGGAGGTTCTTTCTGTCTCTCCTCAGTGTAAGGACAGACATTGAGGGGTTTCAGCTGCTGCCAGGGACACTTATTTCCCCCAGCCCTGTTTCTTAGGCAATCTCCAGCCTATGGTTTTAGGAATGTGCCCCAAACCAGCCCTTGGGTGCTCATGTCCTCGCCTTCCTGGCCATCTCCAGTGAGCAAAGAGCAGGGCAGAGCAGCTCTGTGCACCCTGCCAGGGCTCATCTGAACCCAGCGAGGCTGAGAGAGAGCAGCACAAATTCACTTTATGGTCCCCAGGTACGGCCAGGAGGAGCCAGAAGTGGCACCTGGAGGAGGTGAGGGACCAGAGAGGAGCCCTGGCGTGGCCTCCTGGGCACCTCCAGAGCAGCCGGGGAAGGTGGGGATGGGCAGTGTGGCCATCAGGAGCATGGGGGCAATGCCAGCCGTGCTCCTGGCAGCTTTTCAACTGCTTGGGAGTGGGGGGAGAGACAATAAAAAGCAAGAAGATTGCAAACAGAGCCCTGTCTCCATGGCAGCCTGCGGCACCGCTTCTAAATTTTCCCTGAGCATGGAGAGGATGCTGCTGCCCTGGCTGTTCCTGGGGGAGCTCTGCAGCAGAAAGGGCCTTAGTGCAGGTATTTCCTGCTGGCTGGGGAGGTTGGTGGCTTGTGGAAGAAACCCTTGGTCCTCCCATCTTGTCGTAACCCGGGGGGAGAGCAGGCACTCTGTCCCTCGTTACTGTTTTTTCTGTAATTAAGGAGATGGAGAAGACACGTGCCAAGCCCGTGGAAGTGAAAAGCTGGGAGGAGAAGCGTTTAGGGCTCAAGTTACATGAAGTTCTTGCTATTTTTAGCTGAAGAGACAAAGCCTTTCCATCAGTTGGAGCCCGGAGAAGGCGCGTGGGGGACGTGTAGGACACCAAACCCTCTGGGCTGGGGGGATGTGGAGGACACCAAACCCAGGGGCTGGGGGAACATGTGGGACATCAAACCCAGGGGCTGGGGGGAAGTGGAGGACACCAAACCCCCAGAGCTGGGGGGATGTGGAGGACACCAAACCCCCAGGGCTGGGGGGATGTGGAGGACACCAAACCCAGGGGCTGGGGGGATGTGTGGGACACTAAACCCCCGGGGCTGGGCGCTGGCAGAGCTGGGGCTGCACAGGAAAGGCCATCCCGTATCCTCCCAGCCACCTGCAGGATGCACAGAGCCCCTGAGCCACCCAAACCGAGCTAGTTCTTTGCAACCAGCGCCTGGGGCTGCTCCCCCCACCTCGCAGCCGGCAGATTGTGTTGGGCAGGGTCAGAAATAGATGCACGAGGAGGGGCCTGGAGGCTCCCGAGCCAAAGCCCCGCTCAGCTGTCACCCACCCCAGCACCACCTGCCAGCCCCAGACGGCTCCCAAAATACCCAGCCCTGTCCCCCTGCACCTGCTGCCTCAGGAGGTGCCACAGAGGGGGGGGAGGTGGGACCTGCTGCTGGGTGTTCCCCCCTTCCTCAGCAAAACCCTCCCCAAAACTCACCCCGTTCTGGGGGTGCTGGTGGCCGGTGCTGTGGGGTCTCGGCTGTTCCCATGGCTGGTGCCTGGCACGGGAGGGGTGGGAATTCGCCACCCTGGAGGTGGTGGCCGTCCTTGGCCTCAGTGTCACCACTCAGGTGACAGCCCCCGAACCTCCAAAAGGCAAAAGCGAGGGCCAGCGTTTCTGAGTTTCCAATTAGCAGGGCTTTAATTGCAGAGTATTAGTTGCTCATTAGTGGGAAAAGCCAGATGCTGGGAGGAATTAACTAAGCTGAAAAGATCTTTCTCTCCACCCCAGGAATATTTAACTATGTCTCATACAAGTGTTTCCTTTGTACCCGGAGCATGACTGATATGACTTGTGTGGGTGCTGTTGAATCACTGATGAGCTCCAAAATCCGTGTGACAGGAGGCTGCTGGCAGGAGTGGGAATAAAACTGGGGAGATCCGGGTGGCACAGGTAGGGTTTGACATGTGAAGTTGGGAGCTGGAGGGTCCTGGAGTTGTATTTAACCTGAAACAGAGGGAGTTTGGGCAGCAGTCTGCAGCATTCGAGTCTGAGCAGGGAGCTGGGAATGCCACAGGTAGGACTGAGGGCTGTTCCCAGAAATAGGTGGCGTCAGGGGAAGGAAGAGGAGCTGAGGGCCAAGCCAAGGTGGATATCCCTGGGATGTATCCGGGGATATTCCCACGCTGCCCTGCTCTTGCTGTGCCTGCATCCAGCGAGGGCAGAGTATGCAGCCAGCTCCTCTTGGGAACAACCCCTGCCCAAGGTCAGGCAGGGGCACAGGGGCAGCAGGAGAGGGTCCAGGGCTGTCTCAAGCCCAGCTCCTGGTAATGCTTGGATTTCCTTGCCTCTGGAGCAGTTTAATAAAAACTGCAGCTGTTTGGGGCAGAGCTGAGGTGTGTCAGCCCCAGAAATCCCTCCGTGCACGTGGGCTGGCTCAGGAGTGATGCTCACAGGCTGGACAGGGCACAGCAGCTTCCCAAACAATGTTTCGGTGCCACCATTCCATCCCTGACCCCTGGCTGGGCTGGCAGGTGGGAGCAGGTCACGTTCTGTCCCCCACCACAGCCTCGTGTGCTGACATTCCGAGCCTGAGGATCCATTCATAGGATCACAGAACATCCTCAGCTGAAAGGGACCCACAGGGATCATCCGGTCCAACTCCTGGCCCTGCAGACACGCCAACAGTCCCACCCTGTCCCTGAGAGTGTTGCCCAAACCCTCCCGGAGCTCTGGCAGCCTTGGGGCTGTGCCCAAACCCTGGGGAGCCTGTTCAGAGCCCAACCACCCTCTGGGGGAAGAACCTTTCCCTGAGATCCAACCTCACCCTGCCCTGGCACAGCTCCACACCAGCTCCTCTTGCCCAGCCCAGATGTGACTTTCCCATGGGCTGTGACTCCCCACAGGCTGCCGGGGCAAACCTCGGCTTCTCCTGGGAATAAAGAGCTGCTGGCTGTGGCCTCTCACATCCACGTCCCTCTCAGGCAGGGACACAGGAAGGATAACAGCCCGTCCCTTTTCTAGCCCCTGTGTCCTGGTGCTGAGCGCGGGCTCAGGCCCATTGCAGCCTTTGCTAAGGAGGAAACACGAGGCTCTGCAGAAACACAGGTTTGGGGAGTCACGGGGCTCTGCTGACACCACTTTTCTGTGGGTTGAGCAATCGTCCCCGGGCAGGGCCAGGAGCCTCTCCCGGCTCAGCCCCACAGGGAACAGCAGGAGCAGAGCCCAGCTCAGCGGGTGCAGAGCCCAGTCCCTCCACAGCGGCTCTGCCAAAGTGATTCATTGGGAATTGGAGAAATTCCTCTCGTTCTAGGACTGGCTTCCCCAAACACAACTCAACGCCAGTCGCCTCAGTTCCGCCTCCATCCTCCCAGGGATGATTTCACCCTGCTGTCCCGGCAAAGCCACTTGTTGCCACATCCCCGCTCAGGATCGGTGCTTCGACCCCTCCAGGAATGGAGAGAAGCGACTGCAGCTCCTCCAGGCCCTTCCCAAAGCCGAGCCTGAATTCAGCGTGGATTTTTGGCTTTTCCCAAGGAAGGAGGAAGGGTGACACAAGTGTCCTTGACCTGAGCCACCCTCCCACAGGGGCTGGGAGCGAAGAGGCAGCGCGTGGTGCTGCCCGTGGGTTTCGAAACCGATGCAAATTGACTCTTTTCGCATCTTTTTTTTTTTTTTCTTTCCTTCTCCCTATTGAGCAACTGCACCTTCACCTCCAGGGCTTGCAGCAAGGGTGACCAGCTGCCAGGGGACAGTGGCAGAGGCTCGGCAAGGTCTGTGGCTGGCACGGAGCCCACCCAGCCCCCTGCCAAAGGCACTGCTGGCCCCTCTAACAAGCGCCAGGCAGGGGGTGTGAATTCTCTCAGTGTTCATTGAAACAACATTAAGTGTGATGGACTCCCGGGCTATTAGAGTGGATGTAACGTGTAATTGAGGCCGGTTATTCTTCATCTGGAGTGTCCCCCCTTCACTAATGGCAGATCAGGGCAGAACACATGGCGTGTGCTTTGTGCCGGCCCCGCGCTCGATTCACTCCCGGCCTCCGATCAAAACCGATGCCAATGAATGTCAATGAATGAGAGGGGACAATGAGTCGGAGTGAATGGAAGCCTTGTCGTGGGGCCCCGAGCCACAATTGAGCCCCACGGGGCTGGCGCCTGCCCGGGCAGGGCTGAATTCACCCCCGTCAGTGCCGGGAGGGGGGCGAGTACAGGGCTGGGGGCAAGGTCGGCTCTGCTGGTGGGGCTCTCCAAGGCCTTTATTGCTGCCATTTCTTTGGAGAGAGAAATGAGCGGGGTTTGGAGGGCCTGGCTCCAGCTGGGCACGGGGAGAGCGGGCAGGAGCTGGGGCAGAGACGGGCAGGTGCTCCCACAGCCCGCCCTGGAACGAGAGCACGAGTCGGATGCTCCAGGTTCCACACTTCACCCTCCCACCTCAAGGGCCACATTCCTGGTGTGCCAAAGAGCCAAGTCACCCAGTTGGGTGATGGGGCACATCACTTGGCAGCGATGGAGGGGAAAGAGGAAGAGGCTGGTCCCGGAGCCAGGCTCTTGGCAGCCGCTCCTGTATTATCTGTGCATCTCCCAACAAACACCCAAATGTGTGGGAGCATCTGCACTGAAAGGATGAATAATAATTCATGGAGGGAGAAAGAGTAGGCGAGAGACTGCAAGGAAGAAGGAAGCTTTGGCATTCCGAGGGGGGAAGAAGGGGATCAGCAGGGAGCGAGTAACACTGCGAGGCCTGGGAGGAAACGAAGGCTCTTGCGAGGGTGACCTGTTGGGGAAGGTGGAGGGAAAGCTGCTGCCTGTGAGAATTCTGCAGGGAAGAGGGAAAACCTTCAAAGAAACCGTGTCCTGGAAGGAGATGAGATTAAATTCCTGTAGCCCATCGAGGAAGGAGGTGATGTGGAGCTGCTCTCCCACGTGCAGGGAAGGCATGACTGGGATGATGAGATGCCATTCATTTTTTCCCCATCTTTCTGCACAGGCAGCAGTGGGAGCATCCACGTGTTCAGCCCCGATCCCGTGGGTTCAGCCTGCACTGCCTGAGCATTTATTGGGGGTCTGTCCCCCCACAGCACTGCCGGACACCCCCCCATTCCCCTCCCCTCCCCACTTCACCTGTGGGTTGGGCTGGATGCTCTCCAGAGGTTAATTCCATCCAGACCACTCCGTTATTCTCAGATTCAGTGGGGTTTGTTTCCAGCCCCTGGGAGGGTCCTGGAGCACAGACACAGCTCAGGGGGGTCTGACCGACCAGGGGCTCGTGCTGCTGCCCCCGGCCCCTTCCCCACCGCGGCAGTGACAAAAGAGCCTTGAAGGGCTCATTTGCTGGAGCCTTGTGCCTTTTCATTCTTTCTGTCCCTGTTAATTGGTGAGTGACAGCTCAAATCACGGCTCAGAGTAATCACATTTAGCACCCCTGAGCTGGGGAGGGGGCTGCAGCATTTGACTGTGGGGACAGAGCCAGGCTGGTGTGGTGACATTGCCATCGCAGCTGCCCAGCCTGGGACATCCCCAATTTAATTCCCTGCACTCTCAGTATCACTTACATTTATTTTTCCCCAAAAAACCCCTTTTACCCTTTGCAATGAGCCTGACTCGGCCCAGCTATGCCTGTGTCCAAGCCCTTAAAACATACGTACCTATACATCCCCCCAGCCCAAGGCACCTGTGTGTCCATAATGACTGGAGTTTGGTTGGCTCTGATCCCACCTGGCTCCCTGGGGAGCCACACGGTCACAGATGTGACACAGGGGAGATGCAAACGTGAGGCTGAACAGGGAAGGGGGACAAGTCTGGCCCCCCAAAGCTGGAGCAGCCTGTGCCCCCCGAGCTGTGCTGTCTCCAGAGCCTTCTCCCTTTTCGCAGTCGTTGTTCATGAATTCCAACTCCTCCACGGCTTTCAAAGCATTAATTTTTAAGTGGAAAGAGGGAAGGAGAAGAAAAAGACGTGCCCAACCCGCTCAGGCATGTGTGGGAGGGCTGGGATTGATTGAAACACCTCCTGCCAAGAGGCTGGAAAGTCCCAGCTCTCCCTCCCCACATTTCTCGTGTCTTCTACGGGCAGCCAGAAAACCGAGGGCACATCTGTCCAGCCAAGGGGGCAGCGGGCCTGGCACCCCCGGAGCACCAGCTCCCCTCACTCTGCAGCGGGTTTTAAGGGATCAGGGATCCCCAGGTGCCTGTGGATACACCCAGGTGTAAAATAAAGGCAGGTTGTGCCAACACACCAGCGCTGCTCCCTGGCGCGCGTTGTTGGGCCCCGGCTGAGGATGCTGCTGCTGCAGTTGGCAGCTCGGCTGCTGTGCCACCGCCTTTCCCCCCTGCAGACACACACACGAGCCGGGTCAGGAACACACTCAGCCTTCCCGTGCCAATTATCCCGTTCCCTGCGGCGATTCCTCCCCCTCCGAGCTCGTTGTGCCTCTTCCCCCTGCGAGAGCGAATGAAGCCAAAGTCATTTATCACTTTTAACGTATCGGCGTCCCCGGGCAGCAGCTCAGACCTCGGGTCTTACTTTCTCCTCTTAATCTCCCAAAAATGGATTTAGGGATTAAAGCGGATAGTCTGTCTCTCCCGGACTTGCCTTTGACACTTAATCAATCTGGGTCCTCAGGGCACGGAGAAAAGGAAACAAAGCGGAGGGATGAGCAGGGCTGCGAGGTCTGGGATGAGGAGCTGTCACTGGAGCAGGTGTAAGGCAGGACACAAGGAGGAGTGGGAAACACAGGAGTGGCTGCCTAGAGCCTGAGGATGAGGCAGGGAGGATGCCCTGGCACACCCCCTGCCCACCCAACCCTATTTTTCCCCCAGGGGACACTCTGAACCCCTGGGATGCCTCCTTGGGCGATGGGAGCTCTGGGGAAGAGCTGGATCACGCAGTGCTGAGAGCTTTGAGCTTCTCCAAATGCTGCAAGGAGCAGAAATGTTTCCTCTCTCCTCATCTCGTGTAAACAGGATTTATCTCCTTTTGATTACGTTCTCTCCCCTTTCTCCCCACCTCACCACTAATTATCCCGATGGAACGTGCATCTCCATTAGAGCCCTGGCTCTGGGAGCCAAGTGTCACAAAGGCCACCAGGAGCTGGGATTTTACTTTATGTATTTTTTCCCCCGCACAGCAAAGAGAACA
Source organism: Pitta sordida (assembly GCA_013390025.1). Lineage (NCBI taxonomy): Eukaryota > Metazoa > Chordata > Aves > Passeriformes > Pittidae > Pitta > Pitta sordida. Next base: position 602,736 of record WEKX01025333.1, on the reverse strand, counting down.
AGCGCAGAGCCCCACATACCTCTGATCCCTAATCACAACACTCAGCACACACACAAGGCCTCTTGTCCTCTGAAGTGCTGCACAGACATTAAGTGTAATTAAGCCTCACGGCTTCCCTTTTCAGGCAGGTTAAGAGGGGCATTGGAAATTGGAGAGGAATCAGGGAGCACAGGCTGATGCAGGAGAGGTTGTGACTGCAGCTCGTTGGCAGGAGGTGGGATCCATCCGGCACAGAACAAGCAAGAACCATGGGTGCTTGTTGAAATTATGCCTATTAGGCAGCTGAAAATCACTACAAATCCCTTTTCCTCCTCTTGTAATTTTTAGAGACTCCTGCAGAGAACCCTCCTGGCTTCATCCAGGTGTGCTGAACCCCACAGCTCCCGATGAGCACCTGGCACAGGGCAGGATGTGCCCACCCATGCAGGAGTTGTGGCACTTGGGGTGCCAGCCAGCCTGGGCAGCTCAAGGGAGGCTCCTGGCAAAGTCCTGCTCTTCCCTCCTTCCCATGGGGCTGGGAGTGGGATACCAGCCTTTGCAAACATCCCTCTCTTCACACCCCCTGCCCCATCCCACACACGGGCAGATGTGCACAGAGGTGCTCTTTGCACAAACCCTTCCACGTGCACAGCTCCAGGCTGTACCCAAACGTGCCTGCAAGGTGTGTTTAGAACAGCATCATGGAAAATGCTGAGCTGGGAGGGACACACAAGGATCCTTGATCCAACAGACACCCCAACAAACCCAGCCTGTGCATTGTTGTCCAAACCCTCCTGGAGCTCTGGCAGCCTTGGGGCCGTGACCAAACCCTGGGGAGCCTGGGCAGTGCCCAACCACCCTCTGGGGGAAGAATCTTTCCCTGAGATCCAACCTCACCCTGCCCTGGCACAGCTCCAGCCATTCCCCTCCTCGTCAGAGTTGAGACCAGAGCTGCCCCTCGGGAAGAAGCTGCAGACCCCAGTGGGCTCTGACCCCAGTCTCCCCTCTCAGTTTACCCACTCACACCACCAAACCCCTCCCTGCAGCATCACCCCCCCCTTTCCTGGGTGACTTGTCCTGACCCTTCTCTCCCTGTGTCCCCAGACCCGCCGCTCCCGGGCGCATCCAGGGCTTTGCTATGATCTCATCCTGCCCCCGCTGCCCGGACCCGTCTCCCCGCAGCTCAGCCGGGCCCTGCTCCCCCCGGGACCAGCATGGGCAGCGTCAGCAGCCTCATCTCCGGCCACAGCTTCCACAGCAAGCACTGCCGAGCCTCCCAGTACAAGCTCCGCAAGTCCTCCCATCTCAAGAAGCTCAACCGCTACTCGGACGGGCTGCTCCGCTTCGGCTTCTCCCAGGACTCCGGCCACAAGTCCAGCTCCAAGAGCAGCAAGAATGAGGACTTCTTTTACATCAAGGTCAGCCAGAAATCCCACGGCTCCCACCGGCCGGATTATACCTCCCTGGCCGGGGGGGAGCTGGGCCAGGCCGGGACGAGCTCCATGGACTTTGGGACGCCCACGCCGCAGAAGGTGATGCCCTTTCCCAGCCAGCTGGAAGTGGTGAGTGGGGATATTGTGGCCCCAGGAGTTGGGGGGTGTCCCACTGGATCCCATAGTTCCTCAGAGTGGGTGTAGCTCCCACCAAAGGGTTGTCCCAGTCCGTGGAAAAGATCAGAGAACACAGTCTGGTGGGGGGGAAGCGGGAGGAGAGGGGCAGCAGGGAGGTGCTGGGGGCACTCCATCACCCTCTGCTTTCAGGAATTCGGATCAGCAATATGATCCAAACCCAGGCCATGTGATCCAAAGGACACAGATCCCTTAATTTCCAAACGCACCCTTTGCCTCCCAGCAGAGGCAGTTTTAGCCAGCAGCATCCTCCCAGTTTTGGCCCTGGGTGGAGCCCTGAGCTGTCCCAACATGGGGGTCTCTTCCTGGGGCCAGAGGGGAAGGAAGAGGACAGATGCCCTGGGCTGGGGCTGTGCTGATGGGCTCTGCTCTCCCCCCAGGGTGTGGACAAACCTCCTGCCCGTCCCACCGCCTTCAAGCCGGTGCTGCCGCGCTCGGGGGCCATCCTGCACTCCTCCTCCCCTGAGAACGGGGGGCACCCCCCCCAGCCCCTGCACCCCCCGGAGAAAGCCAAGGAGCAGGAGCTGAAGCCCGTGCTGTGCTCGGGGGGTCTGTCCGACTCCGGCAGGAACTCCATGTCCAGCCTCCCCACCCACAGCACCAGCAGCAGTTACCAGCTCGACCCCCTCGTCACCCCCATGGGCCCCATCAGCCGCTTCGGGGGCTCTGCCCACAACATCCTGCAGTGTGCCATCATCCAGGACAGCAACATGATGAGCCTCAAGGCCATGTCCTTCTCCGACGGGGGCAACAAGATCCTCAACCCTGGCAAAGCCCCTCACCACCGCGCCGCCGAGAAAGCCGCCTGCATCCGCTCCCCCATCTCCACGGACGAGTCCACCATCCAGGAGCTGGAGCAGAAGCTGCTGGAGAGGGAGGGGGAGCTGCAGGAGCTTCAGTCGAGCTTCGAGGAGAAGGAAATCAGCTCCTGCCAGGTTTATGAAGAGAAGCAGCGGCGCTGCAAGGAGGAGCTGGAGGGCCTCAAGCAGAAATGCAACAGCAAACTCAAGCAAACCTCGCAGAAAACCCAGCGGACGCAGCAGGTCCTTCACCTCCAGGTGTTCCAGCTGCAGCAGGAGAAGCAGCAGCTCCGGGAGGAGCTGGAGAAACTCATGAAGGAGCAAAACCTGCTGGAGGCCAAGCTGAGGTCCTACGAGAAGGAGAAGACCAGCTTTGCCCCGGCACTGGAGGAGACGCAGTGGGAGGTGAGTGGCACTGGGGCACCAAAGCTCAGGCTGGGGGTGCCCAAAGCAAGGGGTGACAGCTCCAGCAGCAGCAATAAATCCCCCCAGCCCTGCTCCATCGCTATTCCTGCAGCACCACGGGGGTTCCAAGGCTGTAGGAGGTGGATATTAAATCCAAGGAGATCCATAATCGGTCACACGGAGGCTCTGTGAGCTGTAACTGAGGTTCTCACCACCCTTTTTTAACCCCTCAGTCCTTCCCATCACCCAAGGAAGCAACCTTGGTGCATAAAAACAGTCATTAAAATAACTTGGCATTTCCAGCCTCCAGCACAGGGTTTTCTAGCTGCCTGCCCCAAAGGAGCAGTAAAGCTGCCTCCCCACGTGGAAATAGGAACTACTTGGTCTTGCCTTGGCCATTTATTAGAGAGCAGTTAAACCGTCCACTCTCTGCTTAGGCTTAATGTATTCATTGGATATTGCTGAGCAAAGGCCACCCGGCTTCTGAAAATTTGGAATTTTGATAGTAATTCTTTTGAATTTTAATTGGTATAATTAATAGTTACAATTCAATAACTATAAGTGAATATAAATACATTGAATTCAGGGTCTCCACACGCTGAACCCCAGCTCTGCCCAGCCTGGCTCACACAGGGCTTTCCCTGAGCTCCCACCCCAGCTCAGGAGCTCCTTCCCTCCCCACAGGTGTGCCAGAAATCCGGGGAGATCTCCCTCCTCAAGCAGCAGCTCAAGGAGTCCCAGACAGAGCTCAACACCAAGACCACCGAGATCCTCAGCCTGAAGGCTCAGCTGAAGGAGGTGAGGATGAAGATGGAAGGGCTGGAGATGAAGACCCAGGACCTGGAGGTGTCCCTGCGCACCAAGTCCATGGAGCTGGAGGTGTGCGAGAACGAGCTGCAGCGCAAGAAGAACGAGTCGGAGCTGCTGCGGGAGAAGGTGAACCTGCTGGAGCAGGAGATCGTGGAGCTGCGCACAGAGCTCGCCATCCTCCGGGAGCAGCTGAGCGAGGCCCGGGAGGGGCCCCGGGGCTGTGCCGGGGGGGACGAGGCCCAGGCCCTGCAGGGAGAGGTGGAGAGGCTGCGGGCAGAGCTGAAGGCGGAGCGGGACAACAACGAGCAGATGACCTGCAGCTTCCAGCACGAGCGGCAGACGTGGAAGGAGGAGAAGGAGAAGGTGATTCACTACCAGAAGCAGCTGCAGCAGAGTTACCTGCACATGTACAAGAGGAACCAGAACCTGGAGAAGATGCTGCAGCAGCTGGCGGCGGGAGAGGATGGCAAGGAGCCCATCGAGCTGGAGATCCCCGGGGCTGACGTGCCCTACGAGGACATCATCGCCACCGAGATCTGAGCCGGCTCTGCCCTCCCCACAGCTCGGGGCAGGTGTCCCTGCCAGGGGGACACGCTGCTCGTGCCTTGTACAGTCCAGCTGAGCCATGTATTCCTCCGTGGGGCCGGGGGCTCCCAGCTCCCAGCCCTTGTCCCTGCCCGTCCTGGTGCTCTCCATCGCCTGTCGTGTTACAGAGGTGAACAAGCAACTCGTGCCAATGGTGACGTGCCAGCAGCTCCCCCCCCACCCAGTGCCCCTTCTGCCCCTGGTAGGACTGAGGAGCCGGGGTGGTCAGGGAACAGGAATTCAGCAAATCATCTCCCATCGATGCACAACGCCCAGGGGATGCTCTGCTCCAGGACTGGAGGGATCCCGTGACGGCACAGCTCCGGGGATGGGGACACCACAGTCCTTCCCACTCTCTTTGAAAGGAATCAGCCCCAGCACAAGTGCAGCTCCCTTGGGCTGGAGGAAGCACCATGCTGCTCTCACACCTCCTCACCCTTCTCCGTCAGTGCCCATTCCAAGGTGCCAGGGGACCACAGAGCCACCTCCTGCCACTGGCACAGCCACTTCTCCCGCCCTTCGGCCGCTGTAGTGCCTCAGGCAGGAGCCCACCTGCGCCCCCCACCCGGGTAAAGCCCCAGCCCCCCC